>CM070033.1:87685740-87704457 GCA_036250615.1 Ptychadena robeensis
GTGCGCTTTTGGTACAGAAATCTGGACCTCAGCAGTGCGCTAGGGAGGTTAAATATCAATGGTCAGCCGAATACCAATGGATGGTTCCACCCCTATGTAAAACCAATCTGTTCCTCTCCAGGACTTTGTGCATGCTCCATAATATGACCAGATATAAATGGATCGAACCTGTCCCAAAACTAGTTGTACATGACCTGAATTTTCCAACATGACCATAGTTCCATGCTCCAACCTGCAGAGTAGGAGTTAGAGGTGGAGCATCTGTCTGACAGCTTCCCTGCCTCTAGCCCTGACTGGCAGAGCTTCATGTGAGGTGAGCAGCTTGTTCCCAATTCCAAATACAGTGCAGTCTGTGAGTTGAGCTAAAGCCCAGCTCACTGCAGTGTGTTATCGGAGGGCTGTATCTGTGTGAAAAACTAGCAGCTTTCCAGCTTTCATACAGGAAGAGCTGGATGGGAGAGATGCCAGCTGGCTGCTCTTTCGTCTGACTGCTCTTCATCGCTGATGTAAACAATGCAGTACAGATTGGAGATCTGCCTAGCTCCCCCCCCCCCCCCATTTTGGGGGTGAAAGTTGTGTCTTTTACCTTATCTATTGGGCAATTTTTGTTTTTTGTCTATACTTCTGGTTTTATCTTTACTAGAAGGGAGGTAGTGTTGGGCATTTTCACAGGACAGCAAGAAATTGCTCTTCCTGGCAAATCTAAAACATATTGTGTGGTTTTTTTTATTTTTTTTTTGTGCAACTGGCTTCTTAACACTGCAACTTTACATCCCTTAATGCATATATGAACTTAAACATTTTAAGCTTCACATGCAAATTTAGCCTTTAGGTAAAATGTCTTGTATAATGGTCTTACATAATGCTTGCTTGCACTTGCAAACTCATGAGTTAATGAGTGAGCATAGTGTCAGGGTTGCTACTACTACCCTTACTTTTAGGTTCACATCCATCTTAAATTCAGTGAATTACATTTGTGTATGTATTTGTATGTTTATTTACTTTTTAAATATAAAAATTGCTACAGGTTCTCAGCAGCAGATAGACAGAGCTCTGAGTCTGATCCGAAAGAAATTCAAGGATTTGAATCTCACGAACATATTTGCACCCCCTCCTCCTCTGATTCCTCTTCCTGTTGCATCATGGGTATGTTTCTTCTTGATTTAGAAGGGAAGCATGTGGATTCATACAGATACTTGTGTTACATTTGTAATTTTTCACACACAATTGGTAAAATATATATATGCGCATTGAATTGTGTCACTAGTCTTGTAGCACTGGTGTATGTTTTGGATAATTTTTTTTTGTTTGTGACAGTATTCCTATACATTATGTAGTGTGTACTGAAGCTGTCTTTCTCTTTCAGCTTACACTCCCAAACAATGTCTCCGTAGAAGTTGTCGTTGTTAATGTAGTGAATGCAGGACACATGTTTGTTCAGCAGCGAACGCACCCTACTTTTCATGCACTCTGTGGCTTGGATCAGCACATGAGTCTTTGTTATTCACAACCTGAAATTCCATCATTACCGACGCCAGCGGAAGGTAAGTTGCTTTGCAGTTTCTTCAATTCTGCTTAAGTCATTTCAATTGATTATGTATATTTTCCTGCCTGTCCTGCCCCTTCCTGCCCATTATTGCTCATTTTGTGCAAAAGCCTAAAACACCCTATACAAGTACTTAAAGTGGGTGAGCAGAATCCCCCTTAATACCAAATACATTTGAGTATGTATATAAAGCTACAAATGGGACCTAATTACTTAAACTTGATTAATTTTATTTAAAAAAAATTTGTGTCGATTTTCTGGCGGTGTGGAATGAATTCCCCACACGATTGTGAAAGATTGATGTTCACTTGTACAGGAGAGGTATTGCATTTTTAGCCAAAACTTTGGAAGTCATATGTATTGACCTTCTTGGCGGTCTGGTTCTTTTTGGGTTTTTTACTCCAGGCATACATTTCCTGGGCACATTAAGCCCTGCATGTGCACTCCCACTGCCTATCCCTTATTGGGACTTTGATAATGTTGGAGGACATGAAACCAGGTAGCAAATACTACTCTGGCTTTATCAGTTCACCGTGGGCTTATGTGGTCCAGGGCTACTGCTTTTAACAATCAATATCCATCGGCATTGCAAAATCTGAAATCATAAAATCCATTCCACCTAATTAATGAAGGCTTACATTTTAAAGCACTTTCACTGCTGGTAAGCATAATGTAAAGCCCGGCATAAACATCTTGATGCCCGGCCGGTAATCGTCCACACTCCATGTGCCGGCATTTACTTTGGATGGCGATGCTGGTCCCAATTTAAAGTAATGGGCCACAAAACGAATTGTGTGGCCACCTTAACATTTCATTGTCTGTATGCTAGGTACAGGTAACCTTTAAAAATAGGAATACCCAAGAGATTATCTTGCTATGGATAGCTTGCTGGCAGTAACCCAGTTTGTGTTAGTCTAGACCAGGGGTGCCAAATCTAGATTGCAGTATAATTTAAATTTGGCTTGCAGAATTGATAAAAAAAAATTAAGAAATAAATGCCACATATGTAATTTTGACATTTGATTTCACATTTGTTACACTTCATTTTTCCTCAAATCTGATGATAAGGAAAAACTTCCAATTATAGACTTTTTTTTTTTTTTTTTCAATAAATATCATGGTTGTCCAGTGACTGTCCAACGTTTTGAGTTTTGCGCCATTGCGTATGAGTCCCACACCACTGGTCTAGACCAAGATTTTGGCTGCAAAAGTATTTTTTGGTGTGCAATATCAAATTTTTTAAGTAACTGTGGCTTTTTTTTTTTTGTAGTTGGTATTCTCTGTGCTGCACCTGTTGGACCCAGTGTTTGGTGGAGAGCACAAGTAATGGCCTACTTTGAAGACACTGAGGAAGTTGAGATCCTCTATGTGGACTATGGTGGCTACAATAGAGTCAAGATTGAGACCCTCCGACAAATAAGGTTGGTCATTCTAGTTATAGCAAAGAATATTCTACTCATTGTTGTAATGCTACATTTAAATGTTCATTAGTGTTTTGTGTCTGTGCATAATCCTTTATCTAGAATATCTGTTGTATTTTACTAATCATATGAACTCTTTCTGCAGAAGCACATCCATAGTTTTAGTAAAGCATTTATAACCTGATGATGGCTGAAGGGGATGCTGATGCTGCACAATGAAATTTGAGCCAATTTCCAACCATACAATTTGCATGCTAAAACTGGGCATACACGTCCATTTAATCGACTTAAAGTGCACCTCTACTAAAAAAAAAAAAAAAAACGACAAATGTAATAAAATATTTTCTCGCCTCTAAACAAGGTTGATAAACGTCTGGGAGCCGCCATTTTGGGTTATGTTCCCGCATAGGCGATCGCCTCTTGCTCGCGATTTCAATCGTGTGCGGAAATCGGCGTTGACCATGTCCATTCAGTTGAATGGGCTTGTCCCCACAGAACTGATGGCCGTGATCGCGCCCATAGACATGAATGGACATGACTTTTAATAGAATGTGGAGGCGATCGAAAAATCCTGTCCATTCATTCTCGATGGACGCAAATTTTTTATTTTCTCATATAATAGAAGGGGCAGCATTGAAGATCACCTGGTCAATCGCTCGTGAGCACACGCTAGCGATTAAATTGCCAACGCAAGGGGATTATTTGCCTATTTGGAAGCAGTGAATGAAATACCCGTCAGATACTTGAACGATCGACTGAAATTTACTAACGTGTCCAATCTGTATATGATGGTACTATGGAGCACGTGCACAGAAATAAGGAAATGATCACATTGTATGGTGGCAAAATACGATTGTATTAAAGTTTATCCAGTCTTATGTTGACATTTTAGCATCTCATCGACCATCTCTGTTGTCATGTGATGTGGCTTTGTATGCTGTGTTAGGAATACCTGCTAGTGTTTTCTGAATGCAATGTGTTCATCTTGTGTTATTTCTAGGTCAGATTTTGTTTCACTACCCTTCCAAGGAGTTGAGGTTCTTCTGGACAATGTTATTCCACTAGGAGGTAGGTGTTAAGTGTACAGAATACAGATAGTTTTGTTCCCAAATTCATGTGTGCCATTGAACTGATGGTTGTAACATGGGGCCCCTATAACAGCGCAATCTATTTGCAGGTAACTCCTAAGGTGTCCTTGGTTTGCTTAAACAATATATAGAAAAAAAAAATGGTCTATTGCAGCTTTAAATGCGCCTTTATAGCCACATCTATTGTCATGGCAAGAAGTATCACAAAGGGGAAATAAAGGAACCAGGGCAAACAAACAATTGTTCCAGTGTCATGGTTATAAATGTATAAAAGTATTTTCATGTCCTCCCAAAGATGTAACTGTAAGGATACAATTTTAGATTATTTTATTCAGGATAGGGAGCAGTTTGTACGAGTAGTGGTAGAGCATTTCCAAATAGAATATGGTTGCCCTATACTACTGTAGTTTCCATATTATTTAATCCAGTTTGATCCCATTTTGTAAAACTCCTATTAAGTGAAGTTGAGGTTCTGCTGTAACTCAATACTTAAACAGCTTTCATTACTGATCAGGCATTTTCATTTGTTTGCAGATGAAGATCACTTTTCTGCAGATGCTGATGCAGCTGTAAAGGAGCTAACACGAGGCGCACCTATGCTTACACAGGTGTGTATGCATGTTCTTGCAGAATCTTTATTTATTTTTGCTTCAATCAATAAATAGATTTGACTATATCAAAGCGAAATGTTTTTGCAGGTTACAAATTACGATGAGGCAACTAGGCTTCCTCTGGTCCAGTTATGGCGCTTGAATCCTGATGAGGTAAGGCTGTTAAATCGGAGCAAATTACTGTATGTCATGATTAAAAAACACTTCTCATCATTGAGTGACACAGGAAGTCTTTTACATTCTGGGTAATCTTGTTTGACCAAAAATATTGGATGCTAACCAACACTGAGCCAGACAATGAAAAACCCTAATACTACCAGCATGCTAGCTTTTTGCAATGGGGTTGGTCAATGAAAATGTTTCCATTTGCCATTCAAATTTGTATGCACTGAGCAAATCAAGCATATAAACAGTTGTACATAATTGCCTTGGTGTCAGTCCAGCATACATCATAGGGATCGATAGGGGTCCCCCTATGTGTATTCGTGATCAAATGCTGCACCCCTTCATCATCTTGTAAAACACTGTATCCCTTGAAGGAAACGAAGGAGTGAACAAGCATTCATCCCTATGTTCCCCGAACCACTAATTGGGGCTTTAACCAGCAATACAACATCAATCGTCAAAGTCCTTAAATGTGTACTATTAATATAACAGTTTTAAAAAAGCTCTTAATAAAGTGGACATCATATGAACATCTGAACCATACATTCGTCCAAATCTCTGCAGGAAGCTGTGGGAATTTCCGGTGCTGTAGGCAGGCAAGTAGATGGGGTCCGTCAGAATCCCAGCCAAGGAATGCGCTTGGTGCAGGGGGTGCCAAAAGCTGTATTCAGATTGATTTCAGATTGAATTTGGTCCTCTCTTCCGGTGTGAGGATCTGGGGACATCGGGCGGGGGCCACACATTTCAAGGGGAATTGTACTGGATACATTGAGAACTGTATCCAGTACAATTCAAAGTAAAAAAAAAAAACACATTTACAATTGAGTTAACTTGTCATTTAGCCAGCCCTGTCCCTTATAGAAGGGATGGGCTTTATTTGATGGATCATCCGCTGTCGTGACGTCCAACGATGCAAGTCCCTGGGAAACAAGGGGCTATTCCCTCAATCCAAAGCGCCAGTCCAGCCAGACAGTAAACTACACATAAGTCAACAATGAATCGCCTAAATCACCATGATACTTAAACATTGTATTAACTAATCATTGCTGATCAGCAAGACATCCCAAATAATTTCCAGAAGCATATTCTACATAAGCATATGAAAACCATATACAGTTGTGTTCAAAATTATTCAACCCCCACTGAAATTGAGTGTTTTTGGCCATTTTGACATTGATTTTGATTATTTCAGTCATCTTACAGTCGTTTACAATGAAATCAAAGAGGCATTTGTAAGTCTGAAGAATAGGCTAAGATACCCGTAGACCGCTGCAAGACACTTGTGTGAAGCTATGCTTCATGTGTAAAAGCTGTTCTAACTGGAAAAGGATTTTGTACTAAGAATGAATGTCACTTGGGGGTTGAATAAAACTGATAATGATGTGAGCACAGAAAATACATTTGTGGCTATTATTAATGTTATATTAGTCTGACTTACAAGTGTCTCGCTGATTTCATTGTAAACAAGATGACTGAAATGATCAAAATCAATGTCAAAATGGCCAAGACACTCAACTTCAGTGGGGGTTGAATAATTTTCAACATTCATTTTGTGTGTGTATATAGAAAAAAACAAAACCGATCATATTCTAAAAGTCATGGGTGTATAAATAATCTGATAGGTTGATCTCCTGAATTACAATCTGCTTAAACAATTACCCTTACAGAAAAGGTACGAATTCAACCACCTAGTCAAGTCTTCACTATTGATTTGTTATCCACCAGCAACATCTGGAATTCGGTGTAAATTCCCTCCAAATTTATTTGAAGAATCCCACTTCTACCATTTACAGCTTACCTTGTCCCTTATTCAATTAGTCAATTTGTGGATAAGAGAAAGGGGCATTTTTTATAAAAACTAACCATAGAGTGACTTGTGCAATCCACTGAGGTACATAGGTCCTACCCATCTCAATGCACAGAGACTACTTTTAAAATTTTACAACATGCAGCTGATATAGCCACACGCTGAATACTTTAATGTAATACAAAAAAAACAAAACCAAGTTACACAAATACTTTAATGTGAGCAAGCTTTCATTGTGGCAACCTGAGGAACAGCATGGATGAGGAAGCATAAGATTTGGACTTGATGGGTTTCTAATAACACAAGATTCTTCAAACCATTTCAGAAAATAAATATCCTTAATGAAATGCTGGACTTTTTAAATGACAGTATGTGGCATAGAGTTTACCACTATTTGTGAATGTCTTTCCTCTTATTGCCGTTCCAGTCAGAACTATTTTTTAATAATTATGTGCCAATATAATCGCTTTGTGGATTGCAGTTGTGCTTTACCACAAGGTCGACTTCCCTCAATTCTGACAGAAATTGTGTTGTAGTTTATCATAGGGTGTCAAGCTTATAGGTTGCGACATTGCAAATGTGACAGTGATTTATTTCAGACTAAATTGCATAATTTTTTTTTTTTTTTTTTTTTTATAGATGGTGTCGGTCAACAGAACACTTGTGGAAAAAGGCTTTGCTGAATGGATAGACGGCTACTAAGTCTCATCACCATTGTCAGTAAATCTATTTTGTACTGTATTAGGCTTGGCATGGAGAATGTTCCAATCTTTAACCGTTTTCTCTAATAGCAAGTTCATCTGATTTGGTTGTTTGATCAATGAAAACTCTGCAAATATGATTTTTTTTTTTTTTTTTTTTCCAAGAACAGACCATGAAGCCATACTTTATATAAATGTAAGTTTTCAACTGCCATAAACCAAATGCCACGTTACTGTGTTATAGTCAGAGACAGAAAAACACTAGTAGCAGAAGTTGGTTTGCATGATTGTAGTTTCAGATGAGCTATGTCACTATTGTAATTTGAGCCTCGTTAGATCGAAAGGAGCATTACATAGATTGAGTATAATTCAATATACTCTTGTGAACTTTCTGTTTGCCAAGCCTAATGTGTAATTTAACATTTTGTACCTTTGCAAATCTTTGTAAATATATGAGATCACTGTAATATTTTGTATTGGAACACTGGAGAGAAAAAAAGGGAACGTCACAATTTCCACACTATCTCAATGTTTTTCCTCAAACCAGTTTGTTGCACAAATGCATCTAATGGCCAGTGTGCCCTAATCCGAACTCTGGGAGCTGAAAAATCTGCAGAGCATTCACAAATTCAGAAGGACGCAACAGCTTTTCACAATTAACTTATTTCATTTGTGATCATGAAAGATGACCTTTTTGCTATGCACAGATGTTGTCCTGTTTATAATCCTAGTAGTAGACACTGCTGTTACCTCTTGTTGGCCTATTTAGGCATATAAGTAGGCTGCACCTGTTTGCATAGTAGATAGAAGTAAAATATCTGATGTCAAGATCGTGTACATTGATCTTTTGTGAATCATGTTGATTGCCCTAAAGGAAGATCATAAATTGTAAACTACTGACCCCATTACAGGATATTTAGGGTTTTGTTGTGTGCACAAACATGTATACGGTTTAGATTTGCCATATGGACTGGTGTTGTGATCTATGAATTTTTTGCTACTTTGTACAAATGTAAAAAGTATGAAAACAAATTATTGCATTGGTGTGCCCTCCTTTTTTATTTCATGACAAACTGATTTTTAAACCTGTAAAAGTAATATAAATCCAGTGGAAAAGTATTGTAAAGTGCATATTTTTCTCAAGAACCTCTTGTGCGTGGGAAACAAAGACAAAAATAATAAAATAAAGCACTGAGCAGGAAGCATTAACCACTGAATGAGCCGACTTTTTCTTTTTTTAATGATTTTGGTATTTTGCTTTAACGAATGCCTTGTACAGATGATGAACACAGTATAGCTGTATCTTTAGTGTGAAATCAAACGTTTTTACACGTTTTTATGACGCAGAGCACCACATATTTGTAATCTTAAGAACAGAGCACAATACCCAGTACTTCCGGGTATGGTAGAGTATGAGATTATTTCGTCAGAGTTGCAGCAAAGTGGAAATATCCTTTTTCCTGCATATGTTTGTGGCACAGGCTTCAGAGTAAATCATATTTTTCTTGCTGTAAGATGCACTCCATAGTTTGAGTATGTGTTCATTCCATAATCCTGCAGTAAAGCAAAAGTGCCAGGAGAGTCTATACACTAGCAGTACCCATTCTCTGAACCCACTGACCAACTTATGGAGAAACACATTTCACAATCTGGCACTAACAATTTACCCATTTAAATATGGGAGGGAAGATGTTTTTAATGTTATTACGGCAATGTAGAATGTTATAGAGAAATACCCAGGATGTAGAGGGAAAAACATCACCCCTGAGTGAGAATATCCTCTGGCGTTAGCAGAGGTTAGAGGACTTTCACGGTTTCAATGTAGATCAGTCACAGTATAACATAGCAATAACATGAAGTAAAATCATAGTTAAAAAAAAATTTATCAGTTGTTTAATGTCCATAAAAACAATGGTAGTATTCCAATTTTGGTACTGTGGTAAGTATTGATATGAGGCCTACTGGATCGCCAGGCACTATCCTCAAAAACCTGGCCAGAAAGATGGTGAGATTGGTGGTGATGGAATGGATGTCACAGATACACGTCAAGCCACCCCAACGTACGTTTCGTCTGATTCGACTTCATCAGGGGGTAACGGATGAAGGGTATTTATGGAGTATGGTACCATAGTGGAATATGGAGAAGCAGGCGGCGCCGGGGGTGAGTCCAGAGAACAGGGAGCCTTCAGGTCAAACGACCTGTATACACCCCTAAAAAGCGTCCATAAGTAAACAATGTAACTGAGTAGATACCAGGGAATAAAGTAGTCCAAAGTAAATTAGGTAGTGGTTTGCTGGGTAGCAGTGTGGAGCTCGCTACCATCTTGCACCTATGTATGTAGATGGCCATTCACAGATCAAGTGAATATACAGAATATTCCAGCGAAGTAGGCAGGACTGGACCATGTAGTATTCCCTATATTCCTTCAGCCAGAAGGTCAGTGCCAGGAGGTAGGTCTTAGCTGCAGCAGAGTGTGCAGGGCTGAAACGTTACCATGTGTTTATACACTGGCAGCACCCATTCTCTAAACACGCTGATCAATATATGAAGAGATGCATTTTACAATCTGGCACTGACAACTTACCCATGAGCAGCTATTTATATTCTATATGGGGGGGGGGGGGTGAGTCTGTGTCCTAGAATGTATTTATTGCAATGCAGAATGATCATGTAAATACACAACTTATGTCGAGACACATTTTACAATTAGATAACATACAATGGTCGGTGTGTTGTGGACTGAATTAACAAAGGGTTTGAACATGGAATATACGACTGCTTTAGTGTAAACCAGAGTACCCCGCAAGGGGGAGGTTGGCTTTGCTGTGTTTGGGTCCTAGTTTGTGGCCCTCGGTTGCACTGGCGAAACTCTTCTGCATGGAGAAGAGTACAGGAATATCCGAGAGGCAGTGTATTTGATTGAGGAAGACCTAAGGTATTTGCCAAAAACAATACAAAAACTGATAAATAATGTGCTTGTTTTTCTTCAAAACTCTTATTGACTTTTAAAATTATACAATCTAAAGATTGAAGATGGAATATACAAGTCTGGTTTACTTGTGATCCTTCGCTCTGCTTTATCTAATGATCAAGCAACCCTACTGGCAAGTGGCATTTCAAAACGCCGTGTAAATGCTGCCTAAAGCTGGCCATACACGGGTCGATTCCCATTCATTATGTTGCCCTGCAGCTTCACCACTTTTCACTGTAGTTCACTGCACTACAATTAACCACCTGGTTGGTATTTCTGAGTGACAAAAAAAGCATCGGGTGAAAAAAACTAACTGAAAGGGGTAATCCCAAGGACTTGGCGTTGTCACTTGTTTACATTTCACTAACCATCTTGTTGATGTTTTAAATGTTTAAAAATTCCACTGTCTGAATTTGTAAGTTAATTACAAAGCTCCTGAAAATGGTATCATCCCCCAAATTCCTGCAGATAGGGTTGGGAAAATATTACAGACAAGAAAGTATTGCTTTAGCACATGTAGGTTGTTTTTGTTAAAGTGAATAGTTTGCAACTTACTCACAAATGTGACATTTCTACTAATCACCAGGCGAACATATGTCATGAAATAGCCCTAACCTAACCAGAGAGGGGCGATACTTGGCCAAGCAGCGAGTGTATTCGGCCACTATGCTGGAGTCTCTGCCCCACAACTTTCGTGGGTCGGAGACATCCAATGGAGTGGCAGTTAACAGGGATTCATAGTTCACTGAGGGTTTTTTTTTCTCCAACATCTACATTGTTAAGAAAAGTTATTTTGCTCAAGTGCGCCTACATTTACATAGGGAAAGCTCCTGTTGGGTCAGTCAGACATCATTAAATAAATTGTGTAGTGTGCATTCTATTTAATCTGAAATTTACTGCCAAAAATAATTTTATTTTGTTTTTACTTTTTCCTGAGGTAAGGAGAGCAGTGAGGGACAGGGAGGGGGGGGGGGGGCCGATGCTGATGATGCACGCAGGGGCCGTGGCCCTGGGAGCAAAGGAAAGTGCCTGCTGCCAGTGCACCAGAAAAAAAAGAAAAATCCTCTGTACCCAGCTTCATGCCCAAGTTATCTGGCCGGTGCATGACAACACTATCTAAGTCTGGCAAGTGCGAACAGTTGGCCGGTTGGATTGCAGGAAATAATGGTTCCAGTCGGTTAAGCACCACCCTCTCTTTCACCAGGTCTAGTCTCTGTAGCCAAGAGCCTGGTCAAGGAAATCCTCCCTCAGATCATCCTTCCTCCCACCGAGTAGAGGCTTACCAAACCAGTGATCCCACACTGGGATACTCCGAGGAGCGATTTACACCGCCACAATTACGTTTGGCCCTCTCGTCCAGCACGCCGGAGGGACCTGAGATACTGTGTCCTGATTCCCAACGTCTTGAGCCTTCTCAGTCGCAAGAAGATGACAGTGGTGATCGGCAATCATTCGCTCACAAAGTGAATGATGATGAGACACAGTTGCCAAACAATCAGGTTATCTTTAGGGCAAGTCAGCAGAATGAGCAGAGTAAGGAAGTGGGAGAGGAGGTGGTGGACGGTGTGGCCACATGGAAAGGGGAAAAGCCAAGCGAGGACAGCAGTACAGAGGGGGAGGGATCCGCAGCACCGCACCGCAACAGGCTGGAAGAGGCAGTGGTGTGGCAAAAGGGAGAAGTCAGGCCTGCAAACGTGACACCGAGCACCACCATGAGGAAATCTACCTTGCCAAGGGGTAGGTGTTCTGCAGTATGGTGTTTTTTTTACAGAATGTACAAAAAAGCAGAATGGAAGGACAAAAAAGTTGAAGTTAGCAACCTGTGCAGTACCAAAAGGAGCCGGGGTGTAAACACTAACAACCTCACCACCACCAGCTTGATCGGCCACATGACATCAAAGCACCCAAATAAGTGGGCCGAAAGCCTGGGTCCACAATCTGCACGCTGCTTGTGCGCCCATTTCAGAAAGTCATCCACAGCTTTAGCCTGTTTGTCAACCCTGCAGCAGCGCTTGCGGCCTTTAGCTCATTGACTGTTGGGCACAGGGCTTTTTTCTGGCGGAACACCTGATGTGAACACCTATATTTATCCTGGCCCCCGATTCTAGTGATGGGTCGCTCGCGAACGAGCCGGCTCTAAGAGCTGATGCTTGGCCACAAACGACAGGAGCTGATGCCTGTCCAGCAGAGCTGATACTTAAATGGCTCCTGCTGGTCAGGCACTTTGATGGGCTCCCATGGTTGCTAGAGAGGGTGTATGAATGCATAGATGGGTTGGACGGGGGTGAGTTCCTAGGGAGTCGGGGGACGGGGAAGAACTCCATGCTGTATGGCCCGGGGGGCGTGTAAGTAGCAGTAAGAGACCTTCAGTGTTCTGAGATATTCTGCTACCCTTACAACTGGGCATGTGCAGATAGCCCTAGTTTTGGGGCTTTTCAGGGTAAATGTTCTGAATTGCGGGTGTCAAGGTTAGGGGTTCAGAGGGTTAAGGGGATTGCGGGGGGGGGGGGGGGGGGGGGGGGGGGGGGGGGGGGGGGGGGGGGGGGGGGGCTGGTAGGGTTTTTTAAAAGAGTGCTGCAGAGGTTTCCCATTATCTGTGTAACTAGTGAAGCCAGCCTGACTTGCCTGGAGCACAGGTAAGCCCTTGTGTAGAGGGTTAGAGAGAAACCCAGGAGGAAACGACATGTTCCCAAACAATAAATGGGAGGGGTATGAAGAGCTGGGGGATCCTTCACCACAATCCATGACCCCCCTTCCAGTTACCCTTGTCTCACCTACAGGGAGTGCAGAATTATTAGGCAAGTGGTATTTTTGAGGAATAATTTTATTATTGAACAACAACATTCTCATGAACCAAAATCATTAATATCAAGCGAATTGTGAAGTAGTTTTTAGTTTGTTTAGTTTTAGCTTTTAGGGGGATATCTGTGGGCAGTGACTATTACTGTGCATAATTATTGGCAACTACAAAAAACAATTTAACCATTTCAATATTATTTTTACATGAAAAATATAAACTCAAATCAATATACATTTCTGACATTCAAAACAAACAAATCATGACCATAAGCCACCTTTCTTTGCAAGGACACTCAAAGCCTGCCATCCATGGTTCGTCAGTTTTGATCGTTCCCATCAATTGCGTGCAGCAGCAACCACAGCCCCAACACGTTCAGAGAGGTACTTTCCCTCTTGTAATCACACATTGATGATGGACCACAGGTTTCATGGGGTTCAGAAGGTAAAAGGAGCCATGTCATTAGTTTTCTTCTTTTATACCTTCTGCCACCACGTGTGGAGTACTGGCGCGTGTGTGGAGCATTGCCGCATGAAATCATGTTTTTCTTGAAGGATGAGACTTCTTCCTTCCACTGCTTGAAGAAGGTTCTTCAGAAAACTGCAGTAGGACTGGAGTTGAGCGGACTCCATCCCAACCGAAAGGCCCCAAGCTCATCTTTGATATTCCACCCAACCAGTACTCCACCTCCCCCTTGCTGGCGTCTGAGTCGGACTGGAGCTCTCTGCCCTTTAGCAATCCCGCCACGTGCCCATCCATCTGGCCCATCAAGACTCACTCTCATTTCATCAGTCCTAAAACCTTAGAAAAATCAGTCTTGAGATATTTTGTGGCCCAGTTCTTGACGTTTCAGCTGTGTGTCTTGTTCAGTGGTGTTGTCTTTCAGCCTTATGTCTCTGAGTATTGCACAACCTTGTGCTTTTGGGCACTCCAGTGATGTTGCAGCTCTGACAATTGGCGAAACTGGTGGCAAGTGGTATCTTGGCAGCTGCACGCTTGACTTTTTTCTCAGTTCATGGGCAAGTTATTTTGCGCCTTTGTTGTTCCACACGCTTCTTGCGACCTGTTGACATTTTGAATGAAACGCTTGATTGTTCTGATCACGCTTCAGAAGCTTTGCAATTTTAAGAGTGCTGCATCCCTCTGCAAATTCTCACTATTTTTGACTTTCTAAGCCTATCAAGTCCTTCTTTTGACCCATTTTGCCAAGGAGGAAGTGCCTAATATTATGCACACCAATATAGGGTGTTGATGTCATGACCAACCCTTCCATTACAGAAGCACATCACCTAATTGCTTAATTGGTAGTAGCTTTCGAGCCTATCAGCTGGGAGACAACATGCATACAGAGATATGTGGTTCAAAATCTCCATTGGCCTAGTAATTATGCACTCCCTGTATATGGGAGGCAATATGGCAGTGCAAAATAATTAACATGTTTTGTGTACCGGCAATGTTCAAGGAAGCTTTTATTGATAGCACATGCATTGTCTGTGCATTGTGTAAAATGTCCCTTTAAGTGGTTGTAAACTCAAAATAAACGAAACATACATTACATTGACATATTACTCATCTATCAGCAGTTTGTATCTGGGAAAACAATAATATTACCTTCCTCACTTTTTAATTCATGGCACCACCATGTTAAGCCACTTATGCCCATTCGGTTTGCCAACTCAGCAGGGGCTGTTCTGTTCCGATCAGAGCCTTCGACCAAGATCCCGATGTTGGCCCAGGACACTTGCGCTACAACCTCCCCCCTGGAAAGCTGGGGGGGGGGGGGTGACCGCATATGCCACCCCTCCCCTCAGTGAGAGATCAGCTCTCCTCAGACCACTTCCACCACAACCCATAGACCCCCTTCCTGCTCATCGGGAGACGCCCTTCAGTCTCCACTGCCGGAGACGGGGGGATGGGGGGGGGGGTTAAAGTGATGAAAGGAACAGGTCTCAGAAAGTCCCAGGGCTGTGACGCTGACACCACCCCTGCACTCATTAGGAGATGAGCATCAGTGTCCACTGCCGAAGATGGGGGGTGGTTTGCACCACCCTCTCATCACTGCTGGCAGGCGTGAAGTCATACAGCACCAGGGGCACTTGGGACAGATGTTCCAGGTGCACTTTCAGCTGTATGACATCACACAGTGGGAGGGTCAATCTCTGAAAATCACCCCTCCTGCTGTCAGAAATATTTCTTATATTTTGGCAGTGATTGAAGGGACTTATCAAGTGGTAGGTCCGCTTTAATGCACTGCATTGCACATAATGCATCACATACAAGTATGAATGGAAGAAGGGGTTTCCAATGGAAACCTGACTACCATGCAGTAATGGATACGCAATGTGTTGCTGAATAGTCAGCCTTCACATGTTTTCACTTCACTTATCTGATCCTCTTTCCAAATAGCTTGGACACCTCTGCTGTAAAGGAGGGCCACTGAACATCCACCCATTGACCCTGCAAGTCGTTATAGCTTTTTCCCTAGAATTAAGATTTATTTCTTGAATAATTTGTGGTTTACTTAATTGTTTTACATTGGAATTTGGCATCTCAAGTTAATTGTTTTACTTCTACTTTGTTGAGTAAATGCATTGTGCAGTAATTGCGCTCATCCTTAAAATGTCAGCAAACATCCCTCCCTCTTACTGTACATGTTAGGAAGCCTTAAATAATCCACTCTAAAAAGGTATACGATTCAGAACACAGTATTTAAACTGTTTTAATATTTTTTTCTGTGGCTAGTCCTATTTACCAATAAATTATAATAAATAAAATTAAAATTCCGTTATACAACTTTTTATCTTGTAATGTTACTCATATTTGTTGGTATAATGATTCGGGTCTTGATTTACAGGAAGCTAGGTAGTGTATGTTGAGTGCTTGGTGCAATAGCCTTAAGACTGGGAATCCTACAAAGGCCTAAGGGTGCAGATCCTATGAAGCATATGTTGTAAACCAGAGTAACCCACAAGGGGGAGGTTGGTTTTGCTGTGTTTGGGTCCTAGTTTGTGGCCCTAAGTTGCACTGGTGAAACTTTTCTGCATGGAGGAGAGTACAGGAATATCCGAGAGACAGGGTATTTGACTGAGGTATTTGCCAAAAACAACACAAAAACTTTGATTCCTTGAAATGACATTTATGTGGTTGAAAAACACAAGCATAAAAAACTGGAGGTGTGGACGGCATCTCTCCGACTCAATTGGTTGGAGACACAAAGGACTTTAAATAGCAATGAAGTCAAACATAATTTGTACATGTTTAATAAATAAGGTGAAATGTTATACAGTGGAATATAAACAGTAAATTCAAGTATGAAATCATCAGTCAACAATTTTGTTATATACCATATATATTTTGTTATATACCGTATCATGATGGAGAGCAGCTGAGGGAGACGGTTTGTTGTTCCAGGCTATTGTACCTGCTCAATGACCCCTCAGCCACTGGCTTGAGGAGGCTTCAGTGTTACAAACCCCAGTGCAGGGGGAAATATCTCATCTGGGTCTGTGATTTCATCTGCAGATCGCTACCTTGGTCTTCACAATCGGCGGGTCTTCGGTCCATCCCCTTGTTGTTCTTCTCTACCCCTTTTCGTAGACCAGGGGGGGGGGCAGCTGATCTAGTCTAGCACCAGTAGACAGATGAGACAATAGTTTCCTATGTTGATGATCAGCTAGGCGGCCAAGTTGTGTTGGTTCTGCTGTGACTCAGTGGGGTGATGCTATCTCTCTGACACCATGGCAATTTCACCTTTGGACAGCCCAAATCAACCTTTTAGACGAACTTATGACTTCCTGATGAAGCCTTCATTAAGGTGAATCACCTTTAAGTCAAATGGAAAAAGAAACTAAACATTAATGTGTCTGGATTCTAACCCTTTAGAGCTGTACTTATTTGTCAGTTTAGGGGTGCAGCAGGTTGAACCTGAGATGACAACATGTGTTATTTTCCAATTGTTCAGAGAGGTTATACATCAGACCCCTCATGTTCCGGATCATGGTTCTTCCGCATTCCACTGACGTCACTTCCTGTGCGCCCCCCGGTTTGGTGATGCCCAAACTTGACAGGTATGTTATACATATACCATATATAACGGAGTATAAGCCGAGGTACCTAACTTTATCTACAAAGCTGGGAAAACGTATTGACTCAAGTATAAGCCGAGGGTGGAAAATGCAGAGTTAGATAGTGGAGTTTTCTAAATGAGAAAAATATAGAGAAAGCACCATTACTCCAAGGAATTATTCAAACAGGCCACAACCTCAATAAAGTTAAGAGAAGACAGAATGAAAATAAGTTTCCATTTAAAAAGTATTAATTATTATTATTATTGGGACCAATACATGCTAAAGTAAACTTATTAGAATCATGTGTTTTGTAATTGAAATTACACAAATAGTCCAGTAGATGGCAGTGTCGTGCGTTTTTTATCAGCCAAACATCGGGACATCAGAGCATTCACAGAGTGTCCCGCCTGCAGGTAAGTGGTACCCTGACCCCCCTGACTGGAGTATTAGCCGTGGTGTTGTTTTTCAGCTCATATTTTGGCCTGAAAATCTCATACTCATAGCTTATACGCGAGGATATACGGAAGTCCATTCTTGTGTATATAAAATTCCCAGACAGGTTCCCGCTTCTTCAGGGGGTATTTGACACTGTTAAACAAAAAAGAGATTGAAAATACAATGTATTAGATGCACCCCACCTCCCCGCCCCAACAAAATTCCGGTTCAGGCACCTCTATGCCAGATGGGAGGAGGTATGGAAGTCCCAGCCAAGTATCGAAGGGCAACGGGGGACATGATAAGCGTAATTCTGTACAAAAAATAATAGTGTAATTGAGATATGGATCTAAATAGGTACTTTTCAGCAAAACAGTGAAAACATTTTTCAGTATTCGTTGATTAACAAGTGAAAAAATGGTTATAAAGGTTTATTAGGGGAGTTAGTTCCTCCGCTGCTATTATGCACAGAGTCCTCACAAATAGGTACATAATGCTAAGAGCAGTATTCAAAAAGTAAATGAATCTCATTAATGTCTGTAAGAAACTTTTGTGTGACTATAGATATTCGATCTGGGCACCAACAGGACAGGCTTTTACGTAGTCAAGAATATCACAGTTTGGGCTACCAGTAGTGACAGGAAAGAATCCATCAAGATTTTTTAACCCCAGAATGAAGAGTTTGTGGTTATAGGCCTAAAGCAAGAGCTTCTGTCCTAGCTGTGGTCAGATGATGGCTGATTCCTGGGTGGAAGTTAGAGCCAGTTTGCAATTTGTGGGAATTATGAAAGTAGCTTCTTCTGTGTCTCAGTCCTGTCTCTCAGTCCCTTGAGTTGAAGGAACTATAGAGATCATCTGGCCAAGCATTAATGTAGCCAAGCTTGAGCTCGCTGACAAAGCCAAACTTGTTTGTCAGATATTTAAGCAAAATTAGGACATTTATGGAAATGTTTACAGATGGAGGAGACCAGACAAGAGCAATCTATGGCCTATGGGCCATATCCTGTGTTTTAATCCTGAGACACTCTGACTATAAGTGGAGATAATGTCTAGAGCAGGGCTACTCAAATATAAATTTCAAAGGTCCACTTACCAAATTTCCATTCA
>CM070033.1:87704557-87734312 GCA_036250615.1 Ptychadena robeensis
AGCTATCTTTAGAAAATATTGATATCAATTCAAGCTTTTATTAACCTTCCTGTGCAGGGGCGCCATCAGAAATTTCGGGGCCCTATGCTTGGTAATTTTTCGGGGCCCTCTACCACTAGCACTCTCTTTCCCCCCAGCCTGAGGCCTCCAGAGAATGCCTATCTAGGGGTGCACATAACTTTTTAGTGTGCTCCTCAGACAAGTACCAGGAGATGGTGTTTGGTATGCACACCATATGTAGGGTGGTCTCTGCTGCAGATGGACCTCCCGGTTTCTGATTGAGCTTCCGATTAGCTGTCTCCATCCACAGGTCACCAGCTGGCTTTGGGTCAAATGTAACCCCCAGTAATGTTTGAACCCCCAGATCTCATACCTCAGTAGTCAGACTTTACTCCTAGGCCTGTTTAACTCCACATGCGCTATTGGATCCGCTGGCTTCTGTCAAGCCTCCACCAGCCCCTGGACCAGGGCTCTGATGGGCTGTGGAGCACATAGACTTTACCTGCTCGGCAGATGCTGTGTTCAGACATCTCTCAATGCAGAGGTTCAACGTACTCCACTATGTTCAGCCCTGCATCAGCAGAACGGCTCAGTGCTGTAAGAACAGCAATACGCTTAGTGGAGGGGTCCAGATGCAAGTGGAAGCCCCCCTCCTCATTGCCCCAGCGCCATTGAGCATTGCAACAAAATCTCTGTGTTCATAACAGGGATTTTGGCAGACATGGAGCTAGGGCTTTACATATGCCTACTCCCTGACTTTCACCCCCAGATGCTCCAACACCCTTTTTGGATTAGTAATTTACAATGTGACACAACTATCTGCAACCTTTCATAGCTATCAATGTTTCCCTGCGGTTATCCAATTGACATAAATAGTATGCATTTACCAATAAAAACTGAATAAACTTGGCAATCTAAAAAATTAGACAATCCAAGCAATATTTGATAGGGATTAGTAAGAAGAATTGTGCTCAGGGACCTGAAAATTTGCATGGATGTAGTCTCAGGGGTTAGCTGGTAACCCCCAAAATGTCAAATGTTCTACCATGCAGGGTTTAAAAGATGTGTTCAAAATAGGAGAAGTTAAAAGCGTGTATGCAGCAGTAGTGCTTTATGCTCATAGGGAAGCAATATTTGATAGCTGGACATTTAGCTGTAATAAACTTATAAGTGTTGTAGCTAGAGGGGTAAAACTCTGGGTGAAAGTAGTTGGGAAGTATTACTGACCCTGAAAGTTTCATGATTATACTATCAATGGTTTTCGTGCTATGAATGTTCAAAATCACACAGGTTTATTCAGCTTAGTTTCTACAGTGCAGTGGAGAGAGGGGAGGGTGTGTCCTATCCTGCGTTTTGATTGGCTGGGGAGGCCGTATCTGTATGAGGAGTAACAGGAAGCATTATCCGACAGAGAGAACAAAGAATCTGCTGCCTGTCACACTCACATCGGGGAGGAGGAGAGGGGGGCCGTGGCTGGATGAGCATTAGTTCCTCTCCTTCGCTTCGTGAGTATAGAGGGGAGGAATGTGCCACCGGTCCACATGTGACCCTATTTGGGTCCGGATGCAGACCTGCGTCCGCCTATTGAGTACCCCGGGTCTAGAGGATTGTTCTGGTCTCTTAGAGGCCATAGTCTGCAGAAAGTTTATTAGCCAAAGCTTCTATTTTTATATATTTATTAATATATAAAATAATATTTAAAAAATATTTTAGATTTTTCTAACCTCCCTGGCAATATGATTATTATTTCTTTGAGGCATTACTGACATTTAAAACACAATGTAATCTATATAAATTTCCCACCCTGGCAGGAAGGACACCTATGCTGAGGCTCTTACAGGCCCTGGGACTGGCCCCTTTGTCAAATTTAAAAACACATTGTCCATGTAGTATAATGCAATAACAATATTTTTTACAATACAATCAATATCATTGACGGAATGGAATTATGGTGCCTAGAAAGTCCCCACCAGGGCTCGGCATAGTGCAGAGGTGGCACTCGGAGTCCTCTCTGTGGGCACGCGAGCTGTCAGCCAGCACAGAGGAAAAAACTGCAGCCTATTGGCTCTAAATGCTCTCGGTCCTCTTGCCCTCTCTTCTGATTGCACACAGCGTCCTCTCTTATTCTATCTTATAAGAAAGTAGAGTGTGTATTTACATGTTTTGTGTGTGTATATGAGTTGTGTAATTCAAGGTTCAAGGTTAAATTGCCATGCTGGGGTTTGGGTTTCAGTTTGGGCACTTGGACTCTAAAAGATTCGCCATCACTGGTGTATTGTCACTACTTCAGGTTAGGTCCTATTCATGCATGCCCTCTTCTAGTATGTAGAACTATATTTGTTTTAAATACAATTAACTGTAAATGCAATTTAAATATGGCCTGTCAGTCTAACATCAATTGATTGTACCACCACACAGTATGATCAATGCAATACTGATCGATTCCTTTCCTGAAGCCTGTGTGCACTCTACATAATGTGATTGCATACAAATTGAAAATCTGTCAGATACTTGTGCAATTGACTAAAATGGAACATAAAATCAAAAGGGCAGTGTAAATTTCAATAACGAATAGTAAATTTTTACTGGCAAAAAATAGTTGATGTTCAAATGATCAGCTTAAATAATCATTTTTTTTAGTTGAATGGAAAATTGAACCATGTATAGCCACCTTAAGGGAAAAGGAGCCCAAGAGAGTAGTAGTCGCTGAGGTAGTGCAGGTTCAGGTAACACTTCATTTCCAAGCCTCCTAAACAGATGAACAATTGACTCTTGCAGTGCAAGGCTTACAGTAGTTTGCTGTTTAGCGAGTAATTGTATCTGTTTTTGAAATATTTTGGTGGGCTCTTTTCTATCAGCTTAGTGAACAAATTATTAGCAAAATGCTGAGAAAGAAGAAAACAATACTGCCATTTGCCATTAGGTGGCACTGTAGCACAAGATATCAGAAGTTAGGGTCACAGTATGAAATTAACCAACAACTAAGTTATCAAATTTTATTAAATACACCCTTGAAATAAATAGATGAGTTAAATGTTCTTCTAGTTGTGCCAATTCTAGTCAGAAGTTTGGTTTACAAATATAACAAAATAATATTTTTATTAACACCGAAGCTAGCCATGCACCTTATTCATCTTCGATTCGAAAGGCTACACAGACTAGTGTTCGTGTACATAAAAATGGCAAATTGTAAAGTGAAACTGTTTATGATGCTACAATTATGTTTCAAATCCATGTTAAGGATACAATCCATGACATAGTTATTTTCAAATTATATAAAGATTTTTTGTATCCAAAGCTTTCAAACAAATGCTCAAGTATATATCTAGTAAATAATAGACATGTGATGTGCACAGTATCAGCAAGATAGGGTGGCGTGGTAAAGGTAATGTTTTTGGGGCTAGTTGCACACTTTGTCGGTATGGTGAACACCCTGTAAACTACAACATATAACCTTGAAAGAATGCTGAACACTAATGTTTACAAAAATCAGTCAGGACTGTATCAGGGGTGTTCCTACTTTTGTTAGATACTGTATTGTAATTTTTTTTTATTTTTTTACACTTACTTTATTTTAAAGTCATTTAGGTAAATCATAATCAGTCTTATTTAATACTTTCCACCCTTCCTATATTCCCATATACAGTGCATCCGGAAAGTATTCTTAGTGCATCACTTTTTCATCATTTTGTTATGTTACAGCCTTATTCCAAAATGGATAAAAAATTATTTTTTCCTCAGAATTCTACACACAACACCTTATAATGGCTATGTGAAAAAGCTTACTTGAGATTTTGGCAATTTTATTAAAAGTGAGAAATCACATGTACATAAGTATTCACAGCCTTTGCTTTATACGTTGTTGCTGCACCTTTGTCAGCAATTACATCCTCAAGTCTTTTTGAATATGATGCCATAACCTTGACACACCTATCCTTGGCCAGTTTTGCCCATTCTTCATTCTCCCAGTCCCTGCCATTGAAAAACATCACCATTCTTCACTGTAGAGATGGTAATGTGTGGTGCCTGGTTTCCTTCAAAGGTGATTGACACCAAAGAGTTCAGTCTTTGTCTCACCAGACCATGTGCCTTTTACAAAGGAGTGGTTTCTGTTTGGCCACTCTACCATACAGGCCTGATAAATGGATTGCCGCAGAGATAGTTGTCCTTCTGGATGGTTCTCCTCTCTCCACAGAGGACCTCAGGAGCTCCCCGCAGAGTGACCATCAGGTTCTTGGTCACATCACTGACTAAGGCCCTTCTCCTCCTATCGCTTAGTCAGCAGTCAGCTGTAGGAAGAGTCCTGGTGGTTTTGAACTTCCATTTACCGGTGATTATTTAGAACTTCAAAACGGCAGACATTTTTCTGTAAACTTCCCCAGACTTGTGCCCCCAGACAATCCTGTCTTGGAGGTCTACAGACAATTCCTTTGATTTCATGACTGTAGAAAATAGGGTAAAGTCTGCATTGAAAATTTTTTACTCTATTCTTGTCATTTCGGCAGCGCAGATTTTTCTCTTCCCAAGTGAAAAATGGGCACCAGGCTAAATAGAAAGTATATACAGTATTTTCTTATATTTAAAAATTTTGTGCTTGGCAATGATCCAGTCAACTGTCTCTCATTGGGTAAACTCCTGTATACATGAAGATAGATACAGTGAGGGAGATAAGTATTTGATCCCCTGCGGACGTTGTGCTCTGACAAAGAAATGACCAGTGTATAATTGTTATGGGAGGTTTATTGTAGCTGTGAGAGGCACAATATCAACACAAAAACAGTGCACTAGTCAGAAATTGGTGTTCATTGCAAATAGGGAAATAAGTATTTAATCCACTATTAACCAGCAAAATTTCATGCTCTCAGAAGTTTTCAATAGTAATAAGTAATGAGCTGAGATTAGGGCTACCTCTGTAAGGGACAGAGTGCCATTATTCCTCCATGTTACAGTACCTGTATAAAAGAACTAGCTACCATGGCTGAGAGCTGTCCAGTGATGTCAGGAACAAGACCTACACAAGTTTGGACTGGGCCATACAACAATTACCAAGTTGGTGCAATAATTTGCAAATGGAAGAAACAAAAAATAACTGTCCCTTAGTTTGTGGCTCTATGGACGATTTCACATTGAGTAATTCATTACACACAAAGTGAGATCTTCCACAGATCCCTCAAATTACTTGAAAGGATCTGCAAAGAGCAGTGGTACAAAACCTCCTGAGATGTTGCAATCCACAAGAAACGTCTGACCTCTATAATTAGCAAAAAGAGTTGGAAAAAGCGAAGGGATCAAATATTTATTTCCCTCATTGCAATGAACATCATTCTGTGACTTTAGTGCACTGGCTTTGTGAGGGTTTTTTGTTGTAAATCTGTCTCTTACTGCTACAATATAGACTGGTCATTTCTTCTGTCAGACGGGAAAACAAACATCAGCAGGGGATGAAATACCTATTTCCATCGCTGTACATAATAAACTTATACTAAAAACAACTTGTTTCTACATCCTAAAAATTAAAGCGTGGCATGTGCTGGGAAAGTAAACTTTACAAATGCAATACAATAAAATAATAATATCATTAATATCACAATACTATACTGCTTATTGTATTTTTCTTTTAGGCTTATCACCCTAATGTAAAGCATTCTTATCTAATCATGGAGACATACTATTACTAAGAGCAATGTATTCATGGGGCAGACCTTTTGTAACTCCTACTTCTAAAACAAATGCTGGGCTGCCCAAAGACATTAACAAGAGGTTGAGTGCAGGTAGATCCCAGTCTTCTTTATGCACATCCATGAAGCATACTCTCTGAAAACTCATCATAATAAGTACTGTAGATTCTGACTGACATCATCTCATCTTTACCGAAGTCAACTTCTCTGGTGTAACAGTGAGAGGACCAGGGTACTAACTGGTATTACATTCGGTACACATAGCACATTACTTACATGATACATAATGCATGCTATATCTATTTTTATGTTGCTGTGTAATTGCCATAGGTTTAGTCATGTTTCTGTCACCCATATCTCATCATCCAGAGTCTCCCGGGCTGAGTACATATCCCATCTATATTTAGCTGTTGGTCTAGGTTTTGATATTTAAGGGTGTATTTATTATATTTTTTTACACCTTGGATGGTGCATTTTTTTGTTATAGATATCCTTATTGTATGTACTGTAGTTAATATTTGTAATTTTTTTGTGTATTGTACTGTATTTGTATTGTATTGTATTTGTCAGTTATATTTAAATAGATACCTTTGTTGGAAGATTCATATTTGGTAGAAGGTACTGATTTATTTTTCTTGCTACCCTAGTAGTTCTGGTTAATTTGCATTGTTATATATTATTGGAGTAGGTGGTGGTCTGGCACTCCTTCTGCGATATCTGACATCACTTTGTAACAGCACTTGAACACTGATGATTTACAACATAAACACTATGGTGTGCATATAGTCTAAAGGTGCATATTATTCCCTTTTATCACAGACAGTCTCATTGACTGGGATATAGGCGATTATCCCCTTATATATAGTTTATGTGCCAACATCCCAATTATACATTAAACAAAAAAAGCAAAAGAAGATTTTCCATAAATATCAACTGAAGGACAAGTGAACTTTAAAAGCACCAAGAAAACCAAGAAATACAAATATACACATTGTGCAATTTATTTTGGAGGGGGGGGGGGGGGGTTCCACTTCATCAGGGGGTTTTGTGTGCGTACATGATCACCATTAAATGAAATAATTTTAAATAAGTGCATATAAGTTAAGCCTCCCATTCACCTTTACATCACTCCATACAATTTGCTTTAGATCTACCAACAACTATGTAGTATAGTAGTCTCCCTGATAGATATAGATATAGATAGATATTACATGATTTTGGTAGAACAAAAGTGGATTGTATAGATATTGTATGGTAACATTGTAAGGTATATGGGGGCATTAACAATCAAATTAAGTCACAGTACAAGAAGAGGCAGACATAGGAAGTCTCAAATCCACTTAAGGCTGCCATACACACCCCGACGGGTGCAGACAGACCAGTCCCGATATGCACCGGGATGCAAACGTGATGACGTCATCACGTTTGCACCCTGGTGCATTATGGGGCCCCTTCAGCCGGCCAGCACCCTTTGTGTGCCGGCCATTAGCTTCAATGAAAGCGCCGGTCTTCATTGAAGCTAATGGCATCGGCTTCCATTGGCCAGAGATTATCGGACATGTTCGTTCTCTGGCCGGCCGAGCTGTGGGGGACAGGGATCTGTCGCCCCATGTGGGCAGATGCCGATAAGCGGCCGATTTTTCCGTTGACCGACGGCGCGAGCGCGCACGCCCGTCAGTCAGGTGAAAAATCGCCCGCTTATCAGCATGTGTATGGCAGGCATTACTCTTGACTGGTTATTGTCATATATGTGTGCCCTAGAAAAACCAGCAAATCTCTCAAAAACCAATTGTGGCTGTGTTATTTTGTATAAAATATTCATACAGTAGTCAACCAAGACACTTATTATAACAGACATTAATTTCATAGGTAGATGTGGGAAAGAATGTTGTAACTAAAATGTTGAAGGACAGGAGCGGGCAAACGTTTTGACTCCTGGGCTACAATGGTTTCTTAAATTTGATAGATGGGCCAGACAAAGATCCTATGATGGCTGCCCGGCATAGGTGTGCCAATGCCACACATCTCCAGAATCATCAATGCCAGGGAGATTAAAAACAATACATGATATAAAAAATGATATTTAAATATATATTATTAAAAGTTACTATGATTATTTAAAAAAATCTATATTCATTTAATGAGCGGGGACCTGTTGTCGCCATGAGGATGCAACAACAGCGTCATCACATGATCTTGCCAATGTTCTGTCCCCATGACGACCTTTGGATGACTCTAGATATTATGTACACTCATTGCAGGGAAAAAGTGGAGAGGAGCCAGAGCATCTTTTCAACAAGGTGACAGAGAGCTGGAATAAAAGGCAAAGGCCTGTGACTTGGTTAGCCCATGCCTGATGTAGGTTCAAGTAATAATAGTTACATTTCCTCTGTTTCTTTACATAGAAAAAAACATAAAGAGTTAATAGAGGTCATAGTTTAAATCTACAAAACAAAAAATTGTTAGGTTAGAGTTCGTATGATCACAAACTCATACAGACGCTATGCTGAAGATCCCAAACATGATGGAAAGGAATGATGAATAAGACTTATATGCAAGAGAAATACAAGTATGTTACCATAAGTATGAGGATAAATTAAAGCCACCTTTTTGCTTCTTATCATGCCTATTTGTATCTCAGATAGAGGTCAGTGGCAGAATGAATTTACATCATTTTCTTGACACTGACAAAAATTCCATTTGCAGTCGCTATTGATGCTTTAAAGGTGTAATGTATCATACAAATAATTTTTTTATGATTTGACGTGTACAGTCTAGTTTGATTTATTTTTATGTCAAATATGAAATGAAAAGTGAGAAACTTGAAAATGAGAATCTCTCTAGAGAAGAAAAAAAATGGGGAAGAAATGTAAAGAAAAAAATAGGAGCATATCTCTACTTTTATTCATTAAAGACAATTTTAATTGTGTTTTGTTGTGGTAATTCTTCTGTTCAAACACCTGGTTAGTGCAATGCAGATGAAAGCAGGACTTGTGTTTGCCCTTGAAACAGCCACTTCACATTGATTGCAGCGAGCTGGAGAGAGGTGTAAGGTGGGTGTCATAGGACTCCTCCTTCACTGCTGTCTTGCCATATTGTACAGGAGCGTAGAGAAAGTGCGCCTGTGATTAACATGCTTTGAGTTATGTGATTCAGAATCATCAAACACTTATGACTGACTGACACATTTGTCTTAAGGAAGGTCTAAGCTAGGATCCTTAAGGCCCTGCCCCACTGCATTCACTGCTACTCACATGTACTGTAGCAAAACATTGTAATAGAAATAATTGGTCCATTCACCTTACACCTAAAAGTCTTTGAAACTATTTTTCATTTTA
Source organism: Ptychadena robeensis (assembly GCA_036250615.1). Lineage (NCBI taxonomy): Eukaryota > Metazoa > Chordata > Amphibia > Anura > Ptychadenidae > Ptychadena > Ptychadena robeensis. The sequence goes on from CM070033.1 coordinate 87,713,574, forward strand.
TATGTTCAATAAAATAAAATTATTACATTTCTACTTTTTAAAAGTTTAAGTACATTTATCTGCTAGAATACCAGCCTTAATGGCAGCACTTAGACTGGAAGAGGAAAGGACAGCTCTAGTAGTCAATCAGGTCTGTAATGCATTGCTTGTCGGTCTAACACCCAACATGCTTAGCAGATGGTTACTACTCAGGGAGCACATACTTTTCTGCTCTTTTAGTTTCCAAAAATATCTAGGGAGCATAGATAGCTTGAAATATTATGGTTTAGTCCATCATATTTCACCACATTTTTGATGTAGTGGTAGATGGTGCTATGTTTTAAACATGGAGGTTAATTGCAGCGTTTAGACCAGGGATGGGCAAACTTTTTGACTCGAGGGCCACAATGGGTTCTTAAACTGGACCGGAGGGCCGGAACAAAAAAGGTACATCAAAGGTATGTTTTTTTTATTTCAATAGTTTTATTCATTTCAAACATTTTAACAAGAAGAATGTAAACACTAATTATTATAATCTGAAACTTCGAAAAATGGAGGTATCATAGCACAATAACATACCTTATATATATAAAGCCGCCCACTCAGACGAACGAGCTGCGGCTGTGTTTTCCAACATTGCCATGTTAACACTGCTGCTGGTGAAGGAGCAGAGGGGAGAGCAAGAGACCCCTCTCAGAAACAACCTCTCAGCTCCGCGCCATATAGAAAGCCACAGCCATGTCTCCCGACGTCGCCATGGTAACACTGCTGCTGGCGAAGGAGTGGAGGGGTCTCTTGCTCTCCCTTTGCTAACAGCAGTGTTATCATAACAACGTCGGGAGACACGCCCGCGGAGCTGAGAGTTTGTTCCTGAGAGGGGCCTCTTGCTCTCCACTGCACTCATTTGGCTCCGTGGGCTGGATAGAACAGCCGAACGGGCCGTAGTTTGCCCACCCCTGATTTAGACTGTATTCCAAATTGCGGTTGGGGCAAGTTAGGGTCCTTAACTCCTCCTGTGTCATTACCTGTTCCTGTGTGTCATCTTGTGTAGTATCTTAACTCTGGTTGTACAGTGCAGCAAAATATGTTGGTGCCTAGGTCATTGGGAATGAGGTATACAAGGTAATTTCACTTTATAAAAAGGACTTTAATTTAGAATAAATAAAAAAATGAATTTGGAGTACTATTGGCTCTTTAAATAGAAGGTAGCAGAGGGGGGAATTAAGTACATGCTGCAGGGGAGGGCTAAGTTAAACCTGTTGCCTGTGTGATTAAAGCACAGGTTTACTTCCAAAATATTAGTTGTCTATCTTCTATGTCTGCATGTTGTAATTAGGCATACATAACAATTAACAAGTAATATCCATGTAACAGTGCTATTTGTTTTTGTTTGCTATGTGATTCTGAGGAAATGTTGTAATAATTGAAGGCAGAAACCAGCTCAGTTGCACGATTGTCCATCCATCAGTTTCGGGCATGATATACAGTGTAGGGAGGGGACAGATGACAGAAGGACATAATGAATCATGGCATGGCAGGTGACACAGAGACACATCCCTTTCCTCCGAAGGAATGCAGTGTTCATGCAGAAATAGCTCAATTTTTTAAAATCTGAGCTCATAAATTAGGGGATGTATCCATCTGAAAAAGAGTTATGTGGCTGTCAAAAGAGCGTAATAATGACTTCCTAGCTCTTCTGTAGACTTGCATCAACATGTGGGCCACATTCTGGGGAGACGGCTTTCCGCAGAGAACTCGCACAGAATACAATGCACACGGAGCAGACAATAAGAGATGTCTGCTATATTCTTCTGTCAGCGCGGTGCACCATGGACCCTATTAATGCAGTAATTGCCAGAGATTACCGTATACAAATATATATGCTGCTGTTTAATTGATGCAGTGTTTACATGCTATTGCAATTGCAAATAGTGTCCTGGCTGAGGTTCAACTATAACCCTGGTCCTAGTTAGCTGATCACTGAGCCACCAATACATACCCTGTTTCCCCCGAATATAAGACACAGTCTTACATTCATTTTAGGTGCGAAAAATGCACAAGGGTTTATTTCAGGGTGACAAAACGCCTCCTGCCATGTCTTTTCTAAATATGGAAGCTTTCTCTGGGACATGATAAGTCTTATTTTCGAGGAAGGGCTTATATTAGAAGCATGGGGGGGGGGGGGATATCAGCTAGGTCTTTCGCGGTAGGTCTTACTTTCAGGGAAACAGGGAAGAACCCGGCCAGTTTCTAACATTTTAACATTTAGGATGCTTTTTGTTGGGGGGGGGGGGGGGGGGGGGGGGGGTTGGATTGGATTAGGAGAGGTTTGCGTCCTGGTCCCCATCCGAAGTAAAGGTGATCAACCGTTCCCTGTTCGATTGATCCTGCTCAAAGAAAGGGTTTACCATTCGATTCACATTCAATTGATCCGTGATCAACCACTGTGATGCACACAGTAATCAAACGTTAGTTGATCCTTGTGTGGGGGGCTTGAGTGTCCAGGACTGAATAAATAACAAGATTAAGGAAATTTGATGATGAAAAGATGAGAAGCACTGCCTTCACTAATATACAGCATGCATGTCTAAACCAAGGGACTTGGGACTGTACCATTCACAAGGGGGAGGTGAAGCCAAAGACTGTGCTGCAGCTGTCACATTGATGTTGCAGCTGTGGTTCTTAAGGAAGACTGGAGTCCTCTTGCTGACTTTTGTAAGTTATTTAGCCCTCATATACAAAATTTTTGTGCCTCCTCTGGGAATAAAATGATGTGACCCGGTGGCAACCATGCAGCTAGGCTTCTAGGGTTAGTTGTATGTAGTATAGAATGTGGAGGGACATTATCTACTTGGAAACAAAGAACCAGTGAATCTTTCATGCTCACTTACACCCTTTGAAAAAAAGGGGAGACATACACAAAATTACTTAACATGTGAAAGAACCTTTGAGACATAAGTAACTCAAAATGAAATTCCTTCATCTCTTAAAAACAATAACCAGTAATGTCCACAGGATGGCGCTTCCCCCTGTTTGTCTACATTTTACCAGCTAGTCTAGCTCCGGAATACAATGCCACTCTGAGCTTAAAATATCACCTCCCCACCCCTGGCTACAGGTTGCTTGCACATCTCACACCCATTACACCCCAATCTCTGACCACAGATGGTCACATCGGGGAAGAATGCTCCCCCTCAATCATGTGATTATATATTGCAGTTCATTATCCTACCACTAGATGTCTGCAGTCAGGTGGCTTACCATTGTGTAAACAATAGAGCTTCATGTAAAAGATAGACCTCTTCTATTGTCCAGACGATATATATCGTAATATCGCCCTAGGGTCCAGGTCCATAGCATGTACTGCAGAGTTTAGTGTTCAGTAGGGTGTATCACAGATTAAGCTAGCCATACGCGTGTCAGATTCCATGTCCAATCGATTCATCATCCGATCGATTCCGGCGATTCTGCCGGGAATCGCAGGTGTGATCAATTGGCCAATTAAGAGTATCCATCGCAGCATACCACCTTGTCTGAGCAGATTCCGGCACGATTCCGTGTGCGATTCCACCTCCGATTCCACCTCACAAATGGCAACTCCCCCTGATCCGGGCAGAATCGGATGAGAAAGACCAACATGTTGGTTCTCCGTCGGATCCGATTCTGAGCCCCTGAACGATCGGACCTGATCGATCGGACAAGGTGGGCTGCATGCGATTCCGGCATGATCATTTGGCGTGCACGCGCCCGGAATTGATCGTGCCGGAATCCGGTGGGAATCCGACACGTGTATGGGGGCCTTAACAGTGTGCAATTCAGAGCACATAGGTCTGTAGTTGGTAACATAGTGGGTAAGCATTATGTGTAAAGCAGGGCACACACGTCTAGATGACGTCATCACGCGCGGCTGGTCCTGCTGAAAATTGGCCTGGCACCCTTTGTGTACCGGCCATTACTTTGGATGGGAGCATCGGTCACTATTCAAAGTAATAGGAACGATCTAAGAAATTATGGACATGTTCATCATTTTTAGATTGATTTCCCGGCCGATATATTTTAGAATTTAGCTTTAAAGCATTAAATTTTGCTGCAGATCAACAGCCATGCGGTCGGTTGGTGGCAAAATCGGACGCAAATCTAAATATGTATGGCCACCTTTATACATATATAGCATAGAGTGCAGGGGTCAGTAATATGTGGTCAGCATTGTGTATTCTAGATTGCAGAGGTCAGAAGTCAGTATATAAGAATTACCTATAATGTTATGTAGTGCAGGTACACTCTTATTGACATTATGACTTGACTCAATGACAACAGACGTCCAATATCTGCATAAAACCCTAGCAAATACTGTATTCATTAAACATTAAAGTAAACATTATCTTCTACTATTGGGAAGCGGCCAACATAAATTTTACTAAAAATACCAATGGCTCTTGAAGACTCACAAAAACGTTTTTCTTTCACACTTTTCCTTTCTCTGCCTGATTACATAGCTCATTATAAAGTCTAACAGTAGAAAAATATTGATGTACAAGGACTTCTTATGGGTCCCGCTAAATTGTGACTTCATAGATGCGGCTCTGCAGACAGCTTTGGCCTAATCATGGCAATTTTGACACAACTGCAGCATGCCTTGAGCTCCTGATTAGATCCTAATAAAAGCTGTTAGAGCCATCTCCTCAATGATAATTGTTATGGTGTTTTTTGAAGTGAAGCGTTTAGCATTTAAGTCTGCTAAGCTACTAAACACATTTTACATGATGGTACATTAAAACAGAGGAAATAAGGGCTTCACACTTTAAACTGCAATCTTACACAGCAATGTCTATTTTGTGACAGTTAACTCATTGTGCATGAAAGCTTAACTTGGGCAGCAATGCCTTTTTCAGTTTTTAAATGACACTATGTATTACTGATATCATTTTTATCTGCATTGGTTATCTAAGGTCATTTTGTGACTACAGAATATGTCTTGCTGAAAATGGTAAGATTATTTCTATATTTTGGTGGCATGCACATTAAGGTGAAATCCTCTGATATATATTGTATTGATATTGGCTTTGTTCTTCATTAATTTCTATGCTTCTTGTTGTATGCTCTAAATAAAATCTATGTTTTACAAATAGTCAAACTTAGAAAACATATGACATGGGATTTACTAAAAATATTAATGTTTTGCTTCAAATAAACAACAATACAAGATTTTCCAGAATGTGCCTCTCTTATCTAAGGCTATGTTTCCACGGCGGAGATGAGTCGCCAAGGTCCCTCCGTGTATGATGCGTTAGGACATCCGTAGACATCCTGTAAGGCAAGCTTTCCCTGCAGGGCCCCACTTTTCTATTAAGGAACATTATCGAGCCCCCCCTCCCAATTCAAACACGGGTTAAGAATGAGGGCCTCCGCCCCCCTGGAATAACTTGGCGCCCCCTGTTTGGGAACCACTGCTGTAAGGCATGCATTACAGATGGAGGAACCTTTTTGCCCATTCTTCTGCTCCTTTGCGATCCTGGAAGTGTTGATTGCGAAGGACTGGAAGTGATGTTGTGTAAGTTTTTTTTTTTTACTAAAGGGAAAACGGTCCATTACTAATGGATGGCTATTGCCTTTGGGTGCATCAGCGCACCCATACTTGCACTGGGCTCCGTTTTCATTTTAGCGCGAAGCTTAGAGTATTATATCAACGCATGTGGAAACATGCTAATTGATTGTAATTTGTCCCTGTGGAAACATTGTCTAAGACTTGGTAAGTAAGCTTGCCAAAGGGAGTCCTAGATGTCACAATTTTGTACAAGTATCAGCTTTGGCTATTGAGGCATTTTTTCCAGTAAAGTAGATGCAGATAGCCTGAGAAACACATTAAGGCTCACAGGAACTCCATCCTAATGGCTGCGAACAGGGTTATCCAAATACCTAGCATAGAACCTTGTTAAAAGCCAATTTTTTCTTGTAAATATAAGCTAACAGAATTGCTGACTGGTGTAATTGCTGGTACCACCCACCCCCAAAAGCGGAAAGGTAAGGTCTCACGGTCCATTAAGTGGCATATTTTGGATAGTGTGGACTGGTTATGGTATCAAAGGGGAACAAATTAGTGACTTTTACCATTTCAGATATGTAGATACCACAGATAGTATTTAACTTAAAACCTCTCACACAATGAGTGCAGATAAACCACCTCACCATATAAGTGTATTGCAACTTCTTAACCAAATGTGATCTACAGGGGTATAGCATTTATATACATTAATTATCTTTTTAAGTATTATGTATCTAATGGCAGTTAATAGTTAAAAGCCATAAATATACTTTTTCTCCATTTTGTATCACTACTATATTAAGTCTGTATAAAGGTCAACACAGAGCAAAACTGAGTTTAGTTCAGGAAAAGTTGTGGGCCCCTTCATGCTCACATAGCAGGAGATCCCTGGTACATCTTTAAATGAAGCTTATCTGTGTTGTCACCTAAATTATATTCATGTTACTAGAAGTATAGATATTCATTGTACACTTATCTGGTATGAATACATAATTGGGTGAGAATGTCTAAAAAGGCACCTAGTTGTCTGAGTCCTGGTAGTACAGGTGTCAGGATTTTGTTCTCCATTTATGTTTATGGCTTTCAGGTCAAAGTCTTTTGGATTTTAATAACAAAAATATTTTATCTTTATATCTCAAAGCAAACACTGAAGTGACACCTAGTTAACGTTTGCCTCTTTGGAGAGATTAGAGTTAGGATAACTTATGATAAACAAGTTTGCTTGATAAAAATGCACATTATCAATTAAATAAGTTTTCTATAAGTTTAGAGCAAAACCTCTGCCGGGATCTATCATCCCTAGTCGGTATCACACCAGAAATTTGTAGCGGAGAAATTATCTTCCTATCTGAGAATCTTGGCATAGTTTTGTAGAAGTGACATCCATATTATGTTTTGCCTGTGTGTAGCCAGTTAGTGATGAGCCACTAGGCAATATTCGAATTCGCGTAATTTTGCATATATCCGCCATAATATTCGATTCCATATTTGTAATCTCAAATATCCGCACTTGTGGACATGAATTGCGATCTAAAATTCGCAATGCAGCTCGGATATTCGACTGGGACAATATCCGTGATTTCCGTTTAAAAAAGTCGCATTGCGGCGGATATCCGATGATATATTCGCGAATATATATTTGAAAATCGAATATTCACGAATATATATTTGAAAATCGAATATTCGAACTCAACACTATAGTCAGTGTGATTTTTCTATTTGCATACAATGAATTCTTGGGTGTAATATTACCGTGTCTAGGTGTGTTGGAGACACCTTGTGGTGGTTTTCTGGCGTTACACTTTATGTTATTGTTTATTCATTTTAATTGATTCTCAGTGTTTTTTTCATTCTGTGTATGTAAATAAATTTTATATATTTTGCATAATTGATTGCCCTGCTTTATTGTCTGCACAATATGACTATGATACCGATAAAATATTTGTGAGGTGTTATATGGTCACATTTCAGGAACTAAAAAAAAATCCCTGTAGCTAAGCAGTTTATTAATGGTTCCTAAAGATTTATAAGCTGCTGTTAATAAGTCATTGACATTACAACCCCCTTAGCCTTTCATCCACCGATTTATGTATTTAATTAATCCTTAAAATAAATTGTATATGTACAGCGTTCAATACCACATACCAAAATAGGACAAATCCATATATAGATGCCCACTAAACGTTAGAAAAACCTCTTGAGTCTCCCAGTCATCATAGGGTTAATGTAAAGTTGGAAAACTCTCTTATTCAACCCCTAGCCAGAGCTGTTTGTTGTTAAAATGTTTTAGCTATATGTGAACATGTTTCATGCAAACTATGCTACATTGTTTGTTTTGTAATTGTTGGTCTTCCATTATTTACCTTTATTACATGGTGGGTAGGAAAAGATCAATCGTTTTTGTAGTTCTGTACCAGGGATCTGAAACCTGAGGCTTCAGAGCGGCATGTGGCTCATTAACCTTCTTGTTGTGGTTCCCTGGCTGGTTCTCTCTTCATAGAGAGGGAGAGGGTGATTTAGCACATAGGGGGACCCAGCCTTACATCCCCCTACCAGATCCCACCTTACCAAAACCACTGGCATGCTTGCCTAGAATGGGAGAGGCGAAGCCATCAAAATTCAGTTTTAAAATGTAATACGTTGTCTTTGTACCATCTCCAATTTAAAATATACAGCATTTTTTGGACGACACAGGGGAAAAATGCCCATGGCCCCTTGCCAGTGCTCTCACTATCCCGCAAATCAAGTTAGCCGCGGTGAGGGAGGAGCCGTCAGATGGAAGATCCGCCCATGGGCTGCTAGAGTTCAACTCACACACGTGTAGATGCAGATGGGAGAGACGCCCACGGAGCAGCTCTTCCATCTGTATTGTATTGGGAGTTGGACACAAGCTACCCAGCTCACATACAGCTCTTCCAGTCAGGACTGGAGGAGAGGAATCTATCAGAGACAGCTTCTTCCCCTCTTTAACTCCAGCTCTGCCGGGGAGCAGAGGAGGAGAAAGCTGAAATATTTTTCGGCCATCTGATGCTCCAAATTATAGGGTGCATCCTATACATTGGAGCGTCGTATAGATAAAAAAAACTGTATTTTAAATGATTTGCAAATCACTATTTGACTCTATAACTGGTACAGAAGAAGCATTGAAAGATATTTAACTTAATTGAAGCATTAAGCCAAAGATCAACAGAAACGAGTTACATTCTGTAAATATCCAGCCGTGCCTTCTATTTCACACCTCCTGCCCCATATCAATCTCTTACATTCTATTTGGTATATAAATAATTCTTGCTGTTTTCCATTTGATGGGAATTTTGAATATGTCAGTTCAGAAGGCAATGTATAATTTAAAATAAAAGTTCACTTATTTCAAGAATATGAAGGGGCACGTTTAGGGACAGTGACAACCTGCTGTGTAAATCAGCAGTTTTCATTGTTATTTCAAGGGCATTTTTTATGGGTATATTTTGGACATTTATATAACACAGAAGCAAACAATGAAATCACTAGATGGCAGAGCGAGTCAGTGATCAGCACAGGTTACATGCTTGAGAGGAGTTATGGAGCTGTTAGCTGTGCTGCCTGCAATAAAACACTGTATACTCTTTACATTATAGTTTCAGTGCAACGCTGACAGTGAATTATTGAAGTATTTAGCTGTACTCATAATGTACTCATTAGCATGTGTATGATGATCAATAAATACGCAAAATGGCTGGAGTAATATTTTTTGAAATATTGTTTTTTCTATACAATTAATGTTTACATGTGCAGTTTGACAGCATGTGCCGTCTGAGATGACTGATGCTCAATATCGGCTTTTACAACAATTGTTGTGACAGTTGGGCAGTTTAAAAGATACAAATGACCTTGAAGCATTACTGGGGAAGATAAAAATGGACATTATGATTTCAGTTTGCTAGTATAAAAGAAACCCACATTCTTTAAAGAATAGTGCACGTTTCCACCCTTTACACCAACACTATAGGGCCCCCATACACCTTTAGATTTCTCTGTCAGATTTCCTTTAGATTACCTTTTGTTTTACCAGAACCATGTAATATGAGGGATTTCTAAACCATAAAGTCTACAGCAGGGTACAGACAGCTCAGATATCTACAGCAGTCTACAGCAGGGTCAGATATCGCAGAAGCCGGGGAGAGCAGAACTGTCTCTCCCAGGCTCCTCCTCCTCAGCCGAGCTTTGCCTGGAAATCCAGGCAAAGCATCGGACATCGCTGTATTAATTGTCATGTCCGATAAGGCTGTTTTCGAGCGGGATTGATTTGTCCTGCTCGAAAACAGCTATAGGGGCAGATTATATGGGTTAGATAGATGGCTGTGAGCACGCATGGCGCTCAAAGCGGCCATCGATTTGACCCATATCTCTACGTCTGTACCCTGCTTACCTTTGTTCAATCGCAGAGGACCCTATACAACATAAGCTAGCCACACATGGTTCAATTGACTGTACAATCAATGTAATCTCGATCACGATTTTTTTAGTCGGTCGTTGAAAATTGAAGCATGTAAACACATGGTACGATTGTTTGAAATTCGATTTTAATTGTCATTTGCCTCGATCGAAATTTGATCGACCAGTTGGAAATTTTGATTGATTGTCCCCACATTGTGTCTCATTTTTTGTACTGTTGTTTGACCCGTCCAATTGAGATTCGATTCAATCAATGAGCATAGTGTAACTTCTGGGAGGAGGGAAATTCAATAGTCATTTAAACCATGCAAGAAGTGCATGTAATGGCGGTGTGTCTGTTCACGACACACACGCATGCATTGTAATGGCTGCTGACACACAACAATGCATTGTAATGGCTGCTGACACACAAGCATGCATTGTAATGGCGCACTGACACACAAGCCATGCATTGTAATGGCGGTGTTGTCTGTTCACTGACACACAAGCATGCATTGTATGGCTGCTGACACACAAGCATGCATTGAATGGCTTGTGTCTGTTCATGACACACAGCATGCATTGTAATGGCGGTGGTCTGTCAATGACACACAAGCACTGCATTGTAATGGCTGCTGACACACAGCATGCATTTAATGTGCTGACAACACAAGCATGCATTGTAATGGCGACTGACACACACAAGCATTTTTTGCCATTTGTTAAATGGCTTGTGTCTGTTCACGTGACACACAAGCATGCATTGTAATGGCTTGCCACACAGCATGCAGTTGTAATGGCTGCGTGACACACAAGCTCCATGTAATGGCTGCTGACCACAAGAATGCATTGTAATGGCGACTGACACACAAGCATGCATTGTATGGCGACGACCACACAAGCATGCATGTAATGCTTGTGTCTGTTCACTGACAAAAGCATGCAAAAGGCGATCTCTGTGAATTCATCTCCTAATGTAATGTGTGCCCCCCCCCCAGTGTCCTTTTTGCCACGATTATAATGTGGGATTAAAACGCAAAATATGACCTATGGGTTTTTGATCCCCTGTGACCATCATTGGTCATTTTTTGATCACTCTGTGACATCGCTTTTTGATTACTCTACGTTTAAAAAGGATTAAATTCAATCGAAGTCGGGCTTTGATTGCATACTCAATGTGGTTGGTACTTCGATTCATTACAATCGACATACGATTCAATGATCGAAAACTTCGATCGAATTTGATGACGATTGATGTCAATTGAACCATGTGTGGCTAGATCTGTTGGTAGATCTAAAGGATATCTGACAGAAAGATCTAAAGGTGTATGGCCAGCTTTACTATACTTGCAGAAATCTATAAGCCACTTTCTTACATTGTTGCTCCATATCTTCTCTGCACAGTGAAAACTTCATAGACTTCTATTGGAGCTACTCTACCATCTTATATTAGAGCTGCAATAGAGAGCAGTAGATACTGGCAAGTATAGATCAGTGGAATGGAAGTGGTTGGTTAGATTAGGTTAGTTGTGGAGAGGGAATAAGTGTTTTTTCATTCAATCATCTTAAAAAATATGCAACAAACCAACTTGTTTTACAAATCATTTCTGAGTGTGAATACTATTTCCACATTGAACAGGCCTGGTGTTTCAAACCGCAGGTATCACACCTACCTGCTACAGAAGTTTTATCTCCTTCCTAAACAAAATTTACTTCTCAGGTGGTCATAATATAGGCAAACCCTTCCATTCTATATTTTACCTGGCAAGTAATATCTCTCATGCCAACAAAGCCAGTTTCACTTTCTGTCAAATCTAAGTGGCCCATAAAATCAAGCAATGGGCCCTTTCTTGTGTATTATTTGCAATGTTCCATTTTGTACATGGCAGAAGAATGGTAACATATTACACCGGCAGCATGTGGAACTCTTTACAGCATAAACGTTTTTTCAACTTACCTTATTTTTCGGACTATAAGATGCACTGGACCATAAGACGCACCCTGTTTTAAGAGAAGGAAAAACAGAAAAAAAATTGAAATATTCTAATCAGTTGGAAAAAAATTCCCCTGCAGTAGCCGATTTCAGCCACAAAAATGGTGTCACTAGAGAGCACACTTCAGGCAGAAGAGGGGGGGGGGGGGCGGGTATTCTGCATTCTGTTCATCCCCCTTCTTGCAAGCTGTAAACAGAATAGTGATTGCAGTTACAGGCAGACATACATGGAAGCTGCTGGCTGGCAGTTTCCATGTATGTCTCTCTGCTGCACTGCTTCTATCAGCAAGGCTCTAGTGGTAAAAACAGTACAGTACAGATGAGGGATCTGGCTGTGGCCGCATCTCTCATCTGACAGTTCGGGAGCCAAGACCCGACCACCTGGGGCCGAGCGGCTGCGGGGGTCGTGCATTCAGACCATAAGACGCAGGCATTATTTACCCTTGACTTTGGGGGTGAAAAATTCCATCTTATGGTCTTAAAAATACAGTATTTGAAGTTCCTAGCAGTTGAAAGGGTATCAAATGTATCAAAGAAATAACCTTTCTTAGGCAATGGTTGCAGCAGACCCCAGTATTGACCAAAATAGTTTGTAGTCAAGCAGACAACCCTTGTTCTTAGAAAAATGAATGCTATAATACATGTTTGTGCATATGGCAATCAGTAAAGGAGCATTTATCAGACGTTAAACAGCACCTGCTTCTTTAACACCACTATCAAATTCCCATGTTTAAAATGCTTAATCTGTATTTCCAAATGTTATATGCTGTAATAACAATACAGTCAGCCATCAGCAGCTTTCCTTTAGTCGCACATTAATTAAAAGTGGATTTTTGGATCCAGAACACAGCCCAGCGAGGATCCTGAAAAGGTTTTAAGGTTTATTTTAAAGTTGAACTCAAGCTTGAATGTTTTTTTCTAATCTATTGGGTTTTCTAGCTGTCTGTGACTGTTCTGTAGGTCAAGAAATAAAAAAAGAAATCTTTGTAACAGTAAATTTTGTTAATTATGAAAAGAATTTAGCAGCGAATTAATCATAAGAAAGTGATTTGTTTACTTTACTGGTTGAATATAAATAGACCAGACATATTGGTCATTTCTCTGGAAGTACACAAGTTGTGTAAAATTTGTGATTGATCCACTTATATGTGATTGGAATTCTGGATGCTTTTTATAAAATACTGAATTAACTCCCTAGCGCACTGCTGAGGTACAGATTTCCATACCAAAAGCGCACCACAGACTTTTATGGACATACATTGGGAAGTTTGTAACCAGGAGTCTTGTAGACATCCTGAATATAATAACATGTTCAGATGCTTTGTGAATAACTCATATAATCAGTTATTGAATATTTCAAAAGAAACTGTATCAGGTAAATATGCACTGCAAACACTAGATGGCAGTGCAGATGTTGTAGGTTACATAGGACAGCATTGTAATACATTGAAGTCAATGTACATACAGTTCTGTAAACCTGGTGTTCCCGCCCCCAGTCTGTCACATGGGGAGAGAGAAGCAGAAGACTGTAGAGGACATGGGGACACTGGATCATTTATTTAGGTGAGTATTTTACATAGGGAATCATATTGAATATGCAGAAAACACTATTCAATATCATTTTTATTTAATCCGTTCTCCTGCAGCTGCCTCTTCATTAGATCCGAGCCACACGGATCGGTGAGTTTGCTCTCCTGTGGCTCCGATTTCTGCCTGAGCATCCCCAACAGTCCACTGCAGTTCTAACAGGGCAGAGCTGGACGAGCTGGGAACGGCAGGGGGGTTAACTGATCATGTCATGTGTACTAGGTCTACTGCAGAGACAGTAATAACAATCTAACACAGATTCTGATGCTTACCCTTATGTACTAAATTGTTTTTTTTTTTTTTCTCTGTTTCATATAAAGAGGTTTTGGTCCTTAAGATACCCTGTTCAAAATCAATATAAGTAGTAGGGATGGGGAATATGACATTATAATTCTAAACTATTCTTAAAACAAATTCTTTTTTTCATATGTTCTAAGAAATGTAATAGCTATAGCTGAACTGAAGCTAGTGTTTCACTTTAAGTGCATATATCTTTTTTGTCCCCTTGTTTTCTTTTCAAGTATGTTTTGATGTATATGAGACAGCTCTGTACAACATGTTCCATTTAGCTTTCTGCTAAGCGCACATCCCTCTGCAGACAACCAGAAATATTGTGCACAATTTTACGTGACATTCAGGAAAGCCCTAAATAATAACTCACTGCCAATGAGTGCGACAGGTATACCTAAAATCACGTGAGTGCATTAATTGTGTTTTCTGACTGTCTAGTTATATAGCTACACATCAGGCAAGCATAATCATTGTGTTTTTTCAGGTCCGTTAGATTAAAGAACTAAAGGTTAATTCACCAATGTCATCCTCTAACATATTGTGAGGTCTGTAACTGCTCTGCAAATGTGCAAATCCTGTTACATTAACAAGAGTAAGAGTGGTGGATATAAACTCACTAACCCAGCTGTGATAGTTGCTTAAGGTGGGCATAGACGGGTCGTTTTCCAATCAACGTTATCACACACGGCAGCTAGTGCCGAGAATCGGCCGGGCACCCTTTGTGTGCCGGCCATTACTTCGTATAGGGACTGCCGTCCCCATCTGAACTAATGGGATCGGCCAGGAATTTTCCGGCATGTTGGATCACCATGCGATCCGACCTGCGGCAGATTCTCGGTCAATCTGACCAGGGGGTGCACCCGATTTTCTGCCGACCCTAACACCGACCAATTGCGGGAACGCGCACGGCGGACAATTGGCTGAAGAATCGGGCAGAAATCTTCCCAACTATGCCCAGCTTTACTCATGTATACTGGGCAGAGGAAAGATTTACTTACCTGATCCTGCTCTCCCTGACTCCTCCTCCCTTAGACTGCCCACAGACAGTAGCGCAGCACCAGGAACACAGGGTTAGATAAGTAAAACTTTTTTTCTCTGTCACCTACAAATAAATAAGGAATAAAGCTGGATTTGGGACCCATTGCAAGAGTTAATAGGAATTTGAGTTATGTCCAGAGTTTTGATTGGAATTTGTTATTACATGTAATAATAAACCGACATTAAGGTGAAATTATAAAGAGCAGTGTTTCTCAACTCGGGTTCTCAGGGACCCCCAACAGTGCATGTTTTGCAGAAAACCAGAAACATTCAGTGAGGTGAGGTAATTAGTGTCTCACCAGAGCTCATTAAACCTCGGTGGTTTTTGGCAAAACATGTACTGTTTGGGGTCCCTGAGGACCGGAGTTGAGAAACACTGATATAGAGGAAACACCAGCTAAATATACATATGAAAGAAAACCCTCCCCACAGAAGGGGAGTCATACAATAAATATAATCCTGCTAGGGTCTTACTATTTAACCCTTTTGCCTACAAATGATCTTAATCAATACCCCTGCCAGTACCTCAAACGTCTTAAATGGTCACCACTGCAAAAAAACAGCACTACGGACAGGAAGTCAATAAAAAACCATGATGTTTTTTGTGTTTGAGACCAGAATTTCCTATTAATGTTAAATTCACTCAATAAACAATAAATACATTTGTAAAGTTTCAGTACCCAATTTATATAATCATGTTTGACCTCAAGGATATTAATAGACAAAATATGCTTATCTTATGCTAATGAGGAAGGCATAATCTCTTGTGTTTAGGAATCAGCTCTCCTTTCTGACTCCAGTGATGCAGAGCCGTTCATCAAACACAGGGTGAAGGATTTACTTGTCCAAGTTGATGCAGATGACTGACTGGATTTTAAACTGACAACTGACAGGAGCCCTCAACAGTGTTAGGAGAAGATAGGAGAATGCATTAGGGGATGCACAAGGTCTATCTGCTTCCTAAGACAAGTTCATCTGGATATCTGTCTACTTTCTATATGGTGTATGTACATGGACAAATGTCCATCCACGTGTGTACCACATACAGTTGTACTTGTAGTTCTGAGTGTTTGAGGAAAGAAGAAAAATTCTGAATTTTGCAGACTTTGCAAGTTTGTTGTGTTGTTTAACCTTCTGAGCGTTTGGCCCGAATTAACTCGGGCTGAGTTTCATGCATCATGAAACTCAGCCCCAGTTAACTGCAGCCGCGCTCAGGGTCTCGCCGTCTTCTGACGGCAGTCGGGACCATCGGCATGTATGCCGATGCTTCCGGGTCCGCCCCCGATCGCGTCACCGGTGACACGAAGGGGGCGGGGGTAGGCGGCGCCATAGACCTCCGTCAAACTGGAGGGGCGTCGCCTTTCTTCAGAACCCTGAGCTGAGCAGGCAATCGCGGCGGAGCATATTGAGCTCCGCCGCGATTGCCCGTGGCACGGTTATAAAAAAACCGTGCCACGTGGCAAACGCTCAGAGGGTTAAGCAATTTTAGATTATATATAGTTGAGGCACAAATCAAAGCATTTAAACTATAGCAGTAAGTGCCAGTATAGTTATGTAATCTAAACCCTAAAACAAGGTGTAATATATTGCTTACCATCCTTAGATGGATACAGTAGTCAACCCTTTTATATTATTTTCACTTGATAATGCTGCAAACAACACACTTCCTGTCCTAGGGTTACAGTGCTTACGGATTCCGCTTTATTTATTGAAGGAACAAAGGATGTCATCCAATGTGGATTTTTCTCCCAATTACATGGAGGATGAGGGGATTAGAATTTGCAGAGGGAAATTAAATGTTCCTTTAATTCATCTCACTTATACTGCAAAGCCAAGGCTTACAGTATGTCTTTACAGTCTTCTTTAGGATTTGTTAAGATCCATAAAGCAATTTTTGGATGATGTAAAAATCTAATGTCTTTTGTGGAACAATAAAAGGCATATTCAAGAACCATATGCAGCTTCTGTAAAACCATACCTTCCAGCTAACCTCTTGATATTCAAGCAGAACTGCAACGTGAAAAGCCTAAGTGTAGTCTACCTGTAGCGTTTCATTAGATACCGTATCTAAGATGCAATGACATTACTGTATGTCTGTGCTTCAGGAAGGTCATAGCTGATGGAAGAGGACAGCAGGGTGCTGTACATAGCTTCATAGAAACAGAAAGCTGTGGTAATGCCCACATATAATGCTAAGCTTCCATTATTGAAAAGACTGAAATCTCATGAAAAGGGGGGCCAGCGGCGAAAGATAAAGCAGCAATGGGGCTAGATAATGCATTCTTTCCATCAGCCACCAAATTAGGCAGCTTACATACTGCAGCTTCTAATGCACGCTGTGAGAAGATAACTGTGTGCAGTGAAGTTAAAGTAATGAGCCTGGAACTATGATCATTAGTTATATTTAGGTATATTTTACTAAAAGTTTCTTTGAGTAATGTCTAGAAAGAAGTATTTTTCAGAAAATAATAAATAAAAAGATAAGGTTAAAGCTGGCCATACACCTTTAGATCTGTGTCAGATATTCTTTAGATCTACCATCAACTATGTAGTATAGGGTCCTCTGCGATTGAACACAGGTAGACTTGATGTTTTAGAAAGTCCCTTATATTACATGGTTTTGGTAAAACAATAGGAGATCTAAAGGAAATCTGACAGAGAAATCAAAAGGTGTATGGGGACCCTAAAGGCCTAAATGACGTCATCACGCTGCTATCCCGGGTGCTATCGGCCGGCATTGGCCAGAGAATATTTGACATGTCCGTTCTCTGGCCGGTTTTGTCACCAACCGACGGCCACGAGTGCGCACGCCCGTCGGTCAGCGGCAAAATCGGCCACGATTGTGCGTGTATGGCAGGCTTAAGTAAGTTTTGATCTGACTGGTTGAATAAAAATAAGGTTTAAAACAGGAACAAAAAGAGATAAATAACATCCAATGAATTTAATATATGTAGATAACATGCCTATAGCAGTTTCCTCCTGTGCACTAGTAGTCACTGTTTTATCATGCAATGGGTGCTTAAGCCTGCCATACACCCACCAAGTGGGTGCCGACAGACGAGTACCGATGAGCTCTGGAATGCAGCGTGATGACGTCATCACGCTACATTCCCGGGCTGACTGAATCGGCAGGCACCCTTTGTGTGCCAGCTGTTACCTTCAATGAAGACGCCGGTCTTCATTCAAAGTAACGGCATAGGCTGGCATCGGCCAGAGAACATCGGACATGTCCATTCTCTGGCCGGCCGAGCTTTGAGGCAAAAGGGATCTGTTGCCCAATTTGGGCACACACCGATTGGCGGCCGATTTTGCTGCCGACCGACCGCACACGCCCGTTGGTCAGCGGCCGCTAATCGGTGTGAGTATGGCAGGCATTAGGCTACAATATCTACAATAAGGATATTTATCTTCAACTAGGACTATGATACCGTCCTCCTGGTCACATCAACATTGTTTTACACTGAGAAATGGAACATTGGCACCAGCTAACCCAAGTGCAAAAAGGACAAACTCACTACATCATATGGCAGAACATTGCACTGTATTGCAAATGCAGGTACTTAGAGCAAAATTTTTTGTTAAATGTTCCACAACCCTTCCCTACATCTCCAGCAATTTTGATGATGATACTATGTTCAGGGGCTCACTCACATGCTAAAAATGAACTTTTAATACTTAAAGCGGACCTACCACCAGGAATCTATGTTTTCATGAATGGCACTGGAAGTGCCAATAATAGGGAGGGATGCAGTGAAAAAACCCAAAAACGTACCTGTAATGAGCAATTTAGGAATATAATCAGCCATTCCTCTTCACTTCCTGGTTAATGGGCTCAGCAGAACCCGGCACCACGTCACAGCAGCACGTGATTTTTCAGTGAGCTGCTTTGAAAATTCCCATAGAAGATCACTGAACGCCCCCAGTGGCCACCCGCGATATTGCACCACCATGTGTTTCATGTGTTGGCTACACACTGAAAAATCACGCGCTGCTGTGACGTGCTGCCGGGTTTTGCTGAGCCCATTAATCAGGAAGTGAAGAGGAATGGCTGATTATATTCCTAAATTGCTCATTACAGGTACATTTTTGGGTTTTTTCACTGCATTCCTCCCTATTATTGGCACTTCTAGTGCCATTCATGAAAACATAGATTCCTGGTGGTAGGTCCGCTTTAATTATTCACAGAAAGCGTTTATTTACTTTGAAAAGTAAACATGCTTTTCTTCCTTAGCATGCATAAATATAAATGAAGCATTTTTCTACTGCAAAGATGATGCTTACTGCTAAAAAAAATACAAATAAAACAAACTTAAGAAAATAAGCTTTATGAAGACCACACAAAATGCTAAAATAATAATTCCGAACTGTTTAGGGTGTTTCACTGTTGATGTATTCCATATTCTTTAGCACACATCCTCCACTATAAGACATACGGCAGACAGCTGAACAAAACATACATAAATTGTCATATTGTGAAGGGAAGTCAGTTTCAATTTAGTAAACTATGAAAAATCCCTTCACAGCTAGCAGAGGACAATGACACATAGTTATTGGAGAATATTGTTGGTAGAGCATCAGTGAAGATTGCCTATGTCATGTTGTCACTTGTTAGTTGCCTTCGCAATTACAGAATTGCTCGGACTAGTCAGTATCTTTTCACATCTGTTTATGCTCCTGCTATCACACTTCATTATGGGAGCCTCCTGTTAAAAAAGCTATCTGATGGCCTATTGAAAAGATTAATTAAACGTTCCTATTAGTGAGTGTCTCATTTGTATGCACATTATTTTTTACTAAATAAAATACATGAACTCAATTGCACGTTAGCCACTGTTTATAATGGCAGAGTTATAAAATCAGCCATTTTTATCTGTATCCAATAAAAACTATTATAGTCATGATAAATACAAAAGTTATACTAAATAAATATATTGCTAAATTATCCTTTAGGAATGTTAATAAGATTAGATACCTTAAGCCCCCCATACATGCATAGATCTGCGGACAAATTTGTGGCTGATCGATCGGCGCGACGCCATTAGCTGTTCAGGGATTGCCCACGGATCAATGCGTGAATGGGGGGCTTAAGTTGAAGCAATGGTTAAGTAATTTATGCTTTGACAGGGTTTTTTTTGCCCATTTAAATGAAACTAAATGCAGAAAACAAAACAACTAAATTAAATTACATGCTTACGGGGGCGTGGCTTATGCATGGCCGGGAGCGGACGCTGAGAGCTCCGCTGAGACGCTGAGAGCTCCGCTGAGACGCTGAGATCTCCTGCACTAGCACCTATCTCAGCTCCATCATGGGGCACAGCGACAAGCGGACACCCCGCTCGTCCCAGCACAACTCGATGCCCTCCTTATCTCGCCCCATCGGCGCCTATTTCGCACCGGAGTATCCAAGATGGCGCCGCTGCATTAGGGACCAGAGGCCTCCTGCCCTGCTCTCCTGGAACCACCAGATTCGGACATCTCGCAGCCCTTCGACACTTACTCCGAGAGGAGTGCCAGCCCAGCGGATGAGGCTACGGACCGACTCTTTCGCAAGTATTTTGCCACGCTGTCATCTAAAACTGACATACACGCCATGTTGACAGAGCTCGACGTGTCCCACAAGAATGACTTTGCCGCCCTGCGCTACGACATGGGCTCCCTGGTGCGGCGGGTGGAGGACATAGAGGAGGTCATGGCGGCCGTGATCCACAACCTCCAGGCCCTCAGATCGGCCGTAGAGACTCAGCACTCCCATACTCAGGACTCCTGGGTCCAGTCTGATGATCAGGAGGACCGCCAATGCCGGAATAATATCCGCATCAGGGGGCTCCCTGAGGCAACCGGTGACCAAGACCTTTCCCACACGGTAATTGGACTTTTTAATATTTTATTGGGTGAG
>CM070033.1:87757653-87767794 GCA_036250615.1 Ptychadena robeensis
TGTGGTGTGTACTTCGATTCAATTACAATCGACATACGATTTAATGATCGAAAACTTTGAATTGATGATCGATTTGATGTCAATTGAACCATGTATGGCTAGCTTTACACAGGACATTGCATGTACTATATTTGATACATTCACTACAGCTGAGCTTTATTCTGGATCAGGGATGACATCTCATTTCCACATCCTGTCTAGTCCTGGACCACCTTAGTCCAACTGTAGCTGACCCACTGCACCATCCCTATTTTCTATACAGATCCCTAATAAAAGTATACATAGGCCATTCTGTTTATATGATAAACAAGGAAACTCTTTACTATGCAAGGGTACATACAGTACTGTTATCTGAGAATAAAACATTCTACCTTTTTGGTATTCAAACCTAAAAGACATCCATGAATCACTAAATGAGAAGAGATAAGAACAACTGATTGTACTGTTCCAAGGAACAATGTGTTTCTAAGTATAAGAATGACCATATGGGGTTTCTTTTTTTTTTTTTAATTGTACATTTTTTTGACATTTTTTTTTCAGTACAAATAGAAAATGTATTACAAAAACCAAAAATCATCTTTTTCTGATTTCCTGTATTTTCTTGCACTCTGGATAATATACTTTGATAAACCTTGATGGTACCAAAGCATGGGGTTCTGGTATAGCTTTTTCTTTTTCCATCTTGTTATCTCTATCCTTAAAGCCCCCCATACACGTTCCGATTTTTCGTACGAATTTTGCCTGACCGACCAACGTGGTCGGGAGATTAATCGATCGGGAGATTAATCGGATGCGGAATTATGTAATTCCAATCCAGATTTCTCAAAATCGGCGGAAAAATTGGTCGGGACCGCTTCGGACCTGTCTGTAAATTTTGGTCGATCTGCTGCTAATAAATAGTGTCAGGCTGATCGATCGGTGATAATTCAAATTCAGATATCTCATGCCAGCCGACCGACCGACTATAACATTTTAGGTGAAAATCGGGTGACACGGCGAAAAATCGGTCGGGAGAATAATCGGAATGTGTATGGGGGGCTTTACTCTTTGAAATGTATGCTTAACTGCCTCTGACCAGATCTTTTTTATGAATGCCACTCTTCTTTTCTTTTCCTTTTTTTTACGCTCAAATTTGTAATTGTGTATAATTATGTATACCTTACCTACTTTTTGTTATTAAGTGGCGGTTTTGCATATGGTTGCCCAGGGCGGCACCATGGGGGAGGGGGGGGGGCGCATCCACCCATACTGTCCATATGTAAAACTGTCCATCGCCTCATCATGCTACCGACATGAATCCTCCAAACCGTCCAAACCCCCCCCCCCCCCCCCCCCCCCCCCTCTGCCCAAAGAACATCTAGGCATCTGAGCATCCTCTAATGGAGATTTCGCCACTCACAGAATGACCAAAATGTCTTGATCTGGAACTTTGCAGAAGATCTGTACTCATACTGTACTTGTCAGATGGGAGAAATGGGTGCTCTTGACATGTACATAGCTTTCTATAACATTAATTGGAAAATTAAAAAAAAGAATCTTGATGCACAGATTTTGAAACAAAAACTTCATGCTTGATAAAGGGTAATTCTTATGTTGAACATGCTTAATATTACCCCTCTGTGTTAGCCTTTGGTTATGGCAGTAACAGCCCATTAATGTCCAACAAATATTCTCTAGTAAAAAGATTTTGTTATTTGAAGCACATTATTCATAATTTAATAAGTGACATTGCCCTTTCAGGCTTGACAACTTGTCCTCTGATGCTTAGCTGAAAGCAAGTGGTTACAAAAGAAGAATGACTTGTTCTTGGTAGTGAAATACTCAGTCTGTGTACTAGAACATTTCCCTCTTTCTGACCTGTGCCTCTGGTGTCACACCTTTTTTCGTTTGAGTTTCTGTTCCTAATGAGCTAGTTGATATGAGCATCACAAGCAGCATTTAAAGCATACCTGAACTTATGACCTGTTTTATAAATAAAAGGCATGTGTATATTCTACTCTAAAGCATCATAATACTCGTATGCTTTATTTACTCCTAGAAAGTGCAGTTTCGCAGAAATAGTGACTTTCTGCTTGGCGATTCTGTATGAATTGACAAGGTAGGAGGTGACTCTGCATGACTCCCCTCCCCCCATCAATCCCTATTGAATGAAAGCAGGCTAAGGTCACTGCAAAGTAGTAATGATAGTGACCTTGCTTTCATAACTGACAGTAGGTTCCACTAGGGTGCAATGTTGATGTGCCTACTAATAAGGAAAGGCTACTACAGGTTTGTATGGGGAACTCTTTTCCTTTACCCACAATAGTCATAAACAACAAAAAAATACTTTATACTATAGCTGCATTGACCCTAAAAGCAATGTTTAATGCATTGTAACTTTCATGGGTCTGCCTATCTCCAAAGTAAAGCCAGCGTGCTTATGCTTTCCATAGTAAGATGTATTTTTGTAAAATGTGGCAAGTTGCCTGATAGAAAGTACTAGACTTTTTTTTGCCAGCCAGAACAATATTTGCCTAAAAATGTCCATGGGTGACACATAACATAAAAATTATAATTTGCTTGTAATGCTTGTAACTGAAAAAAATGTTATTTGAAGAAATGGAAATATAAATAAATATAATTGATATGATTAATTATTGGCTTGTTCAAATGCAAGATTTTGATGACAATCCTGAGCCACTACATCAGTGGTGGACAACTGAGTTGATATAAAGGGCATCAATAAAGGGCCGCACATAATATTTTTAATCTATACTGACTTGTATAAGCATTTTTAATGGACAAATTACAACAAGAAGAAGACATTATGTTTCATTTTTTTTAAAACAACATTTTTAAAAAATTTCACTTTAAGTATTAGGGAACACTTTAGTATGGTAATACACATTTTGTGTCATATATATCGTCAAAGGATATGTGCTTAAAAGCCATTGATTTTATCGATGGGGTACATAACCTTCGATTTGGTGAGTTCCCATGCCCTATGCATTAATAATTAGGTTTTGGGGGCCTCAAGTGCAAGACTGAGGGGGGCCGCCAAAGAACACCTAAAGGGCCGCAGGTTGGGCACCTGGGCACTACATGCTCTCAATGAGTCTTCATGAAATAACCTCAAATGTCTTTTCTGTGCTCACATCATTATCAGTTTTATTCTACCACCAAGTGAAATTTATTCTTAGTATTTAGTACAACATCCTTTTCCAGTTATAGCAGCTTGACACAAGTGTCTTGCAGCCATCTACGGGTATCTTAGCCCATTCTTCATGGGCAAAAGCCTCCAGTTCAGTCACATTTTTAGGCTTGCACGCTGCAACTGCTTTCTTCAAGTCCCACCAGAGGTTCTCAATCGGATTTAAGTCTGGTGACTGCGATGGCCACTCCAAAATGTTCCAGCCTTTACTCTGCAATCATGCTCTAGTGGACTTGGAGGTATGCTTGGGATCGTTGTCCTGTTGAAAGGTCTAACGTCTCCCAAGCCTCAGGTTTGTGATAGACTGCATCACATTTCCTTCCAATACAGGACAGATATATGTTATATGCCATAATGTATTTTATTATGACATATACCATTGATTTGTTAAATTTTTTAAAGCTTTGTATGTGTTTCAGTGGCATGAGTTACTACGCTTATTGTAGGATAGGGGGTTAATGTTTTGGAATGGTTTATTTTAGGTTATTTGGAAGATTTTTATTGCTCTATTTTTTGAGTTATGTAGTTAATGTATTATTTTAATTCTAACTGTGATTTCATGTTGTGAGTTGTGTTGTTTTATTGGTGGTTATGAATTGGGGTTCATCCTTTAATAGCTTTTGGTGGTCTTTTTTTATCTTTTTTTTTATAGTGTATCGGTTTGCTGTTTGTGCATAAAGCGGACTACAGGGGTGAATGTAAAAATTTTTTGACATGTAATAATCTTTTGGGAATGATTACATGGCAAAATAAATATTTACTTGCCTTTCCTTGATTCAAACATGCAGAATTGGGTGCTATATAGCACACAATGACCTGTACCAGCCAGCCAATTACTGTAATGTGCAATGTGCGGGGTGCAGACCTGAGCATAGACACGAACATGGCAAGGTTCTCACCATTTTGGCTACAGCTGTTATTTTCATGTACTGTATGGTAACAATTTGTCTATATGTTATTTTTTATAGGCCTAAAAAATCCTTTTAATATAATACTTATATAATAAAGACCATTTTATTCAAATGAGTACTACCTGACAAAAATCTTCTTACAC
The DNA here is from genome assembly GCA_036250615.1 of Ptychadena robeensis. Taxonomy (NCBI): domain Eukaryota; kingdom Metazoa; phylum Chordata; class Amphibia; order Anura; family Ptychadenidae; genus Ptychadena; species Ptychadena robeensis. Next base: position 87,761,898 of record CM070033.1, read on the forward strand.
GGTACCTGCAAATGCCAAATTAGCAGTCCCTATTCAATGGGACTATGGTGAAATTAATTTCACCTGAGGGTTTTACGTTTTTCTAATGGCAAGGTACTCATCCGAGTAGCGCCAAGCATAGCAATGCTGGAGCCGAACATGTATTCGGCCGAGCATGCTCGCTCATCACTAATGTTTACATTACCTACAACCTGAAGTGCCTGTATCTGTCAACAACCAGAGCTGCTATGGCCAAACACCAATGCAGTATGAGGCAGCTATATCTAGATACATATGTAATCCATAACCATAGCATTTAACTACTAGCAGTTGAAAAAAAAAAAAAAATCTCCATTCATTTGGGAATTCCTGGGGTATAGCAATTTTGTTTTGCATCTCACATCTAAATGAACTTGTGATAAGGCTCATATATTACATATATGTCTAACATAACTTAATGCACCTTTATATACAATGCTATGCGATGTTCAGTTTAGAAGCATTTTTAGAAGCAAGACAATTGCCTCCTTTTATTTACAGAGCAGTTTCTCCTTTTTTTGTTATGGCATCCATTTTTAAATGATCGCGCATTTCTGACACATACAGAACAATAGTGTGACCTACTTGAACATAGGAAATAGCATAATAGATGTAGAATACTGACGGTCAAATGGTGTCACTTTTTGTTTATACAGCAGTGATTGTTATGTGCCCCCTTCAAAATACAGGCCAACTATCAGAAGGGAATGCTGGAAATGACAGAAATATTCTGAAAGCCAGTTGCATACTAGGACTATCCACATTTCATTTTCCAATTACTTCTACCTGTAATGTAAGTAGGTAAAGCCTGGTTAAGGTAATTGAAATAACGAGTACTGTTTATTATGTATTTAGTTAAGGCAATTAAGACTGAACAATAGCCCTGCAAAATCATAAATTTCTATACCTTCTGCTAAATTTAGGCTCCTTATACAGGGACTTCAGTTCTTGAAAAAAGAGTGGCCCATGCTATTGTTTAATGTTGAAATCACCATTTTTGCAAAAGAAAACCCAGAAAAAAACAACTAAAGTACAGAGAAGTGTGACATTCTTTCCTAAGTGATCTGGTCAATCTATATATCTGAAAAACACTTCAGACATTGTAGCCGTGTATGTTTTCTTTTTCAAGCTAAGAACATTTTCCTCAAAAACAACATGCTAATCTTACAACAAATGTTGTGTCTTTGTAATCATTTTACACATTTACAAAATAAGACAGGGAGGTGTCTTTTAGTTATTATTAGTAAAATTTAAGTTTGATTTGATTGACCCAAAAACACTCATTATAAGTCAATTGTTTTAAAATTTGGATCACTTTTTTTAAGGGATCCAAAATGAAAAAAATGTATTGAGCAGTGATCAGAAGGTAAGAAAATGTGGCATTAAGGGGCCTAGATACACTGTGGCCAAATGGGTATGTTTTACTTCAAAATATAGATATAAATATTTGCAATCAGTAGGATTTTTAAATATGAATTACAGAAAGAGGTCCTTTTCTTGCAAGAACAAGATCTGAACAATTTTAAATACCATTGCACTGCAAATTTGCATGCATATCCTATGTATAGTGGTTGGCCATATAACTCCTGCACATAACTTTAGGAGACTGTTCACCCAAAAATGTAAGATGCTATAAATAGGTATTTTTGACACATTAGATAGTAGCACTGCCAGTTACAATCGGTCCTATGGGCCCCTTCACTGTCATTGGTGGCTTTTCCTACCTTATTAAAACAGTTGGGAGAAGGATGGCCAGGCTTTAGCAAAATGTATAGAATACTTCTTCATACGTTTGGTTTTACATTATGTAATGAACTCTGTTCTGAAATGTTAGGGATAATGATTGTCTACTTTCATTACAGTGAAACATTGGATTAAAGTGGACCTACCACCAGAAATCTATGTTTTCATGAATGGCACTAGAAGTGCCAATAATAGAGAGGAATGCAGTAAAAAAAACTCAAAAACTTTCCTGTAATGAGCAATTTAACAAGATTACCACACAGCTCCCATCACTTCCTGGTTCGTGGAGCCAATACATGAAACACATGGGGGTGCAATATCGTGGGTGGCCACTGGGGGGTTCAGTGATCTTCTATGGGAATTTTCAAAGCAGTTCACTGAAAAATCAAAGCTTCCTGTGACGTCCTGCCTTGCTCTGCTGACCATGAACCAGAAAGTGAGGAGAGCTGCTGGATTATATTCCTAAATTGCTCATTACAGGTAAGTTTTTGGGGTTTTTCACTGCATTCCTCCCTATTATTGGCACTTCTAGTGCCATTCATGAAAACATAGATTCCTGGTGGTAGGTCCGCTTTAAGGGTAGTGATGGCCGAACATCAGACTTTTAAAAAAGTCAGCCATCCGCTCGTTCATGGAAAACTTCCAATTCCCCGCCTGTTGACTGGGAATTTGAATGGTAACTATACTGGAAATGACGCCACAACGTAATTTCCGGTGCACAGTTTCTGGTTTCAAAACCGGTGATGTCGGTCGGACGTTACGTCTGGCCCGTGCCCGGTAGTCTTTACCCGATCTCTAATGAAAATAATTCTTCCATCGTCCAGACGAGGCGCGGAAAGGTCTGGCCGGAGGAGAAAAGCAAACATACATGTTCGCGCCAAACTTTCTGCCGGGCACATAGTCGGCCATCACTACTTAAGGGTATCTTGGTGTGTGTTTTGATGAACAAGCAAGAAACAGTATTAAATTTTACCTTGAACAACAAGCGTGGTCTGTCACACCTATTAAATGCCCGAAATAATTTATTGTGAAATTTTATTGTATGACCTTATCAAAATAAGTAAGTATGTATTTGGATTATAAAATTGTAACATGTTCTGTACTGGAAACATATATAAAAAAGAAAAACAAACCAACAAGAAAAGGGTTAAAAAAAGCAATACGAGTTGGGTTTAATCATGAAAGACAAAAATGTGTCAAATGTCAAACAAGTTATACATACAGCCACTTTAGAGGCCAGTAAGACCGTGATGAGAACCAAGAAGCAGCATGGGGGCTGAGATTCTTCACATATATATTCCCTTAGTGTGAAGACAAGCACACAGACACTGCATGCACTAATAAGCACGGCACCTCCCTCAGTTAAGTCTTTTTTCTGTCAAAAAGTCTCCTCCCTCGAATACCTGAAAATTCATACAATCAATACTATTCACTGAAATTTGTTGTTGTGGAGTGTACATTATTTAAATAGAACTGCATAATAAAATGCTGTGCTGTGAAACATCGCGATTGCATGTTTAAAAATGATCTAGCAACATTTCATCATTTTTGTTAGGCTATAACGTTAGGAAATTACAGTCAGGTCCATAAATATTGGGAGATCAACCCAATTCTAACAGTTTTGGCTCTATACAGCACCACGATGAAATTAAAAAAACACAATGTGTTTTAACTGCAGACTGTCAGCTTTAACTTGAGGGTATTTACATCCAAATCAGGTGAACTGTGAAGGAATTTCCACAGTTTGCATGTTTGGAATCTGTTGTTGTCAACTTTCAAGATGAGATACAAAGAGCTGTCACTATCAGTGAAGCAAGCCATCATTAGGCTGAAAAAAACAAAACAAACCCATCAGAGAGATAGCAAAAATATTAAGCTTGGTCAAAACAATTGTTTGGAACATTCTTAAAAAGAAGGAATGCACCGGTGAGCTCAGCAACACCAAAAGACCCGGAAGACAACTGTGGTGGATGACTGAAGAATTCTTTCCCTGGTGAAGAAAACACCCTTCACAACAGTTGGCCAGATTAAGAACACTCTCTAGGTGTGTCAAAGTCAAAAATCAAGAGACTTCACCAGAGTGAATACAGAGGGTTCACCACATGATGTAAACAGTTCTGGGACATACTGAGGACAGATAAGACCAAGATCAACTTGTGCCAGAGTGATGGGAAGTATGGAGAAGGAAAGAAACTGATCATGATCCTAAGCATACCACCTTATCTGTGAAGCATGGTGGTGATAGTGTCATGACATGGGCATGTATGGCTGCCAATGTAACTGATTCTCTTGTATTTATTGATGATGTGACTGCTGACAAAAGCAGCAGGATGAATCCTGAAGTGTTTCTGGCAATAATATCTGCCAAATGCTTTAGAACTCATTGGACGGTGGTTCACATTGTAGATGGGCAATGACCCAAAGTATACTGCAAAAGCAACCAAAGAGTTTTTTTAAGGGAAAGAAGTGAAATGTTATGCAATTGTCAATTCAATCACCTGACCTGAATTCGATTAAGCATGCATTTCACTTGTTGAATACAAAACTGAAGTGAAATGCCACAAGAACAAGCAGGAATTGAAGACAGTTGCAGTAGAGGCCTGGCAGAGCGTCTGGTGATGTCTATGCATTGCAGACTTCAGGCTGTAATTGACTGCAAAGGATTTGCAACCAAGTAGTAAAAAGGGATGGTTTGATTTATGATTATTATTCTGTCCCATTACTTTTGGTCCAAGTGGGAGTCATATATGCAAACTGTTGTAATTCCTACACTATTCACCTGATTTGGATGTAAATACCCTCAAATTAAAGCTGACAGTCTGTAGTTGTGTTTGTTTCATTACAAATACATTGTGGTGGTGTATAGAGACAAAAATGTTAGAATTGTGTTGATGTCCCGATATTTATGGACCTGACTGTATCTGCATGCAGTTTATTATCTCTCATTAAGAGTATGTGGGTTTGACCAATAGTAAGATAGTGTTGACCATTGAGTCTAACCTTTATATAGAGGAATATGTGACAAGTTAAAATTAGGATATAGGTACAAACCTTCACAGAACACATCATAGTGAACCACAGCCATCAGGTTTATATAAAAAGATGTGCAAAATAACACACCTGTTTTTTAGACTGCTTGGTAAGAGTCATAGAGGAGATCCAGAAATAGACACCTATAGTAATCCAGCCTACATGGACCAGGATACTACTGGCCAATTAGGACAATTGAACCCTACACCAGGTAGATGTACTGGGCAATAGAACCCTATGCCTGGTAGAGGGAAATACAACCCTACATCCAGCAGAGATAGTGGGAAATAGAACCCTACTGGTCCATGTAGGCTGGATTACTGTAGATGTCTATGGGCAATAGAACCCTCCACCAGGTAGATGCAGTGGGAAATAGAACCCTACACCAGGTAGAGGTAGTGGGAAATAGAACCCTACACTAGGTAGAGGTAGTGGGAAATAGAACCCTACACCAGGTAGAGGTAGTGGGCAATAGAACCCTACACTCTCGATCAGAGCAGATCCTTACCAGCGGATACCTGTGGATGTTCACTCCAGGAACCACTAGTCACAGGGCTAAAGGTGAGTAAAAAGAATAGCATTTTTGTTGCCAGAACAACAGTAGATACCTTTTTGTTGTGTTGTCTCATTTACACTATGTATTGTTGTAACATGTTTTTTGTTGCAACAGAAGGTAGCACATTCAATGGCACTGCCTACCATCATATACAGTTGTGTTTAGAAGCTTGTGAACCCTTAAAAATGTTCTATATACAGGGGTGCACATAACTTTTTTAGTGAGTTCCTCAGATGAGTACTAGGAGATAATGTTTGGTACTCACTCCATATGTAGGGTGGTCTACTCACTGTCCTCTGTGTCACCCTCCTGCATGGTAGATTCTGCTGCAGATGGACCTCCCCGTTCCTGATTGAGCCTCGGATTAGCTGTCCCCATCTATAGGTCACCTGTATTTGAATTAGTAATTTGCATTCCCAATTTTTGACCTTTTATAGTTATTAAAGCTTCCTGCGGTTTTTCAGGTGACATAAATTTTCCACATAGACACACTACCACCTAATCATTCCCCCCAACACACAGACACACATTTCTCCCAATAATCACCCCC
>CM070033.1:87784815-87811985 GCA_036250615.1 Ptychadena robeensis
ATCCAGGGACGGAGCCTAGGTCCTCTCTCTTCCAACAGATTTCTGCCGGGAATTCGGAGGTTGTGATTTCGATCGGCCAATTAAGGAATTCCGATCCGCAGCATACACCGGGGGGGGGGCACACCAGGGAAGAAAATTGTCCAAACGGATTCCGGGGACTATGTCCGTGTCCGAGGTTCTTTTCCTTCCTCCGAGCGTCCACCTCACAAATGTGTAATATCCCCCTGTATGTGTGTTCAGATATCGGTTATCAAAAAGATCCAACACATGTTGGTTTCCCTCTGTTTCGGATCCTGATTCTGGGCCCCGTGAGTCATCGGTGCGATCTGATTCGGACACGGTTGGGCTGCACAAGATTCGGCCACGATCGATTCGCGTGCTACGCGCCCGGAATCGATCGTGCGGAATCCCCCTGTCTGAATCCGCCGGGTTGGCTCTCTTTTTTATCACCCTGGGCTGTGTTCAAACCCTAAATTATGTAAAGGGATTATGTGAAAACTTCATACTGCGGCTGAGAGCAACCAAAAAGGCTTTGTGACAAGGAGCATGGGGTCCTATTGGTGATGTGCAGCGTTCATTGGTGTCTCGATGGTTATATGTAATGCTCCTTGTGGTCTGTTAATGTGCAGCTTTCATTGGTAAATACAACATTCTTTGGGGGTCTCTATGGTTACATACAGTATTGTATTGTGATCTTTATGGTAGAATGCAGTGTTTATTAGAGTCTCTGGTTATTTCAACCATTCATAGCATTTTTGCATCATATGCTAACTTTTATCTTTTCATATTTTCTGCCACTGGTAAATTTTATTTAACACACAGACATATGGGCAGCTATCTGTTAACGTTTAAAAATCTATTACTGATTGCATTAAGCTCCTGTCTACTTGTAACTGTCCTAGTTTGAGAATCATTTTACGACTTCGACACCAAAAGACCATAAAGCCATGCAAACTCATAATTGAAGCACATTTCACCTGTTTGGAATCATTATAAAGTCTTTTTTGTGTTTTCTCATTTCATTTATGTGTAAGGACTGCATAGAATACGGTATTTAAAAACTTTACAATGTAATAAATAATAATTATTCTGAAAATGAAAAGTTTTCATGATTACCAATAGCTTGCTCATATTCACAACCTGCCCTTTGAAAAAGAGACTTGTCACAACTTTTTCTAGGGGCTGTAATTTCCACATAATTTATGAAAGTTCTGGAAATGTTCTAGCTGACACCATGCTGTTGAGCAATGCATCAGAAACTTAGTGTTTCTCTGATGATGCATGCCACCAATACATCTCAGAAGCAACAGAGCCTTCATGATGCATTGGTGGAAAGGTGACCCGCTCTAAAAGCAAAAAAGATCTTGCAAACTATTTGAAGTCAAGTAATAGCTATCTGGCAAATCTTCTTTAACCATTTTATCACATGAAAATCCAAATTCTTACAGTATAATAAAAGCCAACACATATAAGGGGAGAACATGTGAAGCCCCTATATAAACCTAGGAAGGACTACAGCATTGTAAAGCAAGAGTGTACATTATTTCTCATTAGACTGAGCCCATTTTTAGTGGTTTTTAGTGGTTTATTTTTATGCATTTGTTTTATTGCACCCAAAAAATTTTTGTTGTCATTTTTTATAAAGAGTATAAAATAGGTAGTTAAGACCAAAGTATAAGCTAGTGTTTATAATTAGGGCCAACCCCAATTCAAAATATCCCAAAAAGTCTTACTGGGTTAATGACCCCAAGTGTGTCTATGCGGGGCTTTACTGCCCCAAAGGTTTGGTCATAAAATAGAAATCAGCATAAACTATAAAAGGTATTATTTGGGGGTGTCATGCAGGACCATTTGCCCACATGGAGCAGTTTCTTAAAAAACACAGTATTACAAAGTATTAAAAGAAACAGTTCATGATATATTGCAGACCATTTGATCGCATAATTAATCTGTATTGTCGGACGCAAACACTGAAGTTCTTCAGGGACATATCATGATAACTGAAACAATATTAGCATACACCATGATCGTTACAAAAGCAAAATTACAGTTTCATCATTACCCAAAATTTTTTCCATAGGTAGTTTTCATACAAACTCTAGTCAATGTGTTTCCTATACAGATTCACAACATTTTTGCATAATGGTGACATCAAACTTGGTACGATTGAATATTGTAGAAAAAAATCAAATAAATAAATTTTTATTTCACCTTTTCTCTCTTTTTTTCTTCTTTTTTTTGCTCCTTTTTTTTCTCTTCCCTTCAAATATTATAATGATACTTATACTTAATGCATTTTAAAATAGTTCCTATCTAGGAACATATGGATCAAAACATGGTGCAGGTGCAGATAAATGCAGCGACAGGGATGGGGATGCCAAGATGGACAGACAGCTCACACAAAGCCTGTGTGTCCCAGATTGTAACTACTATCTCTCTCATGGGAGAGCAGAAATAGAAAGATGTACACCACTGTGACAAAATAAAAGGAGCCAGTTCACCAATTTGAGAAGGCAAATTCAACAATCTCAGTCCAAGGTTCACCGGGGTGGAGGGGGAGACTATCAGACTATACAGACTCCTATCCAACAGTTAAATGAATACAATAATACAAATAGCCATAAGTCTTACCTATACTCCTGTGAGGAAATACCCAGGGCCGCCGTCAGAAACCATGGGGCCCAATACTGACAAATTTTCCGGGCCACCCTAGCAGAAGTTAATTGCTGACCGGGGAAGGGAGGGTGCTAGCAGTTGATGGCCCGGGGGGGGGGGGGGGGGGGGGGGGGGGGGGATATCAACCGGGACTCATCCAAAGCAGTGCCCGTGAAGGTGTCATAGATGGGGGAGCTCCTATCGATGGGTGCAGGCAAACACCATGACTTTCAGAGATATGGACCCCCCTATGTCGCACCATCCATCCCTATCTAGTATTGCTTCCCTATGAGCATAAAACACTACTCTGCTGCATACATGCTTTCACTTATCCTAATTTTAACACATCTTTAGAACCCTGCATGGTAGAACCTTGAAATTTTGGGGGTTACCAGTTAACCCCCCGAGTCTATTTCAATGCAAAATTTCATGCCCCTAGCTTCAACCCTTCCTATGAAGAAGTCAGCTATCAAATAATTCTTCCATAAGACCATAATGGCCTATTCTGCTACTTGCATCCCTTCACACACCCAGATCTTTAAAACCCTATGTACAGTAGTACAACCTTGAAATTTTGGGGGGTTACTAGTTAACACCTGAAGACCATGCAAAATATCATTCCCCTGGAGAGCAGGCATTCCTGTCGTGTGCCCCTGCAGATTGGGTAATAAATGAAAAAGCTAAGTATAGAAATACTGGAGAGTCTCCCTAGCACCAGGTATAACAGAGATGTCTGTAGAAACCACAGAAAGGCTTCACTGTGCCTGAGCTGGTGGTTACCCGGGGCAACATGGTATGATGGTGATGACTATGGCAATAATATTAACAAAACTGTGTGGAAGCCAGGAGCTGTTGATTTACTTTATGGACACTTTATGTCGCCACTGACAACCCCTGCAAGGGTATTATTTTGTTTGCTTGAGCATTTTTGATGCTCCAATAATGTGGAGTCTCATTGCGAGCCCTATTTGCAGCATGGGTGTAGTCTCTAGGGGTTAATTCTGCTCTGCTGCAAATTCTACTATGAAGGGTTTTAAAGATCTCGGTGTAGGTGAGTGAAAGGATTCATGTAGTAGAGTAGGCCTGTATGGTAATTTGTAATAGGGGGCTTTTTAGTAAGAAGGGTTGGAGCCTGGGAAATTGTGCATAGATGTAGTGTCCAGGGTTAACTAGTAACCCCCCAAATGTCATGGTTCTAATATATAGGGTTTCAAAGATCTTGGTGTTCAAATTAGGATAAGTGAAAGGATACAAGTAGCAGAGTAGGCCATTATAGACTTATGGAATATTTGATAGCTGACTTCTGAGTAGGAATGGTTGGAGCTAGGGGAATGAAATTTTGAATGGATGTAGTCTCAGGGTAACCCCCAAAATTTCAATGGTAACCCCTAAAATGTCAAGGTTCTACCATACAGGGTTTTAAAGATCTGTGAGTTCAAAGTAGGTGAGTGAAAGCATGTATAAAGCAGAGTAGTGCTTTATGCTCATACAGGGAGTGCAGAATTATTAGGCAAGTAGTATTTTTGAGGAATAATTTTATTATTGAACAACAAACCATGTTCAATGAACCCAAAAAACTCATTAATAGCAAGCTGAATATTTTTGGAAGAGTAGTGTTTTAGTTTGTTTTTAGTTTTAACTATTTTAGGGGGATATCTGTGTGTCAGGTGGGGGGGGGGTGCACCTTATTATGTGCATAATATTAGGCAAACTTAACAAAAAAAACAAATTTATACCCATTTCAACATTCAACAAAAGATACATTTCTGGCATTCAAAAACCAAAACAAAAACAAATCAGTGACACAATGATAGCACCTTCTTTGCAAGGAAAACAAAAAGCTGCATACATGGATTCTGTCAGTGTTTTGAATTCTGTTCACCATCAACATTGCGTTGCCAGCAGCACAACCCCCCCCCCCCCCCCAGCCCTCCCAGAAACTGTACAGAGAGGTGTACTGTTTTCACCCTCCTTGTAAATCACACATTTATGAGTGGACCACAGGTTCTCAAGGGTTAAGATCAGGTGAACAAGGAGGCCATGTCATCAGTTTTCTTCTTTATAACCCTTCGTGCCCAGCCACGCTGTGGAAGTACTTGGACGCGTGGGGATGGAAGCATGGTCTGCATGAAAATCAGGTTTTTCTTGAAGGATGCAGACTTCTTTCCTTGTACCCACTGCTTGAAGAAGGTGGCTTACAGAAAATGACAGTAGGATGGAGGTGAGCTTTTGACTCCATCCTCAACCGCGACAAATGCCCAACCAAGCTCATCTTGTGATAGCTACCAGCACAAACCAGTACTCCACCGCCACCTTGCTGGCGTTCGAGTTGGATGGAGCTCTCTTAACAATCCGACACGTTGCCAGTTCCATCTGGCCATCAAGGACTCACTCTCATTCATCAGTCCATAAACTTAGAAAAAATCAGTCTGAGATATTTATTGGCACAGTCTGACGTTTTCAGCTTGTGTGTCTTGTCATTGTTCAAGTGGTGGTCGTATTTCAGCATTTATACTTGGCCAGTCTCGGGTATTGCAAACCTTGTGCTTTTGGGCACTCCCGTGATGGTGCAGCTCTGAAATATGGACCAAACTGGTGGCAAGTGGATCTTGGCCGCTGCACGCTGACTTTTCGTTCATGGGCAGTTAAGTTATTTTGAACGGACCTTGTTGTCACACGCGTATTGCGACCCTGTTGAATATTTTGAAATGAAAAACGCTGATTGTTCGATGATCACGCTTCAGAAGCTTGCCAATTTTAAGCAGTGCGCATCCTCTGCAAAGGAATCTCACTATTTTTGAATTTATAAGCAGGGTCAAGTACTCTTTTGACCCATTTTGCCAAAGGAAAGGAAAGTTGCCGAATAATATGCACACCTTTAAATCTAGGGTGTTATGTCATTAGACCAACACCCCTTCCATACAGAGATGCACATCACTAATATGGCTTAAGTGGTAGTAGGCTTTCGAGCCTATACAGCTTGGAGGTAAGAAACATGCATAAAGAGGATGATGTGGTCAAAATATTTGCCTAATAATTCTGCACTCCCTGTAGAGAAGCAATATTTCATAGGGGGTTTTAGAAGCAAAGATTGTGCTCAGGGACCTGAAAATGTGCATTGATATAGTCTCAGGGGTTAACTAGTAAACCCCCAAATTTCAAGGTTGTACCATGTAGGGGTTTAAACATCTTTGTGTTCAAAGTAGGCAAGTGAAATGTTGCATATAAGAGTATATCACTTTATCTGATGGATCTGATTTTAGATGAAATGTATCTTGGAAATGTAAAACTTGGGGTGTAAGTGCTAGTAGGGGAGCATTACTGACCCTGAAAGTTTCATGGTTGTACTATGAATTGTTTTTGTGCTATGAATGCTCAAAAATAGTGTCACACAGCTTTTTTTGGTTTAGTTTCTAGAGCAGAGCTGGAGAGGAGAGGGTGTGTCCTAACCTGCGTTTTGATTGGCTGGGAGGAAGTATTTGCGAAGCAGTATCTGACAGAACACCGGCAGAAAGGAAAAAATATAGTGAGGAGAGGCTGCGTAGATCAGGCAGCCAGCCGCCCCCCCCCCCCAACTGCTCGGGCCCGGGACGGGAGTCCCTTCTGTCCCCCCCTGATGGCGGCCCTGGTAATACCCTTCACTGGATAAGGTGCTGGGGATGGCCTCAGATATATCAGGTTCATCTAAACAAAATATGCTCAGTTAAATTAGTTGCTAAATAGATGATCATGCTGACAGAAGCACAAGAGTTTCCTCAGTCCAGCATGTGTTACCTGGTCCAAAAACGTGTTTAAATGTGACTGGTTCAAATTCAGCACCTGGATACAACACCCTGGTGCTGGCATCTGCTCCTTATATCTGTCCACATTTGAGTCTTAATATCTTAAGACTCCCATGGGAGCCACTTAGGACTTCCATGGGAGTCTCAAAATGCATCATCAACATCACCCAAAGGTGAACTGCATGGACATGAGCAGTAGTGAGGGAAACATCTCCCATACTACCATACTATATCCCCCATACTACCGGGCATGCCCCACAGGTTACTCAATATCAGGTTTATGGTTTCATACAGAAACATGGCCAGCCTATTAGATTGTTAGCCTGATCGGGCAGGGTCCTCTACTCCTCCTGTGTCATATCCTGTACCTGTGTGTTATCTTGTTTTGTCTCAACTCTAATGTATTGTACTGGGTAATATATGGAGCTATATAAATAAATAATGATAATAATAAAGTCTTAGCATTGCAATAAAGCCATGGCCAGACCTCTACTCCTATGAACATGTACTTTGAGGGACATCAATGGAGAATAGATTACATTGTTTGTAAGTATCTTCTTTATTTAATAAGTCTATTTGTTCTCTTATTTTTTTCAGATTGTTCTTTTATTTTAATAGCGTTTTGTTAATTAAAGGAATGTATTTATTAACCTCTTAGGAATGCGTAATCAGAAAGACTTATATACCCATCTCAAAGTGTTGATGATTATATTCTTTTTTTTTTTTTTAAATACTGTTTTTAGTTATTTCATGTAAAAATGTATAGTTTTAAGTAAAATTTTACCGTGGAATGTGAATGTCAAAATTAATATTTTTTATTCACATTTTACCATGTAAATTTCAACATAAAAAGACAGTAATACTGTCTGCTCAAATCTATCTACATACGGTAACATTCATTGGGATGGGTTTCATAATACAGGTGAACAATAACCCAAAACATACAGCCAAAGCAACTAACTGAACATGCATTTCACTTGTTGACTAAACTTCAGAAAACAAAGGTAACTGAAAGCCTCTGCAGTAAAGGGCTGCCAGAGCATTAATAAGGAAGAAATCCCACATCTGGTGATGAGGGCTGTCATTGCCTTTTTATTTTTTTAATGAGAAATTAATATTTTATTTGATCCTTAATTGTCTCTATAGACCATAACATTTTATGTAACCATAATTGATATAGCAAGTATGGAAAATTGTGCCCAGTTGTCTAGAGCACATATTTCAATATGTAATGCGTTGTTTTTTTTATTGAATTTTGTAAAAAAAATTTATTGGTATATATATAAATAAAAATGATTTCAGCTCTTCCTGTGATTTAAAGGTCAGATGTCTCTGGGTTTGCTTTTTTATCTGATTAATTGATTAATTTGAGCTTCAAGAAAAAGTGTGCTTAGAAAAATATAAAAGCTGCCATTGCGGACATCCTTATTTGTTTGGCTGCCTCTGTCTGTTCTTTGTTGCCATTCTGATCTAGAAAAGATGTTTGAACTTGATGTCACATCGGGACGGCGGCAGGAGATTTGAAAGTAGATTGCACGAAAATAGTTTTCTATGGAGAGTTTTTAGTGTGATTTCCCAGATGTGCCCCTTTGAAGTTAACCCTCTCTCCCCTGGTGTGATGTAACCAGGTCCATCACACCAGGAGTGAGAGGGTGCCAAAGGGAATTGTACTGGATACAGTGATACAATTCAAAGTAAAAAAAACACAAAACACATTTCCAATTGAATTTAAATTTGATTATAAACGAAATACAAATATAAATACATACTGTTTTGAAATCTATCATACACAAAAAAGTATTTTAGAGATTTCATCATTCAAATAATACCTTTTATTATTTTTGTTTTAACCTAATTGTGTGTTTCAAACATTATTATATTCAGGATTTCTACTAGACCCTTGTATGCACATATTTTGGTAAGTTACAGGGCCTACAACATAAAAAAAAACAAGTCTATGGTGTGGTTTTTGTACAGAAATCTGGATCTCACAAGAGCGCTAGGCAGGTTGAATTATGATTTTTACAATCTACTTGTCAATGTGCTAAATTAGATGGCCTGAAATCCTGGGCAACAGACCCAGCTTCCAGCCCTAACTTGCTGGTACACATGATGATAAGTGGCAGACAGCAGATGGAGCTGTCAAATAGAAAACTGGAGAAAGTTTGGAAGACCGAGGGCATCTTGTGCCAAAAGATAGTATTGCAGGAAGATTATTTTTCCACTAACAATGATCTTTAAAGCTTAAGCACATCAAGTAGCTGAATATACAGCTTGAAATGATCATGCATACACTACCAAGTAAACATTTAGGAACACCACAATTGCTTTTTCTGTAAAATGTACACAGGTCATGTACAGTGAATAACCTGATGGATGAATTACCAACAATATTTACTATAATGAATTAGTAGCTGCAAATGGCCAATTTCCAACTGACCATGTGAACTATACCATAGGATCCTAAGTCTTTTGTCAGCTTTAACTATTCAGTGTCACATACAGTTAATGATATTTTTTTTGTGAGCAGGTTTACCAGTCACAAATCTACAGGAAAGCCACAAAAGTCCACTGGGAAATACAATATCAAAATGTGTACATGTTTAACAATTATATTTATATATTATACCAGTGGTTCTCAACCTTTTTTAGATCCGCGACCCTGGAAGTGACGCCTCAAAGTGTCACTTCCTGTATTTAGAACGGGTAAGTACCAATGTGGAGTGTCACTTCTGCATTCCGAATACTGGAATTGCACTCTGTGATGTCACCTTCCCTCTTATTGTCCCACCAGGCTTGTGCAAATGGGTGGGAAGTTAGTAGGGGAGAGTAACACTTTAGGTGAGGATAGAGGGGGCGTTATTCTTCTTCCTAACTTCCACGACCTATGTGAAACGGTTTCCAAACCCACGGTTTTATACCTTATATTACACCTCTAAGCATATAGTGGAAGAGGGAGCAAGGATAGAAACTGCAGAGAGATTTCGGGGTAGAGAAACTGTTGATGTTTAAAGGGAGGACAATAAGGGCAGCTGTGGGAGATTGGGGGACATAGCAACATGCAAATTAAAACTATGGTCCAAGAATAAACCAAGATTACAATAATTGCAAAATCAAACTCTAGTGTCATAAAAAAGAGTAAAATAGAACCCCAGTCAATGTAAATGTGTCGATTTGGCATGTTTTTTATTCCACACTTTAATATTCCTTCTTTCATTACTGCTGTGTTTTGTAAAGATGTCATCAAAACATATTTAAAAAGTGTGCAATAGCTCAGTGTTGAATAAACTGGTTCATAACCCTATAACCTGATTATATACAAATATGTAAATGGCTGTGCTATATCTTCTGTCCTTTAAAGCTGGAATATAATGCTGCTTAGACATATGAAAGAAATAAATCTAGTTTAATGTCAGTACAAATCTAAGTACATGATACCGAGCTTTCTGCTTTACTTTCTTGCAGATATTTACGGAGATTTTTAAAGCACATTATTGGTCTTTACATATTATTATGATTAAATAATTAAGGATCATATCAGGGGGTGATGACTATTTTTAAAGCCTAGCCTTCAAGCTTTTTATTAATCTGGCAGATTTACGCAAAAATTTAGTTTACCTGCAATTGTTATATACCAGTAACTGCTATCTTATACCTACCACAAGCATCTATAAACCATTCTTTCCATTCTCTCTTGTCCCCTGAGGGAAGTCGTAGCATCCTAGACATCAAAACATCAGAGAAGAGCTATGGTGGGATATTCCATGCCCCTCCTACAGGACTTGCCGCATACTGAAATTTGCTAGAATGAACTCAAAAGTGCCATTTGTTTCCTACTTGACAGGTACAACATAATATTTAGCCTCTTGTCCAGTCATGCAATTTATTTGAGCTGATTTGATTACAGAGAGACCAAAGAGTAGAAGAAGTGTAGAACCAAGAAACAAGCCCTTTACGCCCACTGACAATGTGACTTGTCCCATTGCTTATCATATGCACATTTGGTCATCATATTGTAAACTATCCTCCCTCTCTCTACCATCACTTCCTACCATCTCAATGGTTGCACCATTTGGGGGCATTTAAGTGCTCTTTAAAGAGAACTTTAAAGGTGAGTACAGCTAAAACGAAACACTTTCCTGGGCTTCTCTGCATATCGTGGGATGAAAGGACAGTGCATGTGCATAGAAAGCACATTTTGCTCAATTTCACAAAAACAAATTCTAAAACTCATTGTAATTATCAGAGTTTTTCTGACTTGTCAAAGAGAAGCTCTACCTTGAAGTGCATTGCCTGGGTCTTCAAAACGGGAACATTTCCAGATGACATCTTCAATACTCCACACTGATGTCTAACTTTTCACTCTCTAAAAGAATCTAAGAGAATGAAGAGTCACAGAGATACACTCTGAAGCCCGAGTCTAGGGATCCCATCATCCATCGGACGCTTGATGAGGGATGCACTAATTGCTGTTTTTATATACCGCTTAATTTATGCTTCTGTATACAGCACTTTTGTGAATGTAATTTTGTCTAGTCAATACTAGCTTCTTCTTTGTGCTTTTATTTTACTAGTGCAGGTCCTTGACTACTTTACTAATTTTGAACTTTGTTGGCATAGAGCAGGAGTCCCCAAACATTTTGTAAAGAGGATGATTTGAGGAGGTGAAAATGTGTGTAGGGGCCAACCAATTAGCCTTTTAACCATTAACATTAAATGCAAATTAACTATACTGTGGGCCAGAACTCTTCTTTCACAGATACTTTGCATTATTATTGTACAGCATTAGCCATTTACTGCCATAACACTGATAAAGGCTCCCCGTGGCCATGCTGGGAATTGTAGCCCTTCCAGCAGTCCAGCCACATTTCACCTAAGCCAGAAACCTTACCACACCTAAGCCAGAAATCTTGACCATTGCCCCAGTTTTAGCATATAGAGGATCGGTGAGAAGATTCCCCAGCACTGCTCCC
The DNA here is from genome assembly GCA_036250615.1 of Ptychadena robeensis. NCBI lineage: Eukaryota > Metazoa > Chordata > Amphibia > Anura > Ptychadenidae > Ptychadena > Ptychadena robeensis. The sequence goes on from CM070033.1 coordinate 87,796,226, forward strand.
CTTTCTCCTACTTCCTCCTTAAGGAGGGATACTCTCTATGGTGAAGCCTCAGCAAGCACAAACAGGGTTTCACTCTTCTTCTGGGCCGCTGGAAACTTGAATATGGGCCGCATTTGGTCCCCAGGCTGGACTTTAAACATGTCTGGCATAGAGTTAAGCTAGGCACACACAGGTATATCTGTAAATAGCTTCGAGTATAACCGAGCAACATGCGTGGTCATGCTTGATTGTGCTCTAATCTGTTTACAAATCTACCCGTGTGTGCCTTCCTTGTGATGGAAAACCCTGTTCAATCTCCATTTCTTTGAATGGAGACAAGAATCTCTGTGCAAAGTATTGGACGTGCGGCTCCTGAACATCCTGGACACCGCTGTCAGTATGAAGGGGCGGGGCCAGCACATCTCAGCAGTGTGAGGCTGTGTTCTGGCTGGCTTCCTTTCTCCTCAGCTGGCAGCTGTGTTGTGTTGTGAGAGATTCACTCACTCACAACACAAGGCTGGAGCTGGCAAGAACGGGTCCCCATTCAAAGGGAATCAGTGTGCCCATGTGGTGCACTTTCATTTCCATTCAACCGATCCCTGATCAATGACAGCGTTGTGTCGTCTACACACTGCGATTGATTGGGGGTCGATTGCACGGGAATCTACTTGTGTGTGCCCAGCTTAACTGTTAGGCTAGAGCTCCACTATGCGCTGGGATCCACTGATGTCTGTGCAAGCCTCAAGTTGTGTTGCTGTGGACACGGATGGCTGTATTGACATCAATGTGACGAAGGCTCGGACTGAGGGACCGGGAGGTCTGACGGGCTGTGGAGTCAGCCCTGTCAAAGCCGCATTACTATCAATGGGTGGCTCATGCACTGCACTAAACTTCCTGTGTTGAACGGACAGTGAAGCCTTAGGCTATGTCTCCATGGCACTGTCGACACCCCCTGGGCTAAGCTCATTCATTGGCGGGGATGCTAACGGACCCCATCCACATTACTGCCTACATCTACGGACTACACAGAGGACAGATTCACGGGGCTTCCGCCCCCCTCCTCCCCCTCCTTCCTGCTGTGTGAGGACCAGTGCTTGTGCTCTGACTGCAAGCGCTCTGTAGTGACACCCGGTGGCTGAAGCTAATATTATTATTATCATTTTTTATATAGCGCTAACATATTATGCAGCGCTGTACAATACATTAGAGTGGAGATACAACATAAGATAACACACAGGTACAGGTTATGACACAGGAGGAGTAGAGGACCCTGCCCGGACGGGCTTACAGTCTAATATTGCAGCTTGAGTTGAGATTACAGCTCTACACAACATTACTATAATTTAAACACTACTGTAAATGGGGGTTTTTATTGCCAAAATTCTTTGGCAGTTTTTAGTGTTTTTATTGTTAAACATATACAATTTATGTCACTTAAAAAACTGCAGGAAAGCTTTAATAACAATAAAAGGTTGCAGTTAGGGGTGTCAAATTGGGAATGCAAATGACTAATTCAAAAAATTATAGGACTTATAAGAGTGTTGGAGATCTGGGGGACAAAAGTCAGAGTAGGCATATGTAGGGTAAAATCTGACAAGAGAAAGGTAACACTACTGAGATATATACTGAGATATATAATGAGAACTGGGGGTTCAGATGGTGTTGTACTGTGAGAGTTATATTTGACCCAAAGCCAGCTGGTGACCTGTGGATGGAGGCAGCTAATTGGAAGATCAATCAGGAACAGGGAGGTCCATCTGCAGCAGAACATACCATGCAGGCAGCTGACGCAGAGGACAGTGAGGTAGACAGTGAGGGAGACCACCCTACATATGGGGTGAGTACCAAACACCATCTCCTGGTACTCATCTGAGGAGCTCACTAAAAAAGTTATGTGCACCCCTGTGCATATGCGTTTTTGAGGCATTGATAAATCCGTTCATGGTAAAAAATAAGTACCAATTCCTGCAGGATCCGATCCCGATCCAATGCCGTGCGCGCTCCCGCATCCCTTAAGGATCGGTCGTGCAGGAATTGGAGGCTGCAACTGACGAGGATTGGGCTAAAATCAGCCGTCCTGTCGGATATCAGACAGGATGGTAAATTTTAGTCCAGTCCCATTAGTTCAGCTGGAGACGGCTGCCCCCAGCCGAACTAATGAGCTGCACATAAAGAGTGCCGTCCGATTCTGGGCACTAGCAGGCGGGCGTGATGCCTGCTAGTGCATACAATCGGATAAGGAATAGACCATCTATTCCCAGCTTTATGGTTATGAAACAGGTAACATTATCCTTTAAAAAAAAAAAAAACCTGATTCAGAACTATCTTTTTTAACATGCATTGAGCATATTATATCCTATAGGCTTTGTTGCATAAAACAAAAGCATTCAAATGTGTGTCAGCAGAGGTAAGGCAGATAGATGTGAATCAGGCTGACCCTTTAAGGGATGTTCATTTTGCAAGTGAACATCAGCAGGGCATGGTTATTGTGAAGGCTGTTAAGCCGGTCATAGACGTCCTGATCTATGGCCGACTTTAAGCAGACTCATCACAGCTTGGTGACGTCACCACGCTGTGAGGAGTCGGCTACAGAGAGGACAGGAATCCCGTGTGTTCCACTAACACACGGGACTCCTGTCAGACTGTAGCCAATTAACTGGGGGGGGGGGAGACTCCCCTTCCGAGTTAACAGCCTGCAGCAGGATCGGGCAGAAAAAGAACCAGCAGGACGGATCAGTGTGCGATCCGACCTGCCGGCTTTTTTTCTAACAAACTCAAGGTGGGCTCCCTTATAGTTGCAGCCGACCAACCTTTATGTGCTCGGCGGGAATCGGCCTGTCTATGGGGGGCTTAAGACATGTTTTTAGATGTTTTATCATTTACATTTAGCGTGCTAAATAGGCACAATTTTATATTTGAAAGTTCAGTTGTTTGCTATGTAATCTCTGCACTGGGCAGTTACAGGGTGCCTACAAAATGAAGAATGCTTGCCATTCACTTAAATACTTAAAGTTAGCATAGCACAGACAACCAGCACCTTGTTAAAGACCACCAACAGGTATACGTTAAACAATTTTAAACAACCCCCTGAACCTCTTATTTTGTAAGTTATATCAAGCCTAAATAGGAGGAGTTGTGCAGACTGAAAACACTCATCTTAAAATTATGCCTCTAATGCACTTTACCCTCCTGATGTACAATCTGAAAACAAACTCAAATCATCATTAAATAACACAGCTTTGTTCCAGATGAATAACAGACAATTCATGCAACCACTTGTACCTGTAATCTGTTTTTCAGAGCTTAGACACTGCTGTCTTACATCCGCCACAATAATTATTAACTGAAATGGATTTATGCCCTTTTAATCCAGCCTTTCTTAAATTTAACAAAGCACATTTCAGCTTGATCTATAATGTAGGAATTTAAAATATGGCCCTGGGGCCACATGCAGCTCACTTCCTTTCCGCTTGTGCTTAGCCTTTCAGTTTATCCACTGTAGTGTGCAGGCAGATGAAAAGCTAATATTTTCTATGCACTTTGTTCTAATAATGTCTGTGTGTTTTGACAAGCTTAGAGATGAGTTTTTCTACATACACATTTATTTCTGCTATATATTCTGTATTGCTATATACATGCCATATCTGGCCTTAAATGACAGTCTTTACAGTATAATGTGGATGTGCATGAAACATTACTTATGGTCTATTATTATTCTCATATATTCACAGCATGTCAGTTTGTAGAGTACAAGCTGGCCCTGAAATGTCATAAAATAGCACATGTAAAGCACACATAAAAATATTAATGGGGATTTCCAGTCTCGGCAGAAACAAATTTCAATTTGTCTTGTATTCTTCCCTGTACAAACATGAAAGGGTGCCTGACTTCCCCAGATGGGTCCTAGACGTCTTTGAGTACATAAGGAGAGCTTCCCTGTTGTGTGCTAATATTTTCATGAATGAAATTGAAGATCACCAGGCTGAAGATCACCAGGCTGCAATTACCAAAATTATATAGACATCATGGTTACCGTGTATTTGCCATGCTATGTGTCTGTAGATCACCAATGCTTAAACGTAAAGGATGCTGTTGCTAAGAATATATGGATACCTATGGATTTATTACCAGTTTAGGCTTCTCAACTAATGGCTATTATCATCCAGCAAAATTGTAATGGCTCTTCATTGTGTTTTTATGCATCTCATTGATGCACTTGCTTTGGACATGGCAATGTTGCCACTGCTGTTCATGCCAGGAAGTGTAGTCCAATAATCCAGCTCCACCCGTGCACCTCAAAAAGTTATGCAAGTGTACACCACATCTTGCACATCAAGCTGCATTTAGTATTTGCAGGAATAGATTGCTGGTGTTATGTATTGATATATACAATTACAACATTTTGCCCTAACTAAAGCTAGCCATACACGCATCAACTTTTGCTTGACCCATCTTCAATTCAGTTGGCTTGTGCAATTGAAATATTAGCTGTCAGTCTAACATTATTGATAATGCCAGTACACAGTATGATTGATTCAAGACTGATGGACTCCTTTCCAAAGCCCTGTGCGCATGCTCCATATTACCATCAAATACAAAATAAATAAAAAATACCAAAAAAATCTGTCAGATAATTTAACAACCTACTGAAATTTACCAACATGTCTGTTTACTGCTCGATCAATTTTATGTTCAATTTCCAACAAATTTTTGGTTGATTGATTTAGCTAAAATGAATAGATTTTTAAGCTATTGACTAAAAGGTTCCATTTTAAGTTGTTGGAAGAGAAACATGTATGCCCATGTTAAGTATGTTTGTATCTACTACTACTACTGTATAGTCAGTGAGAGCAAAACCCGGTTTCGCTCATGATTGTTATGAATGAAGGATGCATCATATTCACCATAGAGATGCTTTTATACTTAGACTAAGATATCTATATTCAGTTTAAAGGTTATCTTCCTCTACACACCTACCTATTTACTCATCTAATTAAGTCAGAAGAGGATTCTGCAAGAGTGACATCAGTGCTAGGGGACTGTTCTTGAATTAGCGGTCCCCCTTTCCTGGAAATTACACTGCCAATGGAACTAAATGGCAAATTCTTTAATAAATATGTTAATTTAAGTAGTAAAATAAATACTTAAATAGTCATTGGACAGAGATATGAGGATGAGTATAAGATATTAAGCATTATTTAAAGCATTGCTGTCTAAAGGAATATATAGGCCGAATTCAGTCTTTCATTAACCCAAAAAAGCATACAGCAAAAAAGTTAAAAAGTTTGAAGTGTTGTATTTTTCATCTAATGCCAGAAATATTGTGGCCATTGAGTAAACACAATATCATTGCAACAAATATTGTAATGTTACAATGAAACAAGCACATTTTCTTCCACTATAGTCTTTCTGTCAGCTTCCAGTGTTCTCATAAAAGAAGCTTGCATCAAAGAGCGTCATGCTTTATATCTTTTTTCTGAAATTTTGAAAGCAAATTTTATGCTTCTTTTCAAAATCAAACCAGGCCAGGTCAGCAAGGATCAAACCTTATTCCAACTAGTTTTACCTGGCTTGATAAATGCAAGTTATGTTCACAATTTTTACATTTATTTGCAATTATCAGGTTCTGTTGTGCTACAGGGTGATAATGAGCTCCACAGGCCATCGAAGGAGCTCATTAGTACATAAGGAAATTTTCCAATCTGTTAAGTGAGTACCGTTTTTTCGTATTATAAGACCCCCTTTTTACTCCCAAAATGGGGGGGGGGAGTGCCCGTGCCTTATGGTCCTACGTGGGTGATCACAACTTCCCCTCCAGCTCTCCCGGCATGGGAGATCTGCACACAGCCACATCTGAAGTTTATTGGTTATTTTTGCAGAGCCCCGCAGATATAACCAATGCAGAGTGTGTGGGGAAAGCTGCACTCACACTGACAGTTTCCTCACACACACAGCGTAGAGGGGACAGGGAGACATGAGTGCAGATGTAGGAGATTTTTCCCCTAATTAATTTAAACACATGAAATATTAAATACGGTACATCTCGATCCTACACCTTTCTATGGTTAAAAGTTAAAAAGCGTGGTGCCACCAACAGCATTGGGATTGTATCAGCATGTCAGGATTCACAGGCAGACATCCCACGGGCCATTTTTGGTTGCTGAATCCTTGGTAGAAGCAAACCTGTTTGACTAACCTGGAACTGTTTACAAGCAGGCTACGCATCATAAAAATCTTTCCTTACAGTTGAATGTTTATAAAAAAAAAAATTTTTGCAGTGGAAATATTTCTCTTTATTTCCATCCTATTACAGTCCCTTTTAAATAGCACTGCTGTCCAAGACTGATCAGGATGCCTTAAAAAGATATCATCATGATGTTTTCCTGCTTGAATTGCATCTCCTCTCCTCTATGGGGTTAAGCTTATTTTATAGCTCTAAAATTCAATTCATTCTAATATAGTCAATTATCCAAAGCAATGGGCTTATGCTGCACATCCCGGGGGGATGCGCGGCTCTATAAATGGCAGCACACATATAAAAGCTTAAGTATGATACAATCAGTAATGCAGGCCTATACATTAAGGAAGACAGCGTATATATTTAGATGGGCCAAAAGGGCTACATGCTGTAGGAAGTTGAGAAAGAACAATGGGTCACCAGTTGCACTGAGATGTGGTCACAGCTTTGGCTATACATTTTATTGCGTCAACCCTATTAGGCTGTAAATTGATCCTGAAAAGGTGTGAATAGTATTTAATGACAAGCTCCCAGGTTCCAAGGTTATTTAGATATGCTTTCCATCTGCAGCAGGTGCAGATGCTACAAACACATTTTCTTTTTCATTTCTTTCCTCTGCCCTCTCTCATCTTGACTGATCAGCGCATTTATGCAACACCAGACCACTCAGGCTATGTGAAGAGCCCTCAGCCATTTAACTCTCTAAAGCTAGATATTCCCTTGCATAATGGATGTACAGGTAGGTAATTCCAAGAGGTAGAATAATTATGTGATCCAGATGAAACTCAGGGCCAATACATCACACGCTACAGATGATCACCAAATAGCAAGTATTCACTTTTGCTTCATATGATTTATCCTTGTCTCTCTCCTCTAACTAATACGGGCTGCTAGACAGAAGACATTATCATCGGTTTCTTAACCCTTTACTGCTGGATGCTTTATTAATTCCTTATAGCATTACTTTGACCCTGACAAATGGGACTGGTGACACAGGGAGCGATGGGGGATGTGATAGACTGAATCCTGACAGGCTCACGCTGAGACACATTTCCAAATGGAATGTCACACAACATGAAGAAACACCAGTGGGCTCCCATGGTAAAGGATAGAAGGTTATTTGATGCTCATGTTCTCTTGTCAAGCATCTGATTGTAAATAAGGAACCCATAATGTTATGCTAATGTCCCTCAGCCATGATGCCAAATACTTTATGCTTACAGTGTGATGGTCGTAAACAAATAACCCGATAATATTACTGGAACTAATGACTTGTCTTCAAACACCATTTATCTATTCTACTCTCATTATGATGCCGCTGCTGTGTGGAACATGTATGCAGATTGGTTCTACATGGATGCATGTCTGCAGGGCAGTATGGAAGGGGAAGAAATGCATTCGGAAGCTAGTCATTAGCAGTTTTGTTGAGGTTTTTTTTTTTACTAATTATAATTATTTCACCAGACTACTGTTTCTAATTTCCTAGAATATTTCCAGTTCTAAAGTCTTTCTTTCCACAATGACTGTGTTGTACAGTTCACTTAATTGTACATTTCTGGATTTGCTGAATTTCTCACAAACCATGTATTTTCTATGCAGCTACAATTTGATATGTATTGAAGCTGAATTTCTAAACAAGCATGAGATCCATGTACAGTTCAGGAAAGAAGTTTAATGCCCAATGGAAAAGATTGGCTTTAACAGGAAACAGATGTACCATGTCCCTCGCTTTGGCACATCAGTTGGTGCCTAGAGTTTTCTGGGAAATATTTGTACTCTACAAAATGATTAAAGCTAAACATAAAATGTTAGGAATATATGTGCTATTTAACTTTGTTGCCAAAAATAAAGCATGCCTACTCACAAAAAAACCTTACTAATCCTTTCGGAAATTTACATGGTGTCACTAAACAATGTGCTGTCATCAGGGCCGTTTCTTGTGCTATGCAAAATATGCATGCACATAGGGTCCCTTCAACAACTGGTGTCCCCAAGCTTCATCTATAGAACCCATTAGGTTAGAGACACCAAGTTTAGCATGGTTGTAGCCAAAGACCATACTCTAGACCATTCCAGAGAACCGTGACCCCAAAACGGGTCACTTTTTTCCTATAGAGTTGAATGGGGAAGTTAAATATGAGCCTGATTTTGAGCCTTATTGGTTAACTACAACCCCTAAGTTTGGCATGGTTGTAGCCAAAGACTATAACTACAATGTTGTCCAGTCAAACTCGCCTGCTTTACCCATTGGCTTTTATTAGGACTAGGCCCAGGCACAGACCTTCCGCATCTCGCGGCTTTCCTGACTTTGAGCTGTTACCCCAGTTCCCATTTGCCCCAATCTTGGCCAATATATAGGTCAAGGCCTTTCCTCCATACCCAATTCTATGGAACCAAGGGGGCTACAGACCCCCTTGGGATGGTCTTAGGTACAACTATGCCAAATGTGGGGTCTCTAGCCCATCGGGTTCACTAACTGATGATGCTGAAAGTCAGGGCTTTGAATGTGTGGACTAGTCATTGTGGGCTTACAGGGGGAGCACACCTGAATGGGGAAGCTCATCTCGTCAGTTGGGCTCCCCCGGCTGGTCATTCTATGCAACAAGGGAGCACATCTCGTCAAGGGAGCGCAAATCGACTGATCACCGGGAAAGTAGTGTTTTTTTAGGGCTCTTTCCCGTCCCCTTCCTGGATTTTAATATTCCCAGAAATTTCATGTAAACTGTAGATCCAACTCAGTTCAGGGGAGATAGCCTGCAGCTGCTGGGCTGAGAAGAGCCAGAGAGAGGAGAAAAGAGAATTGCAGCCAATTTACTCTAGTTCTCTTTCTACTTCTGCAGAATCTACACAGTGTCCATAGCCTCCCATAGCACTTCCAGCCAATTGGAAGGCTGATGGAGGGACAAGCAGGAAGCAGGATTAAAAGGAATGTGAAAGTAGACTGTATTGAATTCTTATGTGTGTGTACAAAAGGCATAATATGTGTATGTAATGAGTGTGCATGTAAGGCAGAATGTGTATGTGTGTGTAAGGCAGAAAAAGCAGCTGGGCAGTGTAGTTCTTCACCAACTGACAGAATGCCATGTGACATGAACAGAAAACTATTGACATGCTGGAATCTGTAGTCCATCAGCAGCCAAGGATTTACAGGAAGCCTGTAACTGCCATAAACAACTACTGAACCCATGACCAATAACCCTTAGCTATAACTACATTAAATACAAACACTCCTAGATGGAGGACAGTCTATATAGATATTTTTGTCACTTTGTCACCCGGCCACAAAGCATTTTGACTTCTGTACATTTGAACCATGCATGGGCCATTGTTTTCACCTTGTGACATCACTTCGGGAAACCCTTTCTTGTTTTCAAATGCAGAACAACTTGACAGGTCTGCTCCCTCCCCAGTCCCTTGATGAGCCAAACAAAGTGTTCATTTCAGTTTCAAGAACCGAGTGTCTAACAGATTGAGGCACAGATCATCCAATGGTTTAAATTCCTTAGCATTATAGTGTACAAAAAGGGCTCCCAACAAGGTCTCAGGATTACTGCTAAGGGAGGTTGACACATTTTCAAAATCACTATTTCTAGCATGTCTATACAGGTGGGGGTACATAAAAATAGTACGTAAAAATAGGAAGATAAAATTAACTGAAAAATACAGTGTCTTTAGTTTATTGATATTATTTCGACTTTTAGTATTTCTATTGTTCGTTGCCTGTTTTTTTTTTTTTTTAATTCTACCTAAAAATTGCATTAAATGCCAATATTTTATGATTTAAAACAATGGATTTAAGGTACCGTGTTTCCCCGAAAGTGTCTTATATACATACAGGGGGAATCAGAGGGAGGAATCAAAATGGTACAGGAGATTTAGAGGGGGGGGGGGTTACGATTTTAGTAACCCCTTCTGATTCTGTGTCATTTTGATTGTACCCCTCTGATCGCCCTATTCAGAGTTACAGTACCGTTTCATCTGGGGTGATTTATTTTCAGGGGGATGCTTTATATTACAGCTTGAGGCAAAAATGTAAGGGTGCCTTATTTTCCGGGGATGACTCTTTTTTCTGGGGAAACAGGGTAATTTCTCATACTTGAAAAAGATGTTTATTAAGAGCACATTTAAACAAAGAATGCTCTAATATTAGTTGGTGAAGGTGATGAGTACTCACCTTCACATGACTAAATATATTAAGACATTTGTATATAATCTAAACTGATAAGTGCAGACTCGGCTTAAAAGATTTGCTCAAAGGAAAGCACAAAGCAAAATTGTAATAGAATAGAAATCATTACTCAGCATTAAACATGCTTTTACAAGTTGTTATTTACTGTAAAGATATAAAGTATATCTATGCAGGCACCATTCTTCTAAAGAAGGCTTTAAATAGTTATCTGGTCCATATAATTTAGTACCAGACCCCTCTAGGCAACAAAAGCAAGTCTTCCCAATCCCCGAACAGATTGGGGGATTAATCATACTTGACATGACAAGTCCAGTTATCTGTTATTTTGGGCAGCATGTCAGCACATATAGTTTGTCCTTCATTGCTCATGATGATTACAGCTAGTAATGTAGATCACAGCTCAAAATGTAGATATCTGTGTCCCCCCTTATTGAAGGGGGCTTCCAATTTCCAAAATATTCCCCCATAAGAACCATTAAAACTACCTTTTTGTACAGTTTAAATATAATCATTTCCATCAGATTTTTATTCATAACAAAATGTAGGTTGCACTGGGAACCAGGGATACTTCAACTGTTATTAACTGACTTGTGTCTAAAAAATTTTTTATTTAATCTTTAATCTTATTTCTAGCTTCTTTACTCTTGTCTGTGTCATTATTAAGGAAAATTTGCTCCATTTCAGTGTTGTCGCTAGGAGAAGAATTAAGGAAAAATTTGTTGAAATCTCTCCAGTGGCATTATAGAGAGCAATAAAAAAGTAACTTGACAGATGTTCTCACACTTTTCCATAAAAGAGTGTTTCATGAATTTTTCTACTCTGGATTTTTGTAGCCTTAGAATGTTCATCTTTGAGGAAGTAGATGAGAAAATGACCCCTACTGGGTTCCTGTTTTTGATTTAAACTTACATCTTGAAAGGTATTCATATGAAAATAATACAGGATGTTTTCGAGAATTTCATTTCCTAGGTTGTATGTAAACATACTGAGGATTGTAGAATGCTGACAGTGGAATGAAATGTTTTTTATTTACTTTTCAGCAGCAATGTGGCAACACATACAGGCAAGATAAAATACTTTTGATTGATACAGTCAGGTACAAAAATATTGGGACATCGACACAATTCTAAAATTTTTGGCTTTATACACCACCACAATGAATTTGGAATGCAACAAACACATGTGCTCTAACTGCAGACTGAGTGGCTTTCATTTGAGGGTGTTAACATCCAAATCAGGTGAACAGTGTAGGAATGACAACAGTTTGCAAATGGGCTTCCCACTTGTTTAGGGACCAAAATTATGGGACAATTGGCTTCTCAGCTGTTTCATGGCCAGGTGTGTGATATTTCCTTGTAGTGTAGCCACACATACTGAGTGGGAGGCTGTCTCCTTTAAGGCCATGTCCCAGGAGACTTTGCAGCCAGAGGAGTTAAAAGCAGGGGCACAGGAAGAGGAAGGGTAGTCCAGAGCAGGGAGTATTGATGAGACAGCAGCAGCCACCACTCTAGCTGGCTCCAGGCTCCGCATGCTCACCCATTTATGCCAGCGTGCGTAGAGCCCGCAGACCAAATAGTATGCCCTTCCTTTATCAGTTGCCAGGCAGTCTGCCTCACTCGAGGACACCCTGATTACCCTCTTGAGTGGGGTGGGGCGGACTTTATCCTGCGGGGCTAATGCCTTGGAACCGATTGCTCTTAATCCAGCCTTGGTTGGGCTTTGCAGCTGTGGCTACCCTGTACAGAGCACAGACCTCCCCTCGCTCTGCATGAGAAGAGGACCTGCCCCCGTGTGAAAGGGAACAGATTAAAGCTGGCATCAGCACCCCAGAGAGACTGTTCTCCTGTTTTGTAGTTAGTAGTACAATAGTTATCCAGATCAAGAACACTCTCCAGGATGGCTGCCAATGGAACTGTTTCTCTTGTATTTATTGATTTTGTGATGATGTGACTGCTGTCAAAAGAGTAGGATGAATTCTGAAGTGTTTCAGGCAATATTATCGGCTCATATTCAGCCAAATGCTTTAGAACTCATTGAACAGCGCTTCACAGTGCAGATGGACAATGACCCAAAGCATACTGCAAAAGCAACAACAGAGTTATTTTTCGGAGAAAGAAGTGAATGTTATGCAAAGTCAATCACCTGACCAGAATCCGATTGAGCATGCATTTCACTTGCTGAAGACAAAACTGAAGGAAAATGCCACAAGAACAAGCAGGACAAGACAGTTGCAGCAGAGGCCTGGTAGAGCATCACCAGGGATGAAACCCAGCATGTGGTGATGTCTAAGAGTTCCAGACTTCAGGCTGTTATTGACTGCAAAGGATTTGCAACCAAGTATTAAAACGGGAGAGTTTGATTTATTATTATTATTTTGTCCAATTACTTTTGGTCCCTTAACAAGTGGGAGGCACATATGCAAACTGTTGTAATTCCTACACCATTCATCTGATTTGGATGCAAACACCCTCAAATTAAAGCTGACAGTCTGCAGTTAAAGCGGTTTTAAACTAAAAAAAACACATACATACGTACATACAAACGTACTTACCATCCTCACTTCCTTATTCCCTAAGGCACCATCTTAAGTACTGGTGAACCAAAGAGATATCCACACATTTGGTTCGCCAGTACTAGAGCACCCCTCCCCAGCAGACATATTTACCAATTACAAAGGATTTGGTATGGGAGGACTTTTCGGGTCTTTCCAGAGATCCATGTGCTGTGCGTTGCAGCTTGCATAGCGGACAGTGAAGGATGGAGATTGCAGTGAAGCAGAAGGATGGGGATAACACTGTAGGAGACAGGGAGGGATTGAGACTGGAGTGAAGAAGAATGGGGATGACACTGTAGGAGACAGGAGGGATAAAGACTGGAGTGAAGAAGGATGGGGATTACATTGTAGGAGACAGGGAGGGGTGGAGACTGGAATGAAGAAGGATGGGGATGAAACTGTAGGAGACAGGAGGGATGGAGACTGGAGTGAAGAAGGATAGGGATGACAAACTATAGGAGACAGGGAGGGATGGAGACGGCATTCTGATGTAGTGCAAAGTGACCTACCACGTGGTAGGTCCACTTTAAATCACATTATGTTTGTTTCATTCTAAATCCATTGTGGTGGTGTATAGGGCCAAAAATTTTAGAATTGTGTCAATGTCCCATTTTTTATAGACCTGACTGTATATAAATATATAAATAATTTATATATTGATCAGCCACAATATTAAACTATCTGCTTTATATATATATATATATATATATATATGACACCAAACCATTCACATCTAAAAAAATAGTTTGTTGTTCTTTTGCTCATTGATCTGATTTGCACATGCCCAATGTAGGCACATGTGATTGAAGAGGCTTTGCACCAGCCCGCCATTTAGTGTTTGTTCTGGTACCTTTCTCTAATGGACAGCATCGAGTTCTGTAGCAATCTAAGCTGCATTCGATTTTTTGACTGGACCACATCAGTTGGCCTTTTACATTACTATATACTTAATTTATTCTTTGGTGCAGCCAAATAACTGGTTGGCCATCTTTCTATCACCTATGGTAGATACCAACCACTGCGTAATTGGGACACCCCATGTCTGCTTTTTGAGATACTCTGACATGATTTAAAGAATTGCAGAATCAATGAAAATGTCTAGAAAAATATTTTCTATAGCAAGACCAATCCTGGCGATTTTATGTTCCATTCCTATCACTTATGGTGGGTGGATGGATTGACTCAAAAAAGGAATCAATTATCAAACCATTGACTTATACAATTGATTTTTTACTTCACTGAAGAAAGTCAAAGGAAAGTTTTTAAATGACTTGCTCTGCCTTTGTAATGGTTAAATGTACAAAGATTTAAGTGCAGATTTGAAGTGAAGAAAAGCTGAATTTATATTTTTTGCGTTACATCCTGATCACGCATTCCTAAAGGAGCTATAGTGGGAAGTGGCAGCTTTTCTGACTAACAGTTTTTAATGAGAGCACGATATGCTTTGGTTTTACATTTTCATACTCTCATTACTATAGAAAAAAACATATAGCATATTCTAAGAAAAGTTGTCTGATAGATTTTCTAACACACTATTAAAATTATTAAAATTAAAATTCTAACAAAATTTTTTGTGCATTGTGTTTATTTACATTAAAAATAAAGTAAATTGTGTACAATTACTGATTATATTATTTGTTAAGCAGTATTTTGTTGTAAAAATATTAAGTAAGCACTCACTTCTTAACTGTTTTTTTGTAAACATTCTGGTCTGCCCAAATCCATGGCAGCACACTCTACCTCTATTGGACTGTACTATAATAAATGAATACGCCCATACAGTAAGTATAAAGAACCATTGAATTTGATTTGAAAATGTATACACATTTTGTACAAAAAAAATTATAATTAAAACATATTGTCTTAATAAATAATATATTATTATCAATTATTTGTGCCCCAAATTTATTCAGATATCTATGCCTTGTCCAGCTTTGTTACATGATTACTGGGATGTTGGCACATTGACCTATCATCACCAAACTTGCTGGAGATGTACAGAAGGGTTGATGGTATACCACAATAATAGTTTTTGCATAAATGACTGCATTTTTTGCACCATGAGACAGGGGGATGTTTGCTTTCTATGGCGTGAAGGCGCTGAGATGCAAGATCTGCCAGTTTATGTCTTTCTGACATAAACAATGCAGTAGCAGAGCAAGATAAGAGCCACCCAACATCTTTTCCATCTAGTTCTGCCTGTGTATGTGAGAGCTGCCACATGCTACCAGCTCTCACATACGCAGAGAACCGGTGCACTGTGTAAGTCAACCAATGCGGCTGATGTACAAAGTGCATAGGAAAGACCTGCCCATCTCAGATACAGTGGCAGAAGAATGAACTGCCCATGGGCTTCTTTTCTATCTGCTCTGTATGTGAGTTGGGCTCAAGGAGCCAAGCTCATATATAGAAACACTGCCTGGAGATAGCTTCCCCACCTTCTTTAAGGAGCTCCAGCCAGCAAAGTGGAAAAAATCCAAAGTATTTTTCATCAGATGATCCACTGTATAGGGTGCATCTAATACAACCTGTGTGCCTTATGGTTTGAAAAATAAGGTAAGTTTTAAGTCAAGTAAAATTTTCTCAAGTTTACTCTGATGGTAAACTAAATTTATGCAAAATTGCATATGCTTAACCTTCTGGGCGTTGCGCACGTGGTGCGGCTTCTTTTAACTGCACCACGGGATTGACCCGAAGAAGAGGATACTGACAGCCCATCAGTCTGGGAAAGGCGTCCCAGATCTACAATCAGACGAAAATTGAATAGCCATGACATTCATGGGAGGGTTGCTAGAAGGAA
>CM070033.1:87812085-87835510 GCA_036250615.1 Ptychadena robeensis
TTTGTTTTTAATTCTGTTTATCTGCAATTAAAATAAACTTTCATAAATGTGTGTATATTACGGTAATATTCCCTTGGTGATTTGTAGATGAAGATCTCAAATGCATTTTTCGTCTAATGCTCTACAGCTATATTTATTTTTCTTATTATGCTTGCCATGAGCAAGACAACTAAGAAAATTGACAGTTTTTGGTTGACACCTGGTCCAAACATCTGTAATGCCAAAATCTGTACTTTTAGAAATGTAATTTTTTTATATAGAGTTGACATGGAGGGGCACAAGTGCGGCCCTCTGCATCACTAAAGGACTGCACATAACATTTTCAACCTATGCAGACTTATAAGCATTTTGTAAAGAATGACAGCAAGCATAGCTAGAAGATATACATAGTCAAATACATCATCAAAGCTTTGATGATATCTATGCGGCACATAACCTTTGATTCAAAGGTTATATGCCCTTATTCTCAGGTTATGTTCCGCAATATATATTATACAATAACCCTTTGTTCATTGGTGGATAGTGGGAGCATAGGCACTCACCAGTTGTCTGATTCCTTGCCAATACTAGAGAAGAGGTGAGGGACTTTCTCAAGCGCCATCTGGGTCACTGATTGGCTTTTAAATATGTCTATCAGGTAAGTTTATCTCCTCTCCTCCTCTTCCCACTCGGACAGGTGCACCTGGGCTCTAGGCACTATTTGAGTTTTTGAGATATATAAGATGTTATTACTAAAGTATAAAACCTCTATTCGTAGTGTGAGAAAAAACAGCAAAGCACTTTGATTGTGGTCCACCAAAAGGAGCAACAGCAGATGTTACTGGTATTAAACAAAAAATAAACTATTTTTTTTCAGTATTCCCCCTTGAGTTTGAGCAGCCATGTTTTTAAAGAAAAATGTATAATCCATATCCTATTATTGTTTTGTAGCAGTAAGGTCTGCTGTAGCTATTATTTATATTTATGTATGTACACTAAAATCAGAGGAGGAGCAAATAACATGTATAGTAGTTTTTACATATAGTTGTATTTCTTTTTAATTAATATACTTAACTTCAAGCCATAAGTTGGTAAATGTCATACAGCAGCAGCTTTATTTCACTTAGGTAATGATAAATAGATCTGTAAGTGAGAAGAACAGATTATTGTGAGAAGCCTGCAGTGGGTTATACAAAAGAAAGCACGCCACATTTCTGTCTCCTAAGAGAGGCAGGAATATTTTTCTTATACTATTTTACAGAGGTTGTATTTTAGGATGGGCTTTCTTGCTGAGAACAGAGCACAACAGGTACTATTATCGCCCTGTTCATTAATGATTAATAGGTATAGTGCAGTTTAATTATTCAACTTAGTGATCCAGTTGTTGGGTATAAAGGTGCCCAATTTATTATGGGGAACCTATTACATGTTTTTCCTTGTCATTTAAGAGACAGGTAGACTTCGTGTTGCTATGTGGGGTACCTAGCAGCCTTATGTAAGGAACTGCAATAACCTTGTAACTGGTGAGATAGTCTTCTTACAAGTAAAGTTAATTATTTTAAGTAGATGACCCCTACACATACTCCTCTATTCCACTGTTACCATGACCTAGTGTATCTTTCATTTTTGACCTGGTGATCAATATGTTCAAGATTATCATAACCTGACTACTTAAATGCATCTATCATTGATTCTATTGGTTGGTTAGGATGGAAGGGGTAGCAAGCGACAAAAAATGCTGCAGGTAGGTGCTATTGAAGTCAGAAACTGCTAGAACATACTGTATGTATGTGAAGGTTCTCATTCATCCAGATCATTGTATATCTGTAGTGTTTTTCAATTTCTGAATTGAGAAAGCCAGTCAGATGACTAGCAAAACATCTTTAAGAAATAAAACACAGCAAGTCCAATTGATTTGAATTTAAAACTACATATGCTAGAACATTGGTGTCAAACCCTAGGCACCTAAGCTTTGCCTAGAGCAGGGGTCCTCAAACCTTATAAACAAGGGCCGGTTCACGGCCCTGAGATTGTTGGGGGGCCGGACTACTAGAAAAGGGTAGCATGTCCGCGGGTATTGCTAGGTGTTTTTCATGTATATTGCTATGTGTACTGCCATGTGCTTTGCTATGTGTAATGATATGTGCATTGCTATGTGTACTGATATGTGTATTGTTATGTGAATTGCTATGTGTACTGATATGTGTATTGCCATGTGCTTTGCTATGTATATTGATATGTGGATTAATATGTGTACTGATGTTTGTATATTGATATGTGCATTGCTATATGTACTCATATGTGTATTGCCATGTGCTTTGCTATGTGTATTGATATGTGCATTGCTAGGTGTACTGATATGTGTATTGCCATGTGCTTTGCTATGTGTATTGCTATCTGCTTTGCTATGTGTATTGATATGTGCATTGCTATGTGTACTGATATGTGTATTGATATGTGCATTGCTATATGTACTGATATGTGTATTGCCATGTGCTTTGCTATGTGTATTGATATGTATATTGCTATGTGCTTTGCTATGTGTATTGATATGTGCATTGTTATGTGTACTGATATGTGTATTGCCATGTGCTTTGCTATTTGTATTGATATGTGCATTGCTATATGTATTGCTAATTGCATTGCTAGGTGTACTGATATGTGTATTGCCATGTGCTTTGCTATGTGTATTGATAAGTGTATTGCTTTGTGCTTTGCTATGTGTATTGCTATCTGTTTTGCTATGTGTATTGCTATTTGTTTTTTTGCATGTATTGATATGTGCATGACTATGTGTATTGCTATGTGCTCTGCTATGTGTATTGCTATGTGCTTTACTATGTGTATTGATATGTGCTCTGCTATGTGTATTGACATGTGTATTGCTATGTTCGTTGCTATGTGTATTAATATGTGCATTACTATGTGTATTGATATGTGTATTGCTATGTATATGGATATGCATATTGCTACGTTCGTTGCTATGTGTATTGCTATGTGCCTTGCTATGTCTATTAATGTGTGTATTGATATGTGCTTTGCTATGTGTATTGATATGTGTATTGCTATGTATATCAATATGTGTATCCTACTGTTAATCCCCATGCAGCCAAAATACATTTCACACACACAAACCCCCCCAGCCAGATTACCTGATATCTGAACAACCCCCCCCCCCCCAAACACACATGCACTAGAAAAACAGGGGGTGTGGCAGTAGAGGCTAGCATGCTGGAGTACTCAGCCTTTCAATCAGCTTCCTCCTACCTACCACTCCTCCGCTGATCTGCCTCACAGTGTCTATGGCAGCTTCCAGACAGAAGCTGGGTATTGGGTTCCGGGAGTGGGTGTGTGATACTGGGCACCCAGGGTGGGCATGGTGGGTAACTGCGGGCCGGTTAGAATGCTGTGGAGGGCTGGATTCAGCCCGCGGGCCGTAGTTTGATGGCCTGGCCTAGAGTATTCTGTGATCCTTAGTTCTCTGCTCCTAGAATTGGAGGACAGAGTTCTGCTGGTAGGGGAGCTGCAGGGAAGGCAGAGTTGGGGAGAGAGTTACAATTATTGGTCTGGGGGAAGTACACAAACTGTGCATACAGTGATGGGGGCACACATGAACTACAAACTTACTGTGCACACAGGGATGGGGGCATACGCACAGTATGCACTGTACAAATTATATGTAGTGCCCCTATTCCTGTGTGTACAGTGTATGTGTACTGTGTGTACAGTGTATGGACCAGGGGTGTCAAGCTCTCACCCATGGGCCAACATGGTCTGCAATATAATAGTTGTTATATTTGATTTGCTGTGTATTTGCATTTGAAACCCCTGTTCTAGAGGCTTAAAATGTAATGAAAGCATAGAGGTTATTACAGATCTTATTGATGATCAGCATGATATTTTACATGTCTGAGCTGGTAATAAATATATATTATGTATGGTACTACTAATATTTAGATATAGATAAAATATTTTTTCATTAACCCTGTGCACATTCTTGTACATTGCAGGTGGTTTTACCTAACATTTAATTAATAAAACATTTAACAATAATCCTTTTATTGACCTATTAATTTCTAACATTAAAGTGCTTGTTACCATGAATCAAGAAATATTTTAAACGTATGTATGGATGGAAGAAAAAGAATGAATGTGGTTAGTGTAACAATAAGAAAATAAAAAAATGGTTATAACAAAATGTAGAAGAAATCAAATCTGTATGGGTCAGCTAAATGTAGGTAAAAAAATTTCACACAGCATGTACATTTGAAACCATTTTGCTAGTAAATATTTTTTATCTATATAAAGGGAAATGTAGCAGAAATCTACTGATTGACCACAACTAGGCAACCAAGTACTTGACTTCATCTCAACTTGTAATAGGCTCAGGCTCCACTGTGTGCTGAGGTCCGCTGGTGCCCACTAAAGCCTCGGTTGTGTTACCATAGACGCAATCGATTTGAACACATCAGAGGCTCGGACCAGCGGATCTGGAGCTCTGACGGGCTGTGGAAACAGGGTTCAATCATAGGGACAATGTTGCAAACACTCTAGCCACCTGCTTAGAGGAGTGGAGGCTGATCTTACCCAGAATCAGTAGTACAGGCAGTCCAGTGTAGGTAGAGAGGAGCGTTATGCTTCTTCTCACTCTGGCTGTTCTGGCACCACTTGGAATCTGCTTCCATCCACTCTGCAAGATGAGGGAGAGGCTGCCCTGGTTCAAAGGAGATCTCTGTCATTCACCATGGATGGGGTCATCCCACACCACTGTCTAAGTGGATGGTGGCGGGGGACCCAGAAAGAAGAAGGGAGCACCTTGCTCCAAGTTAAGCTGTGGCCTGGCCTTACAAAAAAGTGTATTTAACTGGCGTGGAAAGGAAATATATATCACACACATACAGAATGTATAAGCATTATAGCCATGGAGCATGTACAAAAGAAGCAAGCATTTGTGTATTGACAGGGCCTCTTTAATATTTTCTAGGGGAAAAACTGTACTAAGAAAGACAGAAAGAACAAACACAGCAAGAATTTTGCATTAGAATATGTATTTTCCCTAAAAGCATGAGATGAGTAACAAAATCATTGTGCGCTTTTCTAAAAGCAAGTTCAGTGGGTTTTTGAAGAGACGTGAAAGCAGATGGAAAAGGAAGGTGCTTTGAAACCCCATGCAATGGTGTTTTATTTCTCTTTGCCTAATCTTTTAAGAGATAGTCTGATAATGCTCTGTTTTTTTTAAACAGTTGAAAGCATATTTTTTTTTCTCATATAGAAACAGAAAAAAATCTTGATTAATTAGGTCAGTTTTGAGGATCTTTTCCCTCTTAGCACTAGTTTGAGGTTGCCACCAATTTTTAAATACAACTATTTAAAGTCATCAGTTTTAGATATCCACTCATGATATTCATATTTACAAAGTATCTATGGCCTCAGAAATACAGATTGCATTGGTTTGTTCTTTTTAAATGTTATTATCGAACAAAGCTCTAAAAATAACTATAGTATTTCCATTGCAGAATACATGTTGTGTTACTAATTTAGTCCAAACCCATTGGCTGAGATCCCATCTTTTTGATAAATATTTCTGTAGGTGGGCTCAGCCATTCCATAAATCTCCCCTTAATGCAGAATAGTACACACAAATTCAATTGAGTGTACAGTGTAATAAAGAAATTATTATTGTATTATTCAAAACATGCCATGGAGCCCCCCCCCCCATTCTATAACCAGACTCTAATAAGATGAGATCTCTTGCTGTAGCTCACACCACAACTGGAGCAACAGAGACTACATGCCCTATCTGGTCTAATACTATAAAAGCCCTGAAGAAGGAGCTTGAATTACCTAAAATGTGTTGGAATGTAATTATGTTGGTAGACAAAAAAGTGGTAATGGCTTTAAAATGTTGACTTTTTATATATAAGCTATACAGTAGTAGGAAGGCCAAAGTAAATACTCTACTGAAATGTTCTAGTGCAGTGATGGTGAAGCGGTGGCACTCGGAGTCCTCTCTGTTGGCACGTGAGCTTTCAGCCACCACAGAGGAAAGCTTATTGGCTCTCAATGCTGTCAGTTCTCTTACCCTCTCTTCTGATTGCACACAGTGCCCCATACCCTCTATTTTATAAGAAAGTAGTGTATGTTAACATGTTTTGTGTGTGTATATGAGTTGTGTAATTCAGGTTATTTTGCCATGCCGGCACTTTGAAATAAATAAGTGGGGTGAGGGTTTCAGTTTGGGCACTTGGTCTCTCTGTTTGCCATCACTGTTCTAGTGCAAAAGTACACTAAGATGTCCTAAGAATAGAAACAATAGAATCAATTTGAAATTTTAGTCAGAATAATATAGTTTAATGTTTAGGACTTGTTTCCATTGTACGTCGGGACCCCTACGATAAGCGTATACGCTTAGCAGGGGTCCCGACGTATCCCATAGACTCAGCCTGCCGGCGGATGGTCTATTTACACATCCGCCGGTGTAAAGGCTGAATGTACTCGACTACGTTCAGCCTTACACTGGCGGATCGGCTCAGCACAATGAAGACAGACCCGTCCGCCGAGAAGGTAAGTCTATCTGTTACATTGGGACCTCCTGCTAAGCGTGTACGCTAAGCGGAGGGGTCCCAACGCAATGGAAACAAAGCCTTAGAGTTAACATTTGGCCTGGCAGCAATAATTATTCAATATCACAGTTTCTGGATGCTTTGATGCATTTAATCAGTAATTATTACCATCATTTGAATTTATATACACTATTCTGCATTAAGGGGGGACTCTGGCAGCTTTTTCTTTTGGCAGAAGTGTTTTATAGGCATTTTTCAGCTCTAAAGTGGGTAAATTGCAGCAAAAATGCCCCTGGACAGACATCATTAAACACGACCCTAGAAAACTTCACAAAGAGCATAAGTGATATATACCCTGATGTGTGTACACTATCAATAGTTGATCATGCTGGAAGATGCAAAGGTAAAATAAAGGACAGAGTTACCTAAGCAGACATAGATTAAGTCTGACATTTACAGAAAGGTCAGAGCAGGCAGCAAATATCAGAATTGTTTAACAGTGCAATTTGGGATGATTGGAAAATAAGCAATGAACAAACTGGGTGCAAACCTGTATAACTTCAGGTGTGGCAAAATTGAATTTTCTTCTTGAATGCTGTCTTATTTCAATGATGTAAGAGTAGTTGGAGCTGAAATCTTAAGGGATAGCAGCTATTTGTTTTAGAGGTCTTTGGTGCAAATCCCTGATTACCCGGGCAAGTGTAGTTTTTGCATACAGCATTTTGCATACAGCAACGTCCACAATGACACAGTTCAGAAATTGCATGGATTTGTGCATACAGCTCCAGTTTGATGAGGGCTTGGGTTGCCTGTACATTCTAAAAAGTTGTTAAAAATATTGATGTTATTCATTACAAAGCACCTTTACAAGCTAGTTTCATGTACAACCTCTCATGCTTATTACTCAATGTAAAGCTTAGCAGGTCGCACCTGGCGAAGGCTGTCAAAAGCCTTTACGAATTCATTAATCCTGTGCCGAGGATCCAATTTAGCATACTTGTGAAATTAACCCTAATAACAAGTTAGAACATTCAAAAGCTGGAGGCTTTTAGTTAAGGAATTTCTTTTTTATTTCTATTTACCGAAATCACTGGCACTCATGTGGTTAAATATTGAGCTGCATTTTATTATTTATTTATTAAGTCGTGATAGTACAGAATATTCAGGGCAGTTCTCCTGTCATTAGAAAACATAACAGATATGCTGTATTCTATCATCGTGACGCAATCCACAACTGATATCTAATTGTGCTTTCTTTTCCATCTGTCACACAAAAAGATATTCATCTAGATCCTCTCTATGAAGTGTGTACAATCACAAGGCTGATCACTAATATAAGTAAAATATCGGCTAACCGGGTTGCCTGTAATATAACTTTTTTGAAAAGTAATCAGTTACAGATTACTGGCTCAGAAAATAGTCATGGGATCGGCCAGATGGCCCAGTGGTTAGTCTTCAATTGCAGCTGAGCAAGAGGCCTGACTGGCTTTGATTCACCGCTTAGCCTGCTGTTTCGAGCCCTCTCCAGGGTTGAGGAGGCTGTTCAATTAGATGTGATGTCCCAGAAGTGCGGCCGGTAATAGGAATGATGGAGAAGCAGGGCTCACATCTTGCTTCCTTGTCTTTTTGCAATGTAGCTAATCCTAACAGAGATATCTTCCTGTACTCCTTCATCCTCCATGACACACTTGTGTTAACTTGAAGTGTCCGGTACATGAACAGCAAAATATAAACCATCATTTTTTTAAAAGGTATGTTTTTTGACAGCAAGCTTTCATTATCATTGTCATCACTGTATACATCTACTATAGCACCAAATTATGAAGAAACCCAAAAAACTTAAATATACAGTATATGCAAAGTTAAAGTTTGACATACCTCTGAGCAGGTATGATGGTGGCATAGCCTTCCACAATAGTAAAAAATAATTTACTTACCTGCTGTTCCCTGTATTCATATGAAAGATTCCATCTTTATTTGCCAGGCTTCCAGGGGTTACTCAGGGTGCAATATTGTGAGTGGCCATTGGGGGAGTCTATAATGATTTTCAATAAGAATATCCTATTCCTCTACTCCTCCTTTGTCATTACCTGTACCTGTGTGTTATACTGTGTTGTATCTCCACTCTAATGTATTGTACAGCGCTGCGTAATATGCTGGCGCTATATAAATAAATGTTAATAATAATAATAATAATAATAATACATTTCAATGGAGAGCCGAGATTAGAGACTAAAGCTGGCCATACACCTTTAGATCTCTCTGTCAGATATCCTTTAGATCTACAACAATCCATCAACAACTATGTAGTAAAGGGTCCTCTGCGATTGATCACAGGTAGACTTGATTGTTTAGAAAGTCCCTCATATTACAAGGTTTTGGTAAAACAAAAGATCTAGATCTAAAGGAAATCTGACAGAGAAATCTAAAGGTATATGGGGGCCCTAACCCAGCTTTCACTGCGCTCAGAGATGTCAGGCTCTTAAGAGCCAGGGAGAGAGGAGAGGCTGCGAGGAACCTTCTTAAATTACTCATTGCAGGTAAGTTTGGGTTTTTTTTGGATGCCGTTCTCCCTAATTTCCTCACTCCATGCAAACGTCAACTTCTGTTAGTAAGTCCCCTTTAAGGAATGTAGGAAAAGAAAACTGCCATTAAAATAAATAAGATAAGAAATACACTTCTTTCATGAACTCATGAAACCATATTATCTACTAACCTAATGCATCTAGTATTGTTTTTATTACACTTGTTTAAATTATATGAGTTACTTAACCCAAATTATTATATATAAAGGGCATATTCAGTAAATGAACCGCATCTACGTATGTAGATAATGATATTAGGAAAATGGAGATTGAATACCAGTTGCAGCTATTAAACTATTGCATACAGATCATCCTGCAACGCACTGTAAAATATAAAATAGCTGAACTGTCGGCAGGAAGTTGACAGCCCAGTTCTAGAACCCCTGCTGACAAATGATTCATGAAATGTCAGATCCTATCAGTGGCAGACACTAGAGAATTGCGATGCCTCCCAGTTGCCCAGTGCACGAATAGTCTTAGATATAATGGCAGAAAAATGTGCAGAGAACACTTCTTGGGGAAAAGGAAACATTACAATGTCACAAATTATAATATTATTCATGGATAAGATCGTCAAACACTAGAAAATATATAACTTTTGAAATGGAAATCTTTCTACTTACGTTTGAGATTGCAGTGGGTGTGTTTGGAGTATTAGCTGACACTGTAGGAGTACATGCAAGTATATTAGGTTTATAGTGCATAGCCGAGAGGAGATTTAAGTGCACTTTAAGAGGGCAACATAGCCATTATGCTGCCGAGATTAAATGCCGATTGGTTTGTTGAAAACTGGAATTTGCAGGTAAAATTTAGAAATGAAAGTTAGATGGTTGGGAGTAGTAAACACAGAAACCAAGAAAAATAACATTTGTTTCTATTGTTTGGGGAGGATACAGTGTGCGTTTGAAAGAAAATAAAAATAGAGGGTGGGGAGGGGTACTCTGTAGCAGTGAGACACATATCTCACATATTCAACAGTATATTGTTTGAAGAAGTATATTAATTGGAGTATGCCACAAAAGTAGTATCTGTGGAGGCTCCTGTTGTTTTTGGTGGTTTTTTTAAAATGAAACACATCCATATTGGTAGGAATACATATAAAAGGAGCATCAAAACATACTGGGCTACCGTTTTGAAGTAAATACTCTTAACTTTCAATGGAAATTAAGATGAATGACCAGCTCTATCACGCTTTAAGAGAACCTGTGTAATTTAGGTAACAGGCCCCAATCTGCAGCAATTGCAGGTCACAGTTTTTAGTACCAACCTGTATTACTGTTATGGCCTAGGCCAGTGGGGGTCGCGGAGGTCTTTTGGGGGGGGCGCAGCTAGGGAGGCAGACGAGATGCACACTTGGAGCCTTCTATGTGAGAATCGTCAGCCAAAGAGAGAGAGAGAGATCTGCAGAATTCAGCTGCCTATTGGCTCTCCCCACTGTCAGTTCTCTTCTTTCTCTGTGGATTGCACACAATCCACTCACCCTCCCCTACCACAGCCAGCCAGCCAATAAGACAAGCCTGAGAGATGGGAAAACAGGAAGACAACCATGGGGGAACTAGCTGCAGACAGCAGGTAGAGTGCATGTAATGTTTGTGTCTGTTTCTGTATGATTGGTGTGTGTATGCATGTCTTTGCAGTTTGAGGGCCATTCCACACTAGTCACACAGCTATGGTACAGAGGATGTGATAGCTGCAATGCTTTTGCATTTGTTACCTTTAAGAAAACCCTGTTTTTCCAGTATGCGCTGGCCATCATTCTGATCCTGTGTAGTTTGAATGGGGGGGGGGGGGCTCGATAATGTTCCTATATTAAAAGGGGGGCCCTGCAAGGAAAGTTTGGGAACCACTGATGCATAAATATCTGAGTACCAAAAGGCAGTTTTGGGGAAAAGCCAGAGCTTGATACCAGTTCCAAGCATGTGGCAAGCAGAGACAAGTTAAAGGTCTGGGCAAATATTGTCAGGTATGACATCAGCACAGTCCAGTTACTGGTGCTGAGGACACAGCACCAGCCACCATTTAGGAAAAGGTTTTTAGAGTCTTTTTGTCCTCTAATCCCAGAAGCAAGAATTCATGCTAGACAAACATACCAGTGAGTAAGTATATACATTCCTGCTCCCTCACCACTGTGTGGGCAACTAGATGGGTGTTAGAGGAGGTGGAAATTGCACATTTAATATATAAGACAGTCGCCAAGTAGGATATTGCAATAACAGGTACAGATAGGTAGCCATGCAGTCAATATCATATTATAGCTTAATCTCTAATCTACTCAATTCTACAGCTTTCTAAATTCTCCATAAAAACTAACATCTATACTATTTTACTGCTCTAGTCTTTCTCTTACATGACCATTTCTCAGCATGGATCTTCCAGCACTTTTCCAATAATGATCATAGACAAATTTAACCTTTCTACTGAAAATGACAGCCCACAAGCCTCAAAACCTCTTTCACTCTCAAATATTACCCCTTCCTGTGTTCCTCCACTGTCTCCACAAGGAGGGATGAACTGGTCGTTATAAAACTCTGCACTGCCACTAACTTTGCGTACAATTACTTTTTTGACAGTGTCCTGTTAACAGTGATCCTCTGGCCTAAGAACCCCTATCTCTAATTTTGACACCCTATTTGTGTTTCTGCCCCTCTCCTCTGGATTGTAAGCTCACAATGACAGCCACATACCATTGGTCTTTATTGAAATAGTTCTGCATTGCATTTCTGGGCATTAGTCTTATTATTCTACTTCATAATAATTTGGGGAAATCCAATTTCTGTTTTAGCATTATTGTGCCCCTGTTCACAACGCCTGTTACAAGAAGATATGGTTTAGTGAATTACTGTATTTTTCACACCATAAGACACAATTTTCCACCTCAAAATTGGATGGAAAACATGTTTGCATCTTATAGCGCAAATACATAACCACCCGTGGCACTTGAGCTGGGAGAAGCGGGGTAGATGTCACAGGGAAGATCTGCCCATGCACCTACAGCCCAACTCACAAATACATTTAGTGTGTCTTTAGACTAGCAATACCCATTCTCTGAACCCACTGAACAACTTAAGGAGAGACTCATTTTACAATCTGGTACTATTACATAGGGTCATGATATTTGCAATCAATTGTATTTCATTCCATATTCTAAATCAGCTACGTTGTTTTTATTTTGCAAGTCTGACTTATTTTTTAATTTTTTCACAATAGTGATTAAATAAATCTAAAATTATTTCTGCTGAGCAATGTATTTATTGTAATAAAAAGGATTACACATTCATTGCAGACTGTATCTTAATTTGAGCCTTATTCTGTCTCTTTGTTTATTTCTCTTTAGTACAATTTCTTTCTTGTATTGTTAGTGACTTTAATAAAACTAGCTTATGCAAGATTTTTTTTAAATGAACTGCTGTGTCCAAATGGGTTTCTATCAGCTAATTTTAGGAAAAAATGTTGTAACTGGTACATAACCAATGCACATTCGCCATTTCTTTTACCTCGTTCAATGTAACCCAAGATTCCACATTACTAGGCAAAATAATATGATTCTTACAGAGCCTTATTAATAATGGAAAGCCACTGGGGTTTTCAAGGGATTTTGCACAGGTGTGTCGTTAATAAGGCAAATGGAGGGTTGAGAAGGAAGAAGATGTGTGAAATTAATTATAAAATGTCAGTTTTCTCAACAGAAAACAATAATTAGTTATCTAACTTGCTGATTTGATTATGTTTAAAATGACAAATTTGAACTGGAAATGTGCTTCACAGTAAATAATACCCAGATACAAATGTTAGCGATCGCTTACTAGATTGTAAGATTAGGAATGAAATGACTGCCTTTGGTAGCAGGAGGGCCAATCTCATCCTCATATACAATGATTTTCTCATTTTCAACAGTCAATTAACTATCTGTTCTCTTTATTACTGCTGCAATTGTATAATACATAGAGATTCATCTAGCCTGCACTTTAGATCTACCTACATTTCTAATCTCTGCTCTGTCTTCAACAAATTGCAATTGCATGGAAAATGTTTCAGATGTATTGCTAAATGTTTTGTATAATGAGTGATCACAGAGACAACAGAAATATAAATACAAAGAGAATAATAGTCATAAATAATAAAAACAGGTTATTGTATTTTGGTTACTGTTATGCAGAAGGGAAGTGACCGTAGGCTAGGTCAACCACGTATGTTGGTTGCAGACCAAACTACAACTAATTCTTTAATTGACAAGCCATTAAAAGATAGTGACATATAACTGAATCTGTTTCCCAATGTTGAACACATATAGTTGTTTATTTAAACTACTTGCTCAGGACTATACCTGATGCTGAATTTCAACATTAACATTCAAATTACATTACAGATTGAAACTTAAGCCAATCAGACATCTGCTGCTGCATTGCTCAATTGATTAAGCTTCAGTTTGCATGTAATTTGCATATTATCCTCCTTTTTTAATCCTAAGGTAATATGGGTGCACTCTGTCTCCTCCCGCACATTCCCAGCATCAACAATAATGGTGGGGTTATGTGCACCTGGGGCACCTATACCTGTTTTTCCATACAGGTGAATAGCAAGGCCCCTTACCCCACCTCTCACACATATTCACTGACATTAGTTGTGAGAAGACCCAGGGATGCTGTTGCAGAAGTGTAGTATGTCCTTCCCACACCCCCTGCACGTTTGTTTAGTTCACCGGTACAGGTGTACAGGTATTTTTAGCCAACCAGGTAGGACAGACGCTTTAATCAAAGCACCATGGAATGTTCCAAGACAGATGCTGACTGTCCAAAAACAGCATGGGAAGTGTGAAATAGTGGGTCCACGCGATTCTAGCGCTACCCTTAGTATTAGGAAGTCTGCATTACCTTTCAATTTATATGGCTAAAGGACAAATTGTTAAAAGATGTTTGTATGTGGTAGACAGACGGTGGTAAGTTAGCCTTTATCTCCAAAATGTCAACCTTTTTCTACTCCTTTGCTTGTTCAGGATTGGTGTTGTTCCACTCAGCAATCTTGCGTCTAGCTTCTCTATTTGTTTCCAGAACTATAAGATCGAACATTTCTGTAGTTATGAAGTACATAAAAGCTTCTTCAGGTGAAGAACAGGTGACAGCACTTGTTATTCCAGGCTGCTGTCTGATTATGTCCTGAACCCTGTGCCTTGCATCTATTCATTGTGTCTTTCTGCCAAACTGTACCATTTCTTCCAACTAACACATCTGGTATATGTTCTTGTTTATTGAAAGAACCAGGATCATTCCCGCCTTAATACATTCCACATCCCCTGCCACCTTCTAATGATAAAGGAATGTCAGTGGTTTGACCCTCTATGGTTGGTTCACTATGATCCGACTGTTCAGAGATCTGGTAATTTGTCAGAATCTTCCAAATCTGAGTAATCTGTGTCCTCCAAAATACCTTAAGGACATCTGCAGCACTGTATCTTGTGTATTTTCAGTGGTTAGACATTGCTACCACCTAAAAAAAATCAAAAGTAAGTACACCTGCAATAAAATTCCATTTGGACTCCATATATAAAATCGCTGCTGGCGGTACAAAAACATTTTAAATATACAATTTAAACTTACCGTTGATGAATGTAATGTGGAATGTACACTGAGAATATAATGATTTTTTTAGAGGGCACACAATCTTCTTTTAATTATCTTTTTTGTCAGATTCATTGATTTCTAAATATGACCCTAAATACACAATGCTTTGCAAAAGCAATACAAATTTGTAGTTTATCTGCAAAATGATTCTGTCCTAATGCACTAAGTCTTTCATTCAGAAGGTGTAGGGGGTCATTCATGAATTCTAAGCATAACTGTCCAACCTTACTGCTGTGTGTTCACAATAAAGAGTAAGAAGCATTTTTAACAACAAATAATCTAAGTCAGATTTGCCGTACAGTACAAAAAGAGTAACAATTTCAATCGTAACAGCAGTATTCTTTATAATATTTTAAAAAATAATAAATAAAAACAAAATAAATAAATAAAAAGCAAATCAGACATAGGGAAAAGCTTCGCACATCAGCTATAATATTTTGAAGTGTGTTCTGTAACCTCTGGGGATACTCTGCAGGTAACAGCTCATATAAGAGAACTGGCTCTATTGTGCATTTACAGTATATTTCTTGATGGCAATAGTGAGAATAATGTGATATATTCAGGAGGGAAAGGCTGTGTTAAACCTACAAGGAATGCTATACAATTCTTTATTGCTATCAATGAAGGTTTCTTTTCACATAAATATTCACACTGTAGAAAGAGAAAAACTGACTATTCTGGCCTGCTTAGTTGATTGAGCCATTAGAAAACTGGAAATGAAAAGCTGAGACATAGTATTTGCATCAGAGCTGTAATATTATATAACCATGTACCTGTAAACCACAGAACCACGCAATAAAAGTGAAAAGGTATGTTTCAGACTTATAGCTTGCATTTGATCCAGAGCTTTTCCCAGGGGTCCAATGTTATCTGTCACTAAGAAAATCTTACAGGGATTTGGAAGAATGTAGTCCTATTTCAGCATGACTATATATTGAGGTCTTTTTCTGCATGGTGGGGGTCTGTTTGCAATTCACAGGGCTATGGCTTTAAGTCTGGACGGCTTGGTCAAAACGGGTTGCAGCAATACAGTAACTTACACAGCAGCCAGGCTGAAAAAAGACAGTGCTTCATTATGCTCAGTCCTCTCCAGCTCCCTATAAGCTGCCCACACCTACACTACTGTATCTAGTGAGATATCCTGGCAGTTAATGAGCAATCCATAAACACAGTAATGTTAGACTTGACATTTTAACTCTTTTATTTCTAGTAAATTTTATGATTCTTTTCAAATATGTGCATGTTCTTAAAAATACATATTCCAGTAGATTATAGCATTGAATTTTATTTTACTATCTTTTCCTGGGTGGTCATCTTGAATGCATGGACATGTCAACTAAAAAATAATTACCATCAAATGAATAATCCCAGGTTGGTATGTCATTGCCAGTACAAGCTTATATCTCTAGGGATATCTTTAGTGCCAAGACAAATATGTGAGTCATCAGTTGACAATAGACAAAATGTGATTGGGATCATACGTGTTCATCAGTGTTGCCTTTTTGAAGCAAGAGAAAAAACAAGAAAAGTGAAACTTGACTTGAAACCTGATTTCTTTTTCTTCCCTGGGAAAAGAACCTTTCTTTTATCTTTCCATACAGTTATATGTATATATGTATTTCTGCATGTCATTTACATGTAAAAGCTTTGATTACAGACATTCGTGTTGAGTGGGAATATTTGAAATTTGAGAATTCACAATATTTTGCGAATGTGCGCTCGGATATTCACAATGGCGGATATTCGTCATATTATGATTCAACATTTTTTACGCGCAATACTCGCTAGCTAAGATCACAGAATGAAGCTGGTTCGCGATGTACAGCAATAGAATGCAGTTGAATCAAATTTTATGAATTTCAAATATTCCTTAATATATTCAAGAAATTACGCAAACTCAAATATACCATATTCTGCTCAACACTAAAGAAGGGTACAGATGTACCCTGCAGCAGCGTGATGACGTCATCACGCTGCTGTCAGATATCGGCAGAGCCGGGGAGAAACAGCTCTGCTCTCCTCAGCTCAGCTGAAGCTTTGCCAGCACAGCATAGGACCACGGCCGTATTTACGGTCATGTCCGATATGGCTGTTTTCAAGCTCGAAAACAGCGATGGGGGCACATTATATGGGCCAGATAGATGGTCGTGAGCGTGCACGGCACTCGAAGCGGCCATCAATCTGGCCCATATCTGCAGGTCTGTACCCTGCTTAAGACATTCAGACTTCAGGTGAATGCCACCATCTTGGATGTGTCTGTTGACTATGAGCTATGAGCTACAGAGACACTGTAGAATTCCCCTTCACTTCACATTCTCCGCCCATGGTTGTTGGGAAGTGTAGGGTAGAGGTGCTAAGCAGTGCAGATGGTGATTAGACACTATTACAAAAAAAAAGTTGTGCATAGAGTAAAATAAAAAGGTTATTAAAAATATAAAATAACATCCATACACTTAAAGTTATGTTTCTTTATTGAGTATTCAACCCCTAAAACTCATAATATAGAAACAGCTCTTAAGAAGAAATGTGAATTTTTCTATTATAATTTATTATTTAACTACAAGGGGAAGTGGCGATGGGTTTGTATATATTTAAACAGACAGTTTCAGGGCCAAGCTGTTGGTGTGCAGTTGTCGATCACTACCAACCTCCCCTATTTTATGCCAATGGGCAATCAATGTTTAAAAGGGGCATTTTTGTGGGAATTTAGACTTCAGGTAGATCTCTCTGTCAGATATCCTTTAGATCTACCAGCAACTATGTAGCATAGGGTCCTCTGCCATTGAACACAGGTAGACTTGATTGTTTCGAAAATCCCTCATATTACATGGTTTTGGTAAAACAAAAGGAGATGTAAAGGAAATCTGACAGAGAAATCTAAAGGTGTATGGGGATCCTAAAGGACAGAATATCAGAAAATTCTAATATTCAATTTACACGTTTAAATAAATCTGAAAATAACCTTTATGTTTAAATCACCTATTAGAAATGTTATGTATATGTAATTTGAATATCATCCTACATCAACCTGACAATTACCCTAGTGTGACACTGTGCAGTTTTTGTTAAGTGTTTTGTTTTGGGATCCTGGGATGGGAGGGAAGGAACTGGGTGGGCCTTCCCATTCCATCCAGGAATTTACACCTGCTGAACATAAGGGAGGTAGCTGGGTGCATTTCAACAAAAGGGGCTGAAGCCACGCAGTCAGGGCTCCTAATGAAAGTTGGAGACATAGTGCTGGAACAGCTGATACAGGGGGCTCACAAGGAGTGTGAGGCCCAGGCCTGTTGCTGCTAGAAAACCAGTGACATTCTTTCACTGGAGCTAAAGGGAAGAACATATGGAACAGTGCAAAGCCAGGTGCATTGCCATTTGTCAGGAATAGTTTTGTTTTTGATAGCTATTAACCCCTGCAACTGTGATTTGTTTGGACTGTGTGGAGCAAATAAACACGGCAGGAGCCCCAAAAAGGATACCAAGTGTATGAATTGATGTTTTGGGTGCACCATTTGAAGCTGAACCCCCACACTAGCTATGACATATGAAGAATCAGTTAAATAGTTCACAGCACTGCTCACCTTAATGCTCCATCCTCATAGTATGGATGATCTGCATGGTGAAACACATGGAGTTCTGTGTCTAAACTCAGACCAGTACCATTCACGAGATGTGGGGCGCCTTGCACTTGAAGTCCTTAACAGCAATGATTGGACAGTTTGATGTAACCCTTCCTCAGCATGAAATAGTGTCAACCCAATGCGGATCACCCCTTCATATTGTTGATTTTGTGGCTGAGGCTGCAGGCCGGTGTAAACATGAACAGAGGATGCAAAAGGCCACTGGGCCAGACTTAGGACATACCTGCTATAGAGAGATGATGTACCTACAGAACATTGTCGTCAGGAATGAGGCAGCCTAAGCAATAGGAAGTATTGCCAGATAATTACTATCTAAAAAAAATGGATTTACACTAAAATATCACACAGGAACAGCCAATTTTCTTCTTTAATTTTCTTATTGATTTTCAAATTTAAAAAAACAAACACGGTAGGACTCAGGGAGGACTGGCACTACCTATACTCAACGGCACATGCTACCTACTACTATGGACCTGTGCACAGCTGATTGCTAATTTTATCTCTCCACTGATCAGTGGGAGGCCCCCTGTTCCTCCCGTGCCCCCACACGATGGTTTGGACCCATGTGAGGCCTTTACATCTGTGACCTGAACTAACAAACACCTCCTATAACATCTTCGTGTTTTTAACTTTATGGAAATAAATATGGATTTTATTGACAACTTTCTACTACCTTAATGTCTTATCGAATGATGGTGGCAGCTTTGGCACTACCAATTTGTTGTCTGAGCACGTATACTTACCTTGGCTCTCAATGTTTTGTTGTCTTATTTTGTAATTTTTGATTATGCTTTGATTCTAATTGCTTAAATCCTCCACGTGGAGGTATGGTATTATAAGAATATAGAGCCCCACCAAAGTCCCCTCGCCTTACGCCCTGCAAGGTAAATTGATGGTGGGATAGGCCATTTCGTGTGGCCTCTCCCCCCATTTCTTAGTTATTGTTGAAAAAACAAAAAATAACCATAAACAAAACAATGAAGGTAGTAAATAGCAAGTTGTAATCAATGTATGAGTGTAAACCTCATGGAATTGTACCACAATATTAGTCATATAAACATTAAAAAAAATGCAAACTGAGAAATAAGTAAAATTGCTACAAAAGTAGGAAGTAGGTAAAGTGGGAGAAAGGAGCAAGAGGTAAATGTAGATAGTGTGTCAAATTTCCAGTAGGAATTATGAGATCTATGTTGCAGCCTGTTGGCAGAAAATGTGATATCCAGGGGTCTCATATTTTAAGGAACTTTCGTATGACAATTGCTTTTATCTTTTCATATATCACAGGTTCAGTCTATTGCAGACCAATGCAACCAGTAGATCACGGTTTTCCGCATTAACTTGGCCGCAGTTAAGATATGTGTTAAGTGGCAAAAGGGCGAATCCAAGCCTGGGGGCCATAAACAGAAAGAGAAATTTACTTTGGAGGCTGTAATAAATAATAAAGTTAGCTGACACTTTAAATGTACCATTTGTTCTGTATTTGTATTATCAGGAATCATTTTTACTATTCTCTTCTAACAATGACTTAATTATGCAATTCAGTGTTTTCACTAAACAATAACTTATACTGCAGGTATTAAAATGTATCTTCTCTATTATAGTGTATTCCCTGCAAACCATTAATACATGAAAGATGAAAAGATCTCTGTGAATATACTCCTTGTTGGCTATCAGAAGTAATTAGACTTTTCTAATTAGAGGAATGTCTTGATGTGGGTTAACAGCAGACATTTGCTTAAGCCTGAAAAAAGTAAATAAATAAATACCTATTAAGATGATCATTAACTGAGAACGTAAATTAAAAATCAATATAATTATTTTTAATGGCAGTAATTTCTGTTACGTGGATAAAAAAATTGCTGATGAACTAGTAGCCGACCAAAACACTCAGCTTATTACTCGATAATTGCCCTCTTCAGTGCTGCATGCTTGCACCACCTAGAGATTTGCATATGGTGGAGATAATTTTGCCATGATCACCGTTCCACTCATTTGCAACAGCAATTCATTATTCAGCATGAAGTAATTGTGGGTTAGTGTGAAACCAATAACTTTAGAATCATCATATTGCAGGCATGTAACCTAATAAGTTTACTGTTTAGAAAATGGAGCAGATCTAATTGCGGTGTAAAAGAAACTCATGCCTAAGATGACATAAACAGGAATTTCTTCCCACCAGCTAACATCCAGATTATTGATAAAAATATTTGTTCATAAACAGTTAATGTTAAAATCATTTCACTGCACTATATTTATTGACTATATTAAAAATCTTTGTAGATACAGCCTTATGGCTGGAAAAACAACAATCATCAATTTATATACCAGTACTGGTTATGAAGAAAAATAATGCACCAAAATGTTTCTGCTCTGGGGCTCTCATTTAGCCTACATTTTGTGCTCAGAATATGGAAATGCATATTCATAGGGGTGCATGGGTGCCTTCTACAGACATAATGTTATAAAGTAGAGTGTGGTAGGGAAGCAGAATAAAAAGACAGAAAGAAATGAAGGGAGGCAGGGCAAAATATAAGGGGATACACAATATCCCATAACGCTAGGAGGGGATTAAGAGGTTGCGCTGTGCATGCTCAAGGTGTTCCTTGGAGTTGGATTTGAGAGAAGCGTCTTGAACATGTTTGGATTGTGACCAATAGAACTAGGTGGTGCTGAAGGATTTCTCTATGCCTCATATGGAGCTGAAAAGATCCTCCATGAGGTGTATATCCATTACTCTACTTAGCCAATGCAAGATGTGTGGGGGGATTGGGATTTCCAGAATGCTGGGATA
Source organism: Ptychadena robeensis (assembly GCA_036250615.1). Lineage (NCBI taxonomy): Eukaryota > Metazoa > Chordata > Amphibia > Anura > Ptychadenidae > Ptychadena > Ptychadena robeensis. The sequence continues at coordinate 87,833,260 of CM070033.1, forward strand.
GAGGTGCAAGCTGTATTGGTTAGGTGTATGAGGTCTCTTATATGTCTTAAGTAACAAGGAGGAATGATAGAGAATGAAGAAAGCAGAAGGGTGTGGTATGGAAAAGTCAGTAAATTGCTAGGAGATAGAGTGGCATTGAACCAGGGGTATGACCAAAAGATATGCAAGATATCTGTGCCAGGAGGTACTGGGGTCTGAGGGAAAGAAAGAGAGGAGGATGTCAGGAGTTACATACTATCTTGTCAATATTTAGTACCCAGCCTCCTGGTATCTATTAGCTATTGAAGATGTGAATTAAAGAGAAATAATTTTAGAGCCATCTGAAGGGGAGAGGTTAAGGTCTGATTCCCAGTGGGAAAGAAAACATAGGAGACTCTGGGAGCAGGAAACAAGGGGTCGGTAAGTGAAAGAAAGGGTATGCTTAAAGGCTGCCATACACATGCCGATAAGCGGCCGATTTTTAACCTGACCGACGGGCGTGTGCGCTCACGCCGTCGGTCAGGTCAAAAATCGTCCGCTTATCGGCATGTGCCCACATGGGGCGACAGATCCCTGTCGCCCCACAGCTGATGCAAGCCGATGCAAGCCGATGCAAGCCGATGCCATAAGCTTCAATGAAGACCGTCGTCTTCATTGAAGCTTATGGCCAGCACACAAAGGGTGCCAGCCGACTGAAGGGGCCCCAAAATGCACCGGGGTGCAAACGTGATGAAGTCATCACGTTTGCACTCCGGTGCATATCGGAGTAGGTCTGTCTGACCTACTCGGGCTGTGTATGGCAGCCTTTAGTCCACCTGTGGTGACCCTCCCTTTCCAGGGGTATCAGAGGCCTCAAAAGAAGAGAAAGTATGCCAGGTAGTGAGAAAGTTGTTGAGCTCACCATTCGCCTATCGAGCAGGTGTCTGGATCGACAAAGAGGTTCTGAGTGGAGTACCATTTGGTTCCCTGGTCAAAGAGAACTGGTCATTTCATAATTAAATTAACTCCCTAGCGGTTGAGACGAACCCTGTTCGTTCGCTGAACAGGGTCCTCTCAACCGCAGGGGAAGTTGGCAGCGGGGAGACCCTATGCCTCCCCGGAAAGCTGCAGCGATTGTCTTCATCGCTGCAGCATTTCCGGGTTTTCGGCACCGCCCGATCGCGTCACGGTGACGCGGAAGGGGGCGGGGGGCGGCGCCATAGACCTCCATTAAAAAGGAGGAGCGCCGGCTTTCCCTCTCACGCAGCCGGTGTCAGTAATGACACCAGCTGCGTGAAGAGCTCCGGAGAGATACCGGAAATGACAGGCAGTGTACTGTGTACACTGCCTCGATTGCCCGTATCGCGCCGTTGTAAATGGTGCGATATGGCCAGTGCGCTCAGGAGGTTAACAAGAAAACACAAAAATCAGGTCAAACTGAAAAATGTAATAAAAGGTATCATTTGAATGATAAAATCTCTAAAAAACGTCTTTTGTATGATAGATTTCAAAACAGTAAATATTTATATTTGTTTATAATAAAATTATAATTCAATTGGAAATGTGTTCACCCCAGAAGAGAGAGGACTACTTTCAAAAGGAGACCTTGGGGGCACCGGAAACTTCATTTAGGTGTGTATTTTACCTTTTATCATATTGATACAGCTTTCTAAGCAGATCCCTCCTTCCCCGGTGTAATGCCATGACACTGGGGGAGGAGTGATCTATTGCCTTCCAAATGCAAATGATCCAATACAGAAAACTGTATTCATTGCAGTTTACATTTAAAACTCCCATCGCTTCCCGGTGTGCCGTCAATATGTATGTGACATGGGGGGGGGGGTCTGCTTCCTTCCCCTAAGCCTGTGGTTGCGATCGGAGCTGCTGCAGACTCCAGATTAGGTAAGGGAGCACTACGGGGCACCTCTCAGTGTTAGACGTTAGTTTGTCTCAAACGCTAGGGAGGTTTCTCTGCATCTAGTGTTTCTAAAAAGTCAGTTCATAAGAAACATAAACCCATAAACATACAGTATATGCAAAACACCTTAAAAATTTTACACTTTAGCCAAAGCATTTCAGGGTATTGTTGTTGTATTTCAAACTAAAGCCCTGATATATTAATTAGTATTACAATCCATGTTTACATAAAAGGATAGAATAGCCAAATGCTTTTCAATCAGACAACCAGAACCTTTGTTTAAGTTGTGTCAGGATCCACAGAATATTTTGGGTAGATATCACTGGCGTAGGAACCAGGGCTGCAGGCATAGCAATGCTATGGGGCCTGCAGCCA
>CM070033.1:87835610-87855687 GCA_036250615.1 Ptychadena robeensis
GGGGGCCCATAAAAAAAATTTGCTATGGGGCCCAGTCATTTCTAGCTACGCCCCTGGTAGATATGATTCATTAACACTAGAAGTCCACAGCAATAATATCCAGTATTCTTTATGTAGAATTAACTAATTTTCTTCTGTATGTGATGTTGCTAAAATCCATATTAGGAAATAAATAATGAATATGATGCTATTACATTGTTTATCTTGTGTATTTATTATTTCCTGCTTGCTTTAGTTTATTAGAAACAGAAGCTGTTTTAGGGGGGACAATATCCCTAGGCTTGCACAATTTTCATGGTGACCAATCTATGAACCTAACAATAAAAACAATTACTCATTACATACCTCACAATCCAATAAACATTGAAGAGTTTGGACATTGATTTGAGTGATATTGTGTTCATTCTAAATTTCTCTGAATTGTACCAAACAATATTGCGTATTAAATTACCAAATATTAAGGGACCATAAGATGCACTTTTCCACCCCCAAAATCGGGGGGAAATAGTGCCTGCGTCTTATGGTCTGAATGTGCGACCCCCTGAGCTGTCAGATGTCTGCCTGTCGGCTACGATCACCGTGCAGCTCACAGAAGGGACATAAACAGTGCAGGATTGCCTGCCCCCCCCCCTCCTCTTCTGCCTGAAGTGTGCTCTCTAGTGACACCATGGTTGGGGATGAAATTGGGTACTGCAGGGAAAAACTTTTTCCAACTGAGAACATTTCACTTTTTTTTGCTCTAAAAACAGGGTGCGTCTTATGGTCCAGTGTGTCTTATAGTCTTTATAATGCTCATAAAGTAAAACTATATGCTAAAATATTATTTAATATTATTTAAGAGGGCCCATAAGAGAAACCATTGACCACATTAAGAACAGCAATGTCAAAACAAGTGACAACTGTTAGTAGGGAATAAACAAACTGAACAAGATTAGGTATATCTGTCTTAAGAAATATAGTCTTCCAAATTGATATATGCTGTTGCAGCTTTCAAACATTTTATGCCCCACTTTTCAGAGCCCCAAAGTGTCTTTCAGCTTAAAAGTGCTATAAAAAACGTTTCCCAATGCCCTGTTTGTTTCCTCCATTTTAGCATTCTATGTTTAGCTGAGATTGAGGGGACAGTACTGACCACTGATTGATGGATAATGGATGACATCTAACAACTTAACAGACAGGTAGAAGCAATATGGACACAGTCCAACATAACAATCTTTATTTCAGCCTTTTTAATCCATAAAAAGATTATGCATTTCAGTATCCCCTCAGGCCTTAATTATTGCTATTGACTAAGGGCTAAAACACATAACCTGCAGTAAAGATTTTTATGTGGGATTGTAAGCGTGTGCCGTTACCTGTTAAATTGTTACTGTCTACAAGAAGTCCTAAGTGAAAAGTGTAGTTTTCCTAATATCTCCTATATGGAATTGACAGGTAGAGCTGGGTGTTTTAACATGTGCCCCTACCAGTAAAGCTCCCCCATACACCTTACAATCGTACCATACAATAAATTTTTCTTCTACAAAAACCATGTAATATGAGGACCTTTCTAATCCTTCCAATCACTATGTTGCTATCAGGGAGGACTAGGCACTACATTGTTGTTGCTAGATCTATTGGAAATTGTATGGAGTGATCTAAAAGGTATATGGGGGGCTTAAGAGAATAGGAACATGAGATAGGTTGCAAAAGGAGACATTGACTACAGCAACAAGCTAATTCCCTAGCAGCAGGCTCCCCCGAGACATTCAGATTCTAGTGACAAGCAAATTAAGTTACAGGCAGAAAAGTATTAATAGATAAATGGCAGGCAGATTGGTGACAAACAACAAGTGGCATATATGTGATACCCGCTACTACCACTACCACTAAATGCTGTAGTTTGTATCTAATACATTTATTAAGAACAACATTTAAACTTTCTATGGAATTTCCAAAACATGTTGGTATATTTGGTCACACAAGCAAGAACATACAATATGCATTCCACAGATGCAAGATCTAGCTATTTAGTGGTTGTAATTTGAGGATTATAGCTTTCAGGAAGCCATATCTGGAACATGTGTTGCTCCAAGCACCAAGGATTTGTACTGTGGAGTCCCGTAGGGTGCAAATATTTAAGCACTATTTACATTATCTTGCAACTCTCTTGGTGCTGATACTTTCTATTTTGAAATGGTATTTTTTATTTGTTGTCATTTATCTTTTAAGTTGGCATACATTTTAGGTTGTTATGAATAAGGATTCAGTAATGATTTTAGAACCATATCACATTAGCTACAACTTGCCATCAGCAATGCAAAAATATATTTTTATAACTGCTTTATAGAAGGTCTGATGTTGGCAAAAGTCATTAGTGTAAGTTAGGTTCAGTATAAGGCTCAAGTTACAAGTTCTAAAAAAAATTATGGTACATTGGGACATCACGTTTTGCAAAAGCAATGTTAAGATATATTGCCATATTTTTCTTAGTAGTGATAGTCTTGTACGGAGAATGTCAGCAGTTGATGTGTTCATCTACAGTGCCTCACACAAGATGGCACATTTCATACACTCATACATATAGTGGACATGTTAGTTTTAATGATGCATGCTGATACAGCCACTACGAATGGGGGGGGGGGGGGGGGGGGGGGGGGGGGGGGGGTAGGATTGTTTTTCCACTGCAACTAAGTAAACATTTATGTATCTCATTGTATGCTAATTTTTTTAGTTTATTTCTACTTTAAAGGCCATCTTTACCCTGATTCCTTGTAATTACTTTAAAATTTTCAGAGCAAGATTAGGTCACAGTCTTTGCTTTTCCAAGTGTTATCCCACTGCAGCGAAGTATTTTCTTTGAAAAGAGATTAGCCTCAATGTGTTTATTTTTATTATTTAACCTTGCAAATGTTGCTTTGCAGATCTCCCTAAAGGGAATATGTTTTTAAACGTGAGAGCTCATCTGTGATGGCTTAAAACAACACTGAAACTATTTCCTTCCAAAAACAATCCAAAATGTGAATAAAATGAATGAGGAAACACAGTAAAAAGAAGAACACTTGAAGTTATATAAATAGTTGCATTCACAACCATTTTCAATAAATCAGTTTGTGTTATTTTTTGACTGATCAATCCAAAAGGTTTAAGGATAAAGACGTGTGATGAAGAGTTCAGAGGTAGTGCTAAAAGGAATGGCAAGCACAGTGTGGAAGGTGCAAAGTGCAAGGCTGGTCACAAGAGAAAGGCATGAAGAAGAATCCAATGGTTTTATTTATACAGTAAATCTGGCTGGTCGTTTTGATTAGTTGTGCTAGCCTATTTCATCTTTTTAACTGATCTAACTGCACAGCAATTCTAGGAAACATGTCAAACCACTAGGAGGGCAACAATTGTGTAACTTTATTATTCTCAGGCTACTGTATCATGAATCATATTTGTAAGCACTGACATTGACAAATTTCTTATTTTATACACTATGGTACATCAATGGCCATCAGTAGACAGTGGTCATCAATATGATGGAACAAGTCAGCAAAAAAAGGGTTTCCACAAGGTTACAACTAAATTATGGATGGAAAACAAAAGAACACCACAATGTCACCCTTGGAGTCCAAGTAACCCACATAGTGGCAAACCTTTGACAATTGAACATAGAATAGGAAAATCTTCCAGTCTCAATTCAAACCTGGTATCTGCTTTGGACACCTTTTTTGCCTGAGGCTTCATATATTTATTACAGATGGTCAATAAGCTGCAGAAGATTCGATATTACAATTTAAAATCATGCAAATTGTATGCACACACCGAATTAGGGTTTCAAACTTAAAGGGTTAAGGGTAAACTGAAAGAATATATAAAAGTCACAAGGGAATTTCTTCTTGTTGTCCAGTTGAAATTGTGGAATCCAGCATCCTGAGTACTCAGTAGAATAAGAATAGAAATCTTCCAATGGAATTTCTCATTACAACCTGTTGTGTGCATATAACAATAAAATAGTCTTCCTCAGGAGAGACTCTGGATTTAAAACCAGCAACAACTACAAGACATCAGAAAATCAAACAGTGGAAGGCCCAACAGTAGCAAAGGAAACAAAATATGAAAGAAAATGTTCCACCCAAAAAATCACTGTGGTTTTTGTTTAGTTTTAGCCTACTCGTACATACACATAGTATGTGATTAAAAATATATATATACAAAATAAGGTAGTAGTACTTATACTGTTATGATAAGGGATGAGCGAACACGCATCGCCATGTTTGGCACTCGCCAGTGCTCTACAGAGCACCACATGTGCTTGTGCACCATATTCGGGTCTCCGCCCCACGATTTTCGCGGGTTGGGGCCCCCCAATCAATGGGAAGCTTACTGCTGCCCACACTGTAATACCAACAGCCATGTAAGCTGGTGGCATTACAGTGATTAGATGGGAGGAACACATGGCCAGCTGCTTTATAGCACCTGACACCTCCCACTGGGCTCAGTGCGGTTAGGGAGAGGCGCTGGATAGGCAGGGAAAGGCTGTTCTGCTCTTTACTGCTCATACTTTTACAGACCCAGAAGTTCTTTTAAGGACTGAAGACCTTAGACACCTTCATGCTCTTTTGGGGATATCCACGGTTGTGGTTTTTGGATACATGCCCTGTTGTGCTTTTTGGGGGCATACACTGTGCTTTAACAGGGAACGGTCTATCAGCGACAGCCATTTGCTCACTAAAAGAGCCACTGCACTTTGGGGACATATCCACTGTTGTGCTTTTTGGGTACATCCACTTTTGTACTTTTTGGGCACATATACTGTGCTGTAACAGGGATTGATCCTTTACTGACATTCTGCCCAAAAATAAGGAACTGTTCCTAATTCCACCTGCATTTCAGTGTGCCACATTGGGGACTGTTTTGTCTTGTTCACCCATAATAATTTCAAAGTAAAAATAGCAGTGCTGCAAAAAAAGAATTGTAGAAATTTATTAATTAATCTTTCTGCTGCATTTGCACATTTATAAAAAAAAAAAAAAAAAAACTGTTCCTTATTCCGCCTGTATTTTAGTGTGTCACATTGGGGCCTGTTTTGTCTTGTTTACCCATATGCTACTGGCTCTAACCTCCACTTCATCTCCTCCTCCACTTTCACCTTAAACACCAGTCCACGCTCAGTCACTAGCTGGAAGCAGTGTAATACTGCTGTGGGGAAGTGCCAACAGGCCATGCTGAAGCTGATCTGTTTGGGGGACAAACATCACACCGCAGCAGAGCTGTGGCAGGGCATGAGGGACAACCGAGCTATGGCTCTCGCCACTCAACTTTTTGCCAGGCATGGTTGTGGCTGACAATTGCCGTAACTTGGTGGCAGCTTTTGAGCTCGGCAACCTGACCCACATTCCCTGCCTAGTCCATGTTTTTTTATTTTTATTTTTTTATAAAATTTTATTAGAATTTTCACAATAACAGGCAAAAATACAAAAAGCAACACAGTAATAAAGAGAAATAAGCCACAGAAAATATGCATCGGTTCCACAGGACACCCCCATTGACAAAAGTGTAATATCAATAAAAGAAAGAAAAAGTCATAGCTCTCAAATGTTCACCTTAACCCTGGCCGTCAACCAATAACATACATATGGGTAGAAGGGCCATTACCCACTCAAAACTAGCCCCGCATAAGAGCCCCATATTCCACTGATTCAGAGTAGTAGTCCCAGCCTCGCCAGATGTCCTGAAACTTATATTTCTTCCCTCGCAGCCTATATGTCAATTCCTCCAGTTCCCGAATGCGGGATATCTCAAGAAACCATTCCTTCGTAGAAGGAACCCTGTCCGACCTCCACCGTCGGGGTATGAGGGCTTTCGTCGCATTAAGTAGGTGAGGGACCACTGACTTTTTGTACCTGGCAGTACTATTGGGCGAGCAGTGCAGCAGCATGGCCAGGGGGGTCAGGGGAACAGGTTAGGTTGTACGCTCGCTTACAATATCGTGGACCATCGTCCAGAAGTGTTGTATCTTGGGGCAGTGCCACCATATGTGGAGGAGGGTACCCCTTTCTCCGCAGCCCCTCCAGCAATTGTCAGGGACACCTGGGAAGAGTCGAGCCAAGAGGGCGGGCACCCTATACCATCTAGACAAAAATTTGTAGTTAGATTCCTGGGTCCTGATGTCAATAGAAGAGGCAAGAGAGAGTATTGTCGGGACAAGAGGTGTTTCGTGTCCTCAACATCCGTGCATAATAGTTCAAAGGACGTCAGGGTGACGCCAATCCTGAGGGTGGCTCTGATACTTCTTAGGAAAGATTGGAGTTGTCGTCCGCAAAGGCAGACAGCTTGTGGTGGGAAGGGCCCAAGTGGACACCCGATATGTCTTGATTAAGTCTAATTAAATGGAGCAAAGGCTCCAGGGTGAGGATAAACAGGGTGGGGGACAGGGGGCATCCCTGCCTAGTCCCATTGCCCACGCGAAATATTATAAGATAATAATGTTTTGTGAGACCATCGGACCCTGGGCTCTTGCCGTTAGATTTGAGAGTTAGTTCTATCTCTGACAGGGAAATATCCAGGTCCATGGCTTGGGCCGCGCTAGGGATGGCATGCCCACCTCAGTGATGGCACCAAGTCTACGGGCCTTATCTCCTGTGGATCCATTTTGGCGCACATTGTACAAATCAGAGTAATACGCCCGGAACGCGTCCGCCATTTTGGGCGGGTGGTATAGTGGGGTGCCCGAGTGATCCGTCAGCTTTGGTATATAGTGAAGTTGGGCCTTGGCTCGCAGTGCTCTGGCTAACAGTGTGTGACACTTGCCCCCATATTCATAGAATTTTTGGGCCATGTACTGGACCTTCCGCTTAATCTTGAGCTCCAAGAGCTCGTGGAGTTGGGCCCTACACTCAGTTAGTTTAGTGGAGAGCGCTGAATCCCCGGACCGCTTGTGTGCAGTCTCCAGCTGTGCAATTTCCAGGAGGAGATCCGAAACCGCCTTAGCAGCTTCTTTCTTCCAACAGGCCCCAATCTCAATAAATTTACCCCGAACCACAGCTTTGTGGCCCTCCCACACCATCCCCGCAGACACCTCGTCTGAGACATTCTCCCTGAAATAGTGCTGCAGCATGGTTCCCACCTCCGCCGCAGCTCCCTTATCATTGAACCGATTCTCGTTGAGTCGCCAAGCCCCTCCCCTGGGGATCGGGCCATAAGGGCTAGGGTGGCCCATACTGGGGCATTATCCGAGATGGTGTGCACTCCAATTTGCGCCTGGACCACTATGTCCAAATGGGACTGGGAGCAGAAGATCATATCCATGCGAGAGTAGGAGTTGTGAACCGGGGAGTAGAAACTGTAGTCTCTACCCCGCGGGTGGAGCACACGCCAGCAGTCCACTACACATATTGTCTGAAGCGATATATGAAGATGGCGCAGAGCAGCGCGGGACATGGAGCTAGAACCAGACGAGGTATCCACCAGGGGGTCGGGGGCCACGTTAAAATCTCCCCCCAAACACAGTACACCTTCCCCAAAGTCCTGAAGGGCCGACACCACAGAGTCAAGAAATGTGAGCTGCCCCACATTAGGGGCATAAATATTGGCTAGAGTGACCACTTGACCCATGAGTTCACCTTTGAGAAACAGATAACAGCCATTGCTGTCAATTTCAGAGGGGGTAACGACAAAAGGGCAGGTTTTATGAAACGCAATGGCAACCCCCTTCGATTTCCGTATGGGGGAGTTGCTAAAGTACCACTGGTTAAAATGGTGGCTGGACAATCTAGGTAGGTAAGAATCCGTAAAGTGCGTCTCTTGCAAAAATAGGATTGAGGGGGAGAGACGTTTAAGCTCTAGCCACAATTTGTTTCTCTTTTGGGGTGAACCCAGCCCTCTCCCATTATAAGAGAGTAGTTTCCACATGGTTCAACATGAGAGAGGTCAGTGCCCCAGCAGGCCAGAGGAGGAAACAGAGCCCACAGAAGTGAACGCAGAAGGATGCATACACAGAGAGAAAATCAGAAAAAGAAAAGGAGAAGGGAAGAGAGGACGGAAGGGAGAAAGAAAAAAGAGACGCTGAAAAACAAGAGGGGACCACCGGCCCCTAACACAACCAACCAAAAAACAATTCAATACAGAACCTCTAGAGAGGGCCATCCGGGGTCCAGAAGGCTCCTAGCCTCCTAGCAGCCATCAGCATGGGGCCACACACTCCTTGTGCACCCTGTATTTGCTGCACCCAGCAGCACTGTCTCCAACCTCATCTGGGAGCCCTGACTGAGTGGTCCCAGCTACTTTTGTGGGGACACACCTGGCCATCTCATTAGGGTCCAGCAGGTGTATCTTGGTGGATACACACCAGAAGACCCCTTCACTGCCGCACATGGACACCTGCCACATAACAGACCACCGGTCTATCACAGTATCCATTTGCCCACTGGCAATGCCGACAGGTTGACTCAGATAAAATAAACAAGAGAGCTGAGCTAATAAGTGCAATATCTCTTTGTAATGGATTTCAAAATGCACCACACAAGGTATGTGGTTGACTCTTATTTTCTCCTCATCCTCCTCCTCTTTCAAAGTGTAAATATTTTTACTGGACTTTTTTCAATGTTGGAGAGCTTCAGCTCACCGGCAGACAATGCCATAAACTTTTTAAGAGCGTCAGTTCACCGGCAGACCATGCCATCCAATGCTTGAGAGCGTCAGCTCACCGGCATACCATGCCATCCAATGTTTGAGAGCATCAGCTCACTGGCAGACCATGCCAATCAATGTTTGAGAGTGTCAGCTCACCGGCAGACCATGCCAATCAATGTTTGAGAGCGTCAGCTTACCGGCAGACCATGCCATCCAATGTTTGAGAGTGTCAACTCACCGGCATACCATGCCATCCAATCTTTGAGAGCGTCAGCTCACCGGCAGCCATGCTGTGCAATGTTTAAGAGAATCAGCTCACCTGCATGCACTGGTATGTAATGTTGTAAAGCGTCTGCTCACCTACAGGCACTGCCGTATAATGTTTTTGAGTGTCAGCTCACCTGCAAGCACTGCCGTATGATGTTTTAGAGCGTCCTTTTTTCTTTAAAATATATTTTTTGGGGGATGTTTTGGCCATGTTTTTTGTCTTTGTGTAAAATTGGCATACGACTAGAAGAAAATGGTTCCCAACACCGACTTGTGAGTCCAAGATGCATGTATACATGGTCCCCATGCAGTCCCCAGTGACTTTCTATCACTTTCTCAACTTTTTCCATGGACCAGGCACCCTCCCCTCATCCAAACAGGGGGTGTCTGGTCGCCTTCTATTGACTTACATTGGGCTCGGGTGCTCGGTGGAACACTTGAACATCATGATGCGCTCGGACCAAACTCCCGAACCAAAAACACTTTGGTGCTCGCTCATCACTAGTTATAATTGTTTTTTTTTTATAATTTTTTTTAACATATAATCTTTATTAAAGAATAAACAGTTACAGAGAATACTTTTCAATCTCTCTTTGTGTCAGAGAACCGGTGAAACAGTTACATTTGCTATACATCAGTACACTGAGATATGCATTGTCAGTATCAAACATTTTTACTTTTTTTTTTTTTTATCATTTAAGGAAACATTTTTACTTTTAACCCTTCCCCAACTAACCCCGAACTCCCCCCCCCCCCCCAACTCGCTGGTACCCCTACACCATGCTGGCCCTCTGCATCCGTATTCGGTATTGCACTCACATTGAAGCCTCTGTAATTTGGTCAGGAGTCAGGATCTCCAGCACAAAACTCTTCCACGTTTTAAAACATTTAAAGGTGTGCTTTTCCTCATTTTTGTGCGCGTACAACTGCTCCATGAGCATCACTGAATGTAGGTTGTTAGTAACGTCCCCCAGCACGGGCACAGCCGGCCGAAGCCAGGCCGAGAGAATTGATTTCTTTATACACAACAGGCATATGTGTTCCCACTTATTGAGTGAGCCACTCGCTGACTCCTCTCCCGCGAACGACCCCACTACATGGAGGAGCGCTAACCCCGGTTCCAGTGCACGGATCAGCCCTGAAATTTGATTCATAAACTGTATAGCGCTACCCCAGAATGCCGACACTCGGGGACACTCCCTCAATAGGTGCATCAAGTTTGGGCGATGCTGGCCACATTTAGGACAATCCTGCAGTCATGTAAGGGAAGACGCCCTGGGTGCATACCGGAAACCTAGGTATGCCCTGGCAGGGGCATATCCCTCCAGGGGCATATCCAGCACCTCCGCCCATTTCCTGATGTGTGAGTCATATTGCTGCTGACCTGAGTCGGGGGGCAGTGGCCACCCTTAACCTAGAGCCCAGGTGCCCAATCCGCGGCCCAGGGGCCGCATGCGGCCCTTTTGGCGTTCTTCGGAGGCCCCCCAAAACCTAATTATTAATGCATAGGAGCTCACCTGTCTACCAATCCCCCGCTAACACTTCCTTGTCCAGGATCTTCTTAGAGCGGGAAGAGGAGGAGAATCGATAAACGTACGTTTTAGGAGTATGTAAAAGCCAATCAGTGACCCAGATGGTGCCTGAGCAAGTTCCTCTCCTCTTCTCCTCCTGTGTTGACAGGAGATCAGCAGACAGGTGAGTTCCTATACTCCCACTATTCCATCAATGAATGGGGGGGGTGATTGTATAATATATATTGCGGAACATAAAGGCTTTGATGAGATCTAGGAGTCACATGACCTTTGATGATATATATGACACAAAATGTGCAATGCCATACTACAGTGTACTCTAATGCTTGAAGTATCATTTAAAACATAAATAATGTTTTCTAGCTCCGCCTCCTGCTGTCATTGTTTCATTATAAAATGCTTCTACAAGTCAGTATAGGTTGAAAATGCTATGTGCGGCCCTTTAATGATGCTGAGGGCCGCACTTGTGGCCCTCCATATCAACTCAGTTGGGCACCACTGACCTAGAGTATATGTCTGATATAGAGCGCCGCACTGTCAGGGGGTCAAACAAGTTAGTCAAGGTGCGATGTACCGGGAAAGCCATAGACCGGCCCAGCACCCCTCTCACGAACCGCTGCAGCTGCACATACACCTAGAAATGGGAGGATGGGATGGCAAAAGTAGAGCAGACTTGAGGAAATGACATCAGATCTCCCTTGTCCGTCAAAAGCTTCTTTAGGCTCGCAAGTTATAATTGCTTTCAAGATTACAAACTTGTAACTTCAGTGTGGGGGCCTACTTATATCTTTAATAATCACTCTGTTTCTGGATGTAACAAATTAGCATTCTGCAAATGTAGCAATGTCTACTTCTTGAATGAAGACTATAATATACATTTTTGGTACAATAAATCTAGACCTATAATGCACCATATCCAAGAAAAAAGCAGCACTACGGAGAAAAGTCCAATTTATGAGAGATGACCAGGTTAGGCAGCATACACTGTAACAGGCAGAATGAGGTACAAATGAAGTTTAAGGAAAGCTTACTGCCAGGTACAAGTTCGGGTACAGCTTCAACTTCAGCTGCAGATCTAGATAAAGCAATAAAACAGCAACAAAATCAGGAATAAACAAAGGAACATATATCCAAACCGGAACAGATACAGAACCAAGGTACATGTTTAAATTCAGGACCACAAACAGCGCCAAAGTTCAGATACAGGGACCAATGCTCAGCCATTGTGTGGGAGGGTGAGGCACACCTATATAGGCCTCAAACTAACGAGGCAGGTGTCACAACTCAGCCCACATGTGCAGGAAGCCACCTGCTGGCGACCAGGGAAACTACCTGGGGTAGGCAGAAGCACAGCGACACCAGCAGATGGTACCCGAGAAGTACAGATCCCTACAATGTATTGCTAAAATGTATTAAATATGTTTTTTCATTATTTTACCTTCACATATTCCATAGATTTTTAACATACTGGTAGAGTAATATAAAAGGCTCCCCTTTAGTTCTCTGCTATTTCTTTAATATTGGAGAAATTTGTAATTTCTGTTTTGGAGGCACACCAGGAAGCTCAAGAAAATCTTCTAAAGTAAGGAGAGTTCTCCTTTTAGACTGCTGTCTCAGAAACGAGTGTCTCCACCAGAGTATAACCCCTTACTTTTTCTTCTAAAGGACAACTGTACAAGTAACAACTTTCTTTCAATTTCTGTCTCTGCAACAATGGTTACCAAACAAAGCAATGACATCACCCCCTCACTGATGAGGACAGGAACAACAAAATCTTGATGATTAAACTCGTTCTCAAATATTATGCTCCTGATCTAATCATAGTTAAAAGAATGACCAACAGCCGATTCAACATTACTCTGACCCAATTCTTGAATCCTGATTAGAAAATTAGCTTTTATATATGTATATATATATGTATTGTATACACATATATTGTTTTATATATATATATATATATATATATATATATATATATAAAACAACTTATAATAGCATATATCTACACAATATTTTAAACAAAAATTCCGCTTTCTGACTAGACTCATCTTAAAATAATTTCAGGTAAAAATGCTAGCCTAGTAATCATCACATTTATTCTTATTTTCCTATTCAGAGCAGTTTACTGAAAATGACATTAACTTTCAGAAACATATTTTTTCCTTTGTAAGAAACTAGATCTGTAGCTAAAACCAAAAAGTCATCATATTACAAGGGGTGCCGAGCTCACAGCATCATACTTTGCTATAAAGCAATATTTTCCTAAACATCTCTAGTGCCTCAAGGACTTGCAGGTGGTAAAACTAGCTAAAAAACATCCCTATATTATTTTTACCATGATTGGAGAGGACCATATCCTGCTTTAAAAGTAATCGAAAAAAAAACAGAGGTAATAATATGTAAGGAATAAAATGTTTTTAATTCTACTGTTCTTTGCCAGTTTTTGACACACGGCAGGGGAGATTCATTATTATTATTAGTTCATATTTAAATAGTCCTGTCATATTACACAGCACTTTACAGAATACATAGTCTATGTCTCTCATAGACATAGTCTATGTCTCTATGTCTCTACTACTAAGTCATTCACGTGCAACTAACATAGGACCTTTCGGGGGGGAAGTCGGTTAACCTATTAGTATGTGTAAGGTACCCACATTGTCGGTCTCAGGGGAGCCTCCACAAGAGGTCAACATGCCCCCCCGTTGTCCCTGTGGTAGCACAGAGCAGTCCAGGGCCCCTGCCTCGCTGCAGGGTGTGACATGTTCAGTTTGACACAGGAGACTCATTGTCAATTGCACCAGATAGCATAATCTGATAGGGCATATGGGTATCATAAATAATTTTATTATAATCTGTCATGCAGATCATTACCTGCTATAGCCTTTGAATAGCAATGTGCTAGGGTCTGCTCATTTGTTTGGTTTACCTGTCCTTCTTTCACTGTCTTTGTGGCTAACAGTGACTTCTGTTTCTGACATTGCTTGAACCCTGTCTGCCCTGACTGGATTGTTCTTGACCACATCTCTTGCCTTGTCCATCTCTACCATACATTTTTGGACTGACCATTTATTTATGACCCATGGCTTGATTTTATCATCACCCAATAAAGCTTGTTCCAAGGATATCTGGTATTGGTAGTAATTGTGTTCCCAGATGCATTACAGTATGTCTTTCAAGAAATTGCAGTACCCAGAAGAAATCTATGCAGATTGGGTTAAATATACTCCTTGCAGACAGTGCCCAGACTGAGAGTTGAACCTGGGATCCCAGTGCTGCATGGCCACAGTATAAGCAATCATGCCATTTTACCTAGGGAACACCAAATGTTCCTAGCATTTTTACATGCTTTGGTGAAAGTGATGAATATTCGCTTTGCAAAGAATACCCAAACTGAAAACTTTTTTTTTTTGCTGCTTGAAGATGATTGTACACAGCTTCACATAGCCTCTTTACAATGCTGGGGGGAATTCTCCTTTAAAGTAATATTAATTTGCAAAGTGACTGTTTTACTATGCCAGTTCAGGGCTGGCATAGGCAATTACACAGTTCAGATGGGAGAGCCGGGCATCAGCCGGCATCTCACATCTGACAGCTCCTTCAGCTCCCCAGCTAATCTCCGTGCCGGGAGAGCTGGCGGGAAACCAAGGTGCGACCACCGGCCCCGGGGGACATGCATTCGGACCATAAGACGCAGGCACTTTTTGCCCCCAATTTTGGTCCGTCTTATGGTCCGAAAAATACGGTACTTTTGATGATTAATTATCAACTGCTGGCCTTAAGATAAATAATACAGGTACAGTTTTTAATTAACACCATTGTCAATCTTCATCATCTTCTTCATCATCATCATATGGGACAAGAGGTAGGATATTATGTGAAATAACACAAAGCTGTCTACTTGTCTAATTAGACCCCAGGTTTTGTTAAGACACCCCTGACAGTAGGTATAACTTATGGGATAGCGAGTTCTGTGTAATTACCTGAAAATGCTATTAAATTGCTTTAATAAATTCATCAGAATATACCCTACAGTTTTAAATTACTGATTGATGTTTTATGAATTATGCATAGAGTTTTTGACTGATGTTTTATGCATTATTATTCTAACTATATTATTTTCTCTTTCCTGTGTTGATGCTGTTTATCAAAACTGTTTAAAAAAAAAAGAGAGAGGACTGGAGTGCTGAATTAATTTTTTGTGCTGAGAAGGGAAATGGCTGCACCGGTGGTCTTTTCGGCCATGAAAATGTTAAGCAGTTTCCTGATACATGACTTTATCGGGTAATTAAAGACAGACAGGAAGCCTATCCATTGGCTTTGAAACTTTTTTTAATGTTAGCCTTTCTTTTGAAACTTAAGCAGTCAAAGCAGAAAATTTAAAATCACCCATAACCTTTAAACTTTTGAACAATAGCACATCTGGAGCAGACATACTATTAGAGGCTTTATACAATTAAGTTACTAAATCCTTCTTCATTTCATTGTAATGCCCTGCCGTTTCTTCAAGTAACAATACTAAGTTTAGTAGCTATTAAAATCGATGGAGTTTAAAAAGCGCCTACTCTGCCCTAAGCTACCAATAGCGCTTTATTAATTGTAACACAGCTAGATTGTTAACAGCCAGCCTAAACTGACCACAGAGTTCTATTTTCTGCTGTGTACAAGTAAATAGCTTGCAGATTTGTCGAATGACTTTTCTGTAGTATAGCTGACCATTAATGACATCTTTGTTTTTTGTGGATAATGAAATCTGTCGTTAGGGGACAGTTGGATAAAAGTTGAGAGGTCACAATATGAAAAAAACTTAAAAATTTGTGTGTTCATGTCCATGTTATAGTATATATTTTGTAAACAGGAATACAGTAGTAACTACTCTATGGCCCTGGTCTCCTCTAACCGCTACAGCGGAAGCAGAAGAAGCAAGACTCACTTTGATGTTTTTCCATAAAAAGTGATTATTTAAAAACATTTCATATATCTTAATCAACGTGGTTAAAGATACATCTAAAGCACAATTTTGGTAAAATCTATGAATATATATATATATATATATATATATATATATTTATATATATAGGTATATATACCTATATAAATAGATTACACATACATACACTCAGATCTGATCTGATCTGTGCAGATCTATTTTTCACCAGGATGGTTTACAAGTAACAGATTACAGCTGCAATGCTGGTTGAACCATTACACTAGTTTGAAAGATTAATATTACCAGTTTGACCAAAATAATCTAAAAAATAGTTTAACACTGTTTTTAATCATTTTAGTTAACATTAAAGCGGATTCCTTTAGTATTATCTTATTATAAATTATAAACATTTATTAGGACTGTATTGTGCATCCTCCTTTGCCAATAGTATGTTAATATTAATGGTTTCATTGATCCTCTTAACAGTTAACCAAATTGTGGGGATATCTGTTTTAGGCGAGTCTACACTACAGCTCTGCACTGCGCGGTTTTCCCTGCGGTCTACGTGCAGGAAACTGCAAAGTTTTCCGCAGTGTAGACGATCGCTTACTGAGCTGGAACACAGGAAACAAACCACAAATGGCTAACTATATAACTATTAACAAACTATCATCAGGGAACATACAGTTGTGTTTCGTTTTATCAAAAATAAAAAACTACTAATAAATTAATCCAGGTTTTTATTTTGGACCTATTTCCAAAAATATATAAAATCAAGCACCCAACCATGAAGTCTACATTTGCAAACATTTGTGTAAGTATGCATCATACTGAAGAGCTCTTTGAATGTAAACATATAATGCAATCACTGCAAATTTAAATAGTAAAAACAGTATTATTGCAAAGCAGAATAATTTAGGAACATGTCAAAGTTTCAGATCAGTCACAGAGTGACCAATAGTTTAATGGCAAAAAGCGTTTTTTGACTAAATCATTATGTGTTTTGCCACCGTATTAAGGTGACCTCTTTCTACAAAAAAGGATCCTACATCACACAATACTACACTTCACTAACCACCTCTACTAAAGCTATTTATTCTGTTATATATGTTGCATAGTAATGCCACATTGTCTTATCTTTTCCTTCTTCTGAAAGATTGCAGTAATCAAAACCCTAGAATAATGTAACCTATGACTTTACAAAAGCTAATTATCTCATATTTGGCAGGAATTAAGCAGTGCACCCTCCCATCTATGAGAAGTGTCCAAACGCTGATGCTTGGGGTATTTGTTTTTTGTACCCCAAGCAGTTTGGCTTTAGCCCATGCAACCCCTTGTTTGGCCTAACCCCATTCAAATACAGGTTCAGAATGAGGTCCAGCCCCGAGTTTGGGAACCACTGTTCTAGAGTGAGCAGATCTCTTGGAAATAATCATGATAGTTGCTTAGTCCTGGAATATTTCCAGTCTGGGCACCTGAAGTTGTCGGTTGAATGATGCTGGATGTCATTCAACAGAGAAGACATGCAGCACTGGACTTCAGAACTGTATCTATTTCCAGATTAACATACGAATTGAAATACAAGCAGGTTTGTTAATTTTAAATAAATGAAAAAAGGCAAAATTCTTAATGTTTATTCAAGCAAAGCATACAATAGATGCCCTTTAAGTGGCCACATGTGGGTTAAATGTCAAGTTATTGTCCAGAGCTATGTGCCTGTTATAATCTCACACTTACTGACAGAGACGCAAGACTTCTGGGAGCCACCACTATATAAAATTTAATATAACACATTAAGTGCTTTATGGAATGTGGTATTATCCATTATTTCTATCTTCAGAAACAAAATGACTTACCCTATAGGGATTTATTATCATAATACATTTGTTGAGAATACAATTTTCTTCTTATACTGTTGAAAAAAAGGTAGTTAAATGTGTGACAAGGCAAATTAGATCTTCTAGTCAAATGTTTGCAGTCAGAAATATATTCCCATAAAGTAAGATCTGTACTAAAAATGCTTTCAATTAATTTAGAGCTAGTCATCTATGAATGTTGTACTAAAAAGGCAAATATATAAAAGTATTAACCATGCACAGCGTATCACAATCTATAACACTCCCGCCACACAGCGTTACCTTTCAGTACAATTAAAAAAAATGAAATAGTATGATAATTAAAATAAAAACATTAATAAAGCCTTTTTCTTTTTTAAAATGGTCAATCAGAAATGAAATAGAGGATGTAGAAACTTAAATTAATAGATGACAAAAATAAAACGAACAAAAGGCATTGTATTAAGAAATCAGTGATTTTGAAATAAGCTTTTAACATTTCATAATAAAGAGTCAATCTACCTAAAACTGATATCTTAGCTTTGGTAGTTGTTGGTGCTGAATAAATTCATCTAGAAGTGGCTTTCTTGTGAAAACAGTAGTTGCTGGTGAATAAAATCACCTAGAGCTCTGGAAGAAGCCCCCTCAAAGCACAGTTCATCTGTTCAAAGACACGTTTAATGGAACACAATTATGATAAATAGTGATGTCTTCCTCTGTCCATGCAGAAAAGTATTATCACATTGTCAACCAGTCCAACAGGGACAGACAATGTGATGCAATGTTTATTATAACCGCTATATTTCTCATTTCTCCCAGGGAGTTTACCAGCTTGATGTTTGGGTTTGAGGAACCAAATCTGCCCAGTTGCTTAGAAAATTAAGTATTTCCAAACTTACATTTTAAATGAAACATTTTAATTTATTTAGAAAAAAAAAAAGGAAAAAGTGTTTTGGGAATTATTACACTTACACAAAAATGTCACATGTTTCTATTAAATTGATTATGTACCCACAACTCTGGTCCAAACGTTGCTCAATGGGCAATTTAAGATGAGTGAACAATGAGAACATAGAGATCATTTACCTTGTACTGGCGATGTCATGCTTTCTGCAACCAAGAATTACCACCATTAGAGAAAATAGACTAGTACTCCATACTTGTTTTAAAATAAAATCGCTTCTTCCAGAATGAAATGGTAATGGGAGGCATAGTAAAAATGCTAATATGGCTCGATCATTGATGACCAAGGCGAGATTTTTTTTATAAATTATTTGTTTTATTGGAAAAAATCTATATAATTTATTTACCCATTAGTGGAACAATTCTACTAGATTAGTTGAACTGTATATTGCATTGTTTTTAAAGTTAAAATAAGCATAGGACCCCAGAAAGCTCCATATTATGTATCTGGATCTCCCAAATCAGTATTGGTGATTTGGAGGAGCTGAAGGCTGGTGATGTAGAGGAGCTAAGAGTAGTCTATATATTTGGCACCTGCCCCTTTATAAGGACATTTTGGTCAGATATACACAAAAATTCACAGATTGTGTGATCCATGATGATCATTCCTTCTGGCCAATGGATAATAACTCTATCACAGTAAAAATGGCTCAACGCTGCTTGCTCCTGCATACCCATGTACTTGAGAAAGTATAGTCATCCCCCATGATATGAGGCTTATCAAAGACCTTACTTAGGGTCTTTGTAATTCTTCGGAAACTCAGCAGAAAATCTGGTTTTACTGTAAGAGGTTCTTGGAATCTCTGGTATACAAAACCCTTCTTATATATCTTATATAAGACAGCCAGCTATTCCTATACCTTTAATCACCAGAATCACATTCTGAATAGAATGAGGTTAATTACATGCATTCAATCAAGATATTAAATGGGTTTTTTTCAAATTTTTCTTAATCTTTCTATTTTTCTTACTTTTACAGTAAAAAACACACTATTGTTAAATGTTGATTCTTTTTAGAAAATATGGTTAAGGTATAAGTTGCTTTTTTGTTTTGCTTAATAAAGAATGGTAAATAAATAAAAATATTCAAAATAAGCACCAAAATAGCACAACATGGTTAAACCCTTTTCTTGAAAAATGTCTTTCTATCAAGATGAAAATGAAATAGTCATAACAAAAATGACTTCTATATTCTTTTCCTTGGCAGGAGCATTTCACAGTCTACTATTATTTGTAGAGTAGAAACATGGTTCTAGAGTCACATAAGAGAAGAAAGGATTTGTAAAACAGAATGATTATCTTAATATCATCAGTGGCATTCTGTTCTTTATGTTCCAAAGATCATCACCCTAACAGAATTGTGCTTAGTGATGGTGACCTTCCCATGAAAGGTAAATGGGCAAGAGCCATTTCTGCAGAACAAAACATGTCATCCCTGTGACAAGTTCATAGACACTGAAAAGCAATAAATGTGATTATCTCTTCTATGCTTTAAAATGACTTAAAACTAATTTGGTTCAGCACCTAGATCAGAATAAGATCAGAGCAGAAAAACTTAAAATCCCCCCCAAAAACCCAAATGTAAATATTGCATTATGCACACCAGTTTGAAGTTTAAGTGATACATTTTAAAGATCATTCTTTAAAAAAGATATTTAAGCTTACATTCAGATGGTTAGTTTCAGGGTGGCTGATATTTGGCAGCCATGCTGCTTTGAACAGCGGTTGTGCACACTGTGCAGGAGGTTGGGCGGAGGTTGCCAATTACTCAAAACTGCCCCCATGGGCAACTGCCATTAACCAACCAACCGCCGAACACAAAATGTCACCAACACATTTTCAATTAACCTTCTGAATGAGTCAAAAGAGACATACATAATATTGCTCTTTCTGATAAATGCTATTTGCCTTGTAATTGTATAAGTTTACCTTGAAGAAATTGACAGCCTTACAGC
>CM070033.1:87868594-87888121 GCA_036250615.1 Ptychadena robeensis
TTAGACTCCCTGCTCTCTGATACTTGTCAGTTCCCATATCAGGGGCCAGCCGTAACAATACTTTTCCTTACATTTCCTCACTTAAGAATAATAGCAACATATTTCCATGGTAACAGAGTTGTTTTACAATCAGCTGATGTGAACATTATACAAAAAGTAGAATAAACTATAGGTTAACATTTTATTTGCATGATAACCAATAGACAAAAAAAATGTTAGGACATCAACACTGTTCTAACATTTTTGTTCTATGTACCACCACAAAGGATTTAGAATGATACAAATGAAACACAATGTGCTTTAACTGCAGACTGTTATCTTTAGGGTATTTACACCCAAATCAGGTGAACGTTGTAGGAAGTTTGCATATGTGCCTCCCACTTGTTAATGGGACAATTGGCTTCTCAGCCCTTATTATCCCAATTAATGTACAGATAAAAGGTCCAGAGTTAATGTAAAGTATTTCAATCTGTTGCTGTCAACTATCAAGATGAGATCCAAAGAGCTGTCACTATCAGTGAAGCAAGACATCATTAGGTTAAAAAACAAACCCATCACAGAGATAGCAAAAACATTTGGCATAGCCAAAACAACTGTTTGGAACATTCTTAAAAGATGGAACACACTGGTGAGCTCAGCAACACCAAAAGACCCAGATGACCAGGAAAAACAACTGCAGTGGATGACCGAAGAATTCTTTCCCTAGTGAAGAAAACACCCATCACAACAATTGGCCAAAACATTCTGCAGGAGGTAGGTGTATGTGTGTCAAAGTCAACAATCAAGACAAGACTTCACCAGAGTAAATACAGAGGGTTCACCACAAGATGTAAACCATTGGTGAGCCTCAAAAACAGGAAGGCCAAATTATTTTGCCAAACAACATCTAAAAAGGCCTTCACGGTTCTGGAGCAACATCCTATGAACACACCAAGATCAACTTGTACTAGAGTGATGGGAAGTATGGAGAAGGAAAGGAACTGCATGATGTAACAAAAGCAGCAGGATGAATTCTGAAGTGTTTCTGGCAATATTATCTGCTCATATTCAACCATATGCTTCAGAACTCATTGGATAGTGCTTCATTCACAGTGCAGATAATCAATGATCCAAAGCATTTTGCAAAAGCAACCAACGAGTTTTTAAGGGAAGGAAGTGGAATGTTATGCAATGGCCAAGTCGACCACTTGACCTGAATCCGATTCAGCATGCATTTTACTTGCTGAAGACAGAACTGAAGGGAAAATGCCCCGAGAACAAACAGGAATTGAAGACAGTTGCAGTAGAGGCCTTTCAAAGTATCATCAGTGATGAAACCCAGTGTATGGTGATGTCTATGCGTTTCAGACTTCAGGCCGTAATTGACTGCAAAGAATTTGTAAAGGGAAAGTTAAATTTATTATTCTGTCCCATTACTTTTGGTCCCTTAACAAGTGAAAGGCACCTTTGCAAATACCCTCAAATTAAAGCTGATAGTCTTCAGTTAAAGCACATTGTGTTTGTTTCATCACAATATAATTGTGGTGTATACAGCCAAAAATTTTAAGATTGTGTCGATGTCCCAATATTTATGGGCCTGACTGTATATCTAACTTTCTATGTTGACAGCAAACTACTGCAGCCTTCAGAATGTCCTCCATAGTGACACAGATATTCTCTTATACTGAGTGAAAACTAGCATTTAGCATTTATCTTACATTTATACACTATGCAGAGATTCTACCAAATGTATGGAAACAAATGTTGGTATGAAATGTACTTACTGAAACAAATACTGTTAAAATCGTATATACAGTATATATATATTAAGGTTTTTCATTATAAGACAGTACAAAACAACAAAAGACAAACAATAAAGATGAAGTCACAACCCAGAATGTCAGTGGGAATACTACCGCAGCAGACCCAAGTATTGAAGTGGAAGTAGCCTACTTAACCCATGCCCCCCAAACTCTATAAAATGAACATTCTTTTAGAAAAATGCTTCCAAGCCTCCTGCCTGTCTCTGGTGTCTCATGGGATGTTTCCGGGAATTCCCATGGGAGGCCTATTTTGATCTTGTTACATCTGTGGGGTTTGTTCTGTCTAGGATCAAGTGGTGACAGTGGGTTGCGCTCCGCTATCTTGGTCTGTTGCCTGTTTGGGAGATGTCGGGATGATAGGCCTCCGCCGTCCCACTGTGGCTTGGCAGCACTGTACTGTATAGATGCAGTTATTTGACATTGATGTTCAAACTATGTGTGCGTTTCTGCTGTGCAAGATATATACTGTGCAAGATATATGCATCTAATAGAATTAGATCTTGGGGTACATTTGAAATACTTTTCAATGCTGAGACATATGCAGTGATATTACTGATAGTGATTGTGATTACTGATTTAGGTACCATAACAAGATGTAACCTTAGGGCTATGAGGTACTATATGTATCTTTGGGGTCATGAAGTACCACATGTATAATTGTTTATAATACTGTGATGATTTTGTTATATCTTCCATACAGTCAGAATCTCCCTGAGGAAGCCCACGAGTAGTGATTGAATTGAACTAGACTCACACTGTATGGAAATTATACTGTATTATTCAATGTTTTTATTACGTTGGTGTAACGGTATCAACCGCCAGTGATGTCCTTCTCCCGTGACCTTTAAAGCCAAGCTGGGGTTCCAAGCTTCTGAGCAGCTCTTATAAGAGCTAGTGGTATTATAGCCGTTCCCTACAACATGAGATGAGGCTTCAAGTTGAGGGTAAGAAGTAGAACTCTTTTATTGATAGAATGCTCAACCTTATATACAAATTCCCCATGCCGGAGGACCTCCCCAGGGGACCTGATGGAGAACTATGTGTGACAATACACAGACCACTGTGACCACTCCCACCCGGTCTCACCGACATCGTAGATAATTAGCTCAGACACTCAGTCTGTAATACAATCAACTAAAACTGTAACACCCCATTGTTTGTGACTGTCTTGTGCCTGTGCCTGTGCCTGTGCAGTCCACACAATACCCCACCGTCGGGGAGAGGATTAAGCCGGAGACAGTCTGTACGTAACACCTCCATGCAGATGGACAGAGTTGTTCTGTTACAGTTGGGGTCTGTCATAGAGGTGTCGTAGTATGTTATATATGAACCTTGATTTTCTCCCCCTCGTTCTTATACTTGTATTGAGTCCTGTATGTTTAATAAAGACTCTTTTATTTATTTAATTGTTTGGTGATTGAAAAGTGCCTTAAAAGCCCTACCTTTCTGGGTGTTGCCCCTATGTTGGGGAATTTGGATTTCCCTAATAGGAAGGAAACCCATTTTGTTCTTCTTTTTGCTTAATATTAACAGGGTGTGGCAATATGTATTGGTTTTCCTCCACCTCCTTTCAAACTTTTCATGCTCACAGGAGGAGTTTGTTGAGCTATAAGAGCTTCTAAGTACCCAAGGTCACATTTTAGATTCCTTAAAGGGTTCACTAAGACTTTCGATGCTCTGCGGACTCTGTGGCTGGATGCCAGATGTATCACTTGCTCTTCTGTATCTACACATTGTATCTCTATTCATAATGTCCTGCCTCATCTTCCAATGTTTGAAATTGTACCAGTTTATTTAAGAACCAATATATCTTTTGTAGAGAAACAGATATACTATGTAAAGTGATGTTTATATTTAATGTCCTTTTAAAATATTGACATTCATGACTTAGTTCAGCAGTTTTAAGAGAAGCAAGTAGGATAGTAATCAAAAACTTCCTGTGGATGATAGCATTGCAATAAAAGAATGTTAAGTGCATTTTTGGAGTGGTACTCTATTTCTCAGCTGGATTCAATAACCAAAATATGTATTAATAACTTCTATTGATAATATGTGTTTTAACATCTTAGTGTGTCTAAATTTTATGATAAGACTTGTAGTACAAAGATTATTATGTGTTCATTAGATGGGCTTGAGGGCAGGAAGTCTGCTGTACTGCGTGAATCTCTCTGTTTTATTCTCGGAGAAGTGATAGAGGCCCTGGCAAAAATAAGGAAACATGTGGATGTAAAATGTAAATCACTGTTCGGGGGCTCGTGTTCCTGACCTCATATCCCATAATGTTGCAATTAGAAGCCCTGGTGACTCACTTTGCCATATGGATCACATAACATCAATACAAAGCCATATGCAAGAGGAGTAAAACTGCTACAACGTTCAACAGGTCATTCCCTGGCAAAGGCTGCTTTGCTTGTAGAGGAATAAAAGTTCAAAAGGCAAATGCTAGAGCTTGGGCTTAAAGTGTGGCTACGGGCATTTTATAACTACAAAGCCCGGGCAGGACATGATATTGGCAATAAAATAGACTTAGTTATTAAAAGACTAAGATATTAAAAGTCGGCTGCACATTTAGGTTTCTAAAAAGAAACAAGCTAATGTTGTGGCCTCACTGAACTACCCTCTCCAAATGGGCACTACGATTATACAGTTCTTTGTTCTTTTCTTACTTTACCTCTTAGTTATTTAATCTTAAGTTTATTGTGTATGTTCTGTGAAGTGAGAAATTGAGATTTAGGGCGGGGGGGGGGGGGGGGGGGGGGGGGGGGGGGGGGGGGGGGGGGGGGGGGGGGTTATTCACATACTTGTTCAGGAATAAATGAATTAAACCTTACTACAGGTTATGTGACTGATTTGTAAATAATATGTGGACATGGTTTTTGTAGTCGTAGGGTAAAATGTGAAGCTAAACAAGGTATCAATTTATGTAACATAATCTCTTTAATACTGTTACTTTAAACCATGGACATTTATGTATATTATGGGGAATCAACCTCGCAATATACTCGCAATCACGGCAAACCATACGACCATCTCTTAAGGGCTCCTGCCCATGTTTATTTAATAAGTCCCAACAGAAATGAGCCTCGCAGGGGTTAATCAACACAAATATCTTTGGAAATGCCAAGCCTCCTGGCTTGCACAAGGTCCAACACAGGCTGTTCCTTTAAGCTCTGGGAAAAGCTATCACAGCCTGGCACCTAGACGTCCCCAGCCTGGGCAACACACTACCTGTGTGCCACCTGGTATCTGCTGCTCCAGCAGCACAGTTTCTCCCCACCTCATCAGGAAGCCCTGAGTGACTGGTCTCAGTCCCTTTTGTGGAGACACACCCAGCAACCTCATTAGGGTCCAGCAGGTGTATCTTGGGGGAGTGGGAAGGCCCACCCAGTTCCTTCCATTCACACTCCAGTGTCCAGATCCCTCTAACCAAAAACATAACAAAACTAGACAGCAACCTACTGTCACTCCCCAAAACTACTCTGGACTTCCTCCAGGACACACCAGCAGACCCCTTCACTGCTGCACATTCACCACTTACACCATGACAGACCACCGTCTGTCCCAATATCTATAAAGCAATAAATGTGCAAACCATCAGTGCAGGTGAATCTTCCTAATAATGTATGTGTTTTATTTTACAATGACTTATTTACCTGAAATTGTTGTTAAGGTAAATGTCTCATTCCCTACTTCATAAATAGATCTGCCCTTAGATATTTTTACAAACATTTGAAAACCTTTCAACTGCCAGATGCTGCTAGCAGTGCTAATAGCTAATTTCAGCTGCAAGCTTAGATGAAAAACCTTTTTTCTTTTTTGCTTAATGTTTAAGAGCTCACGCACACTAGCCTCCCTGCAGGGCGCATTTTTGCACTTGTATGGGAGATGCAAGCACAGCACAGTGCAAAATGGACGGTTAGCATGCACGGTAGCAAAAAACACAGCGGCATACACAGCACGGATAGTGTGATCAAGCCCTAAGTAAAATAAAATCACTGCAGACATCACACAGGATCACCACATACATAACACATTTAAATATTTTGGACATCACTACATTACATTTTACCTTGTTCTTTTCCTATAGTAATAACTGGTACTTAGGAAGAGCTACCCAATAGTCTTCAGTTTGAATCAATTAAATATTGATTTCTATTCACATTGAATAAATAATTTCTCTAGGGATAAACTGAAATCAAGATTGATCAACGTGTGGTTAATTTAAGACGATCTGATGGGTCTTCTAGGTATTTCAATTAATTTACAATCGTTCTATGGAGCCCATGCATAAGTATATCCACAAGTAATGGAATTCCGCACACCGGATAAGATCTCAGTTTCTGCTTTATTTCATCCAAAAGTTTTCCATAGAACAAATATGTACACAAAGATGCATCAAAATCACCCTCCAAGGGTCACCACCACCTCTCTGACTAGTTTCATCCCCCAATCTGGGACTTATTCATATTCATTCTCTATGAATAAGTCCCAGATTGGGGGATGAAACTAGTCAGAGAGGTGGTGGTGACCCTTGGAGGGTGATTTTGATGCATCTTTGTGTACATATTTGTTCTATTGAAAACTTTTGGATGAAATAAAGCAGAAACTGAGATCTTATCCGGTGTTCGGAATTCCATTACTTGTGGATATACTTTTGAAGGAGACCTAGGAGACGTGGTCATTGCAGGGAGCTCCTGCACCTGGAGAACTCGGCTGGATTACAAAACTAAGTCGGCTAGGAACACGGTGAGTGCGGACCCATACAAACTTGTGTACATATTTGGAGCCCATGCATAGTACGTTTGTATTATGCTAATCTATATTACAAATGTTTGTATTACGATCGGAAATCAAACACTTGTAATACGCATGCGATCCATATTATGATTATAAATTGATCGGAAACTGATCAATTATACTGTTTGGTAGTGCAATCAATGTTGACAATCTACATTCAAATAGCACAGGGCGATCGAATTGGTGATCGATCTAGCAAGCCATAGACTCTTGTATCGCTAGCTTTAGGCTCTTCACTGTTTAGGATGCAACCTATACAGCAGAGCATGTGATCCCAGAAAAAACTGGCCAAATGCTGTTCTGTCATTCAGAGATTCTGCTCAAACTGGCAAAGCGAAAGATAAAAGGAGATGGCGAAGCTGTTAGAGGCTGCCTGTGAGAGCTTCCCCGCTTCCTGGTCCCACAATGCTGAGTATGTGAGTACTTAGCCACAAGGGTAATCCAAGGGCGCCAATAGGGCAACAGGTGTTTCCACATTCTCAATATAAGACACACAAATTTTTCACTCCGATTGTAAGGTGAAAATGGAGTCTTATAGTGAAAGAAAAAAATAATAAAGTATATGTAACCTCTAATACTGTAACATGGGACCTCTTCTAGTTATGGATGCTTGGTGTAAACCCCAACCTTTTATACATTAAATAGAATCTACTATGTAAATATTGTTCAGTTTCTACATTTTTTTAGGGGGGGGCTTTCGCTCGATAGACCTGTCATGGGGATGTTATGCCCCCCTGACCACCTGCACAAGAGTAGACTATACAAAACTAATGGTAAGGAGGAAAAAGAGGAATATTACACTGCACTAAACAATACAACTGTAATAATCTTTCAGCTTGAGCTATTGAGCACTGTAAAAAGAAATGAAAAATTGTTTTAACACGCTAGGTAAACATTTGTAATGGAGTTTGAAGCTTCGCCTACGGTCTCAAATAAGAATAAAAAATACATAGGTATGTTATAGCTCACATAATTACCAAAAAAGAGATGAAACATCTATATGTCTCCTTCAATAAACATTGTGCAGAAAACAGTTAAATTTAAAAACATTGGCTTGGCAATTTTAAAGTATATTTTTAACTTGAATAATTTTCTAGATGCTAGATCATTAATATGTTGAATGATCCACTAGTATACTTCTGTTCACTTATGGCAGGTGAAATTCGGAAACCATATTTCTAGCCACAAAACCTATAATAAAAGTGTCAAAAGTGTGCAAACACCTGGACAGTGTCATGCAAAAGGGGAGCGATGGGTAAACTTCACAAAAAATTATAAATTTTTTATGCAAAGTGTAGTATGTATAAAAGGTAGAAATAACACATAAAAATAAGAAAACATGGGGTCCTCCCCAGAGCATACCAGACCCCCATAGGATCCTGTATGTCCAAAGGGGCCACGAACAGCGTCGGGTTCCCTCCCTTCAGAGTATACCAGACCCCCTGCTGATATAGGGTCTGTTATTCCTGGAAAAGGGGGCCCATCCCTGTTCCACAAGGCCCCATGCCATAACTCAACAAGGGTGAGTGTTGTGGGGGCGAGGGTGGGGGCTCATTCGGTATCCAAGGTTCCCCTTAACAAGAGAGCCCCCTCTACACATCCCTGGTGTCATCAATGGTGTCTGGGATGTTTAAGGAGTTACAAATAGGTAAAAGGAGATCTACCATTTCATGATGACTGAAAACTGAGTTTTATAGCTTAGCAGGGTAGCTGTACTGGAGCGCCCCAAAGAAGAGACTAGACTATAGACTATATACTATACATGACACATGGTTGATAAATTGCTTGGTAAATTAATAGGGCCCATTGATAGGATATGGGTTGCTATAACTTGATAATGAGCTCATGGTATAATGACCAGGCTGGTCCATTATTCCAGCAACCTTTGGAAAATTAGAGCCTGTAGAAAGCTTCATGACACCTCTCCATTCAGTCTAGTCGGTACTAGTCACTCTCAGATAAACAGTGGATTACATAGGTTTTCATATTCACTTATGGTTTCTCGACGTGAAGATTAGATTACGTCAGGGTTACCACAAAAAGGCTGGTATAGGATCCCACTTGTTATTTAACAAATTTATTGGATTTTATAAATAAAGTTGACACGTTTCATGACTCTTAGGTCACTTCTTCAGGACAATCAATTGAAAAAGTCTCAATTGTTGACTATCTTTATATATAGTCCGATAAATTAACTTAAATTAAGGTCACCTCTACAGGCCTTTTCTTTAGTAGTAACTCTGACGTAATCAAGTTTTTATAGTTGTCCTCAGAAAGGGTATGTAGAGGGTATCCAATGTCAACAATCTCATGTAACTTGCAATGTCGGTCTTTTACTTAAATTGGGGAGATGTTCACTTAAGGGGGTGCAGATAGCAACCTTAACTTACCCTAATTTTCAAAGCTTGGCTGGAGTTATATTTTAAAATGTACAGCCTTCTGACAATGGCAGTGGATGGGGGTCTTGAGGGTGGTTACCCACATATTGCAATACAGCTCTATATTCCTGGCTTACTATTTTGGATGCTTCAATTACGTAGTTTCTGACATGTGGCAGTTCTTCTAATTAGAATTTATTTGTATTTTAACCTTTTGGCTGTACAACTATAATTGAAAATTAAATTGCTTTTTATTTAACTTTAAACAAAATCTGTCTGTCAACTAAACTTTATTTTGCCGGAGCTTAATTAGAAGACTGAATAATGTTGTCCATTAATGTGCTTTTCAAATTCCTCTTTAACTGAAAACACTCTTATTGTTTTAACTGTTATCCCTTATGCATAATAATTAGGTGAGCAATTGTTAGAAAAACTGCCAAAAAAAGGAACAATGGATAAAACAATTACATTGTGGAGGGAACTGGTTTTGACACCTTTACCTTTTTACAGACAAATATCAATACGTACCTAAATCATTACCAAGTGATTTTATTTAAGTGTTTCATAATTAATTTTAATAAAGTATTAAAAAACTGAAGTAATTTTTTATAGAATGAAAAGGTAAATGCTACTGCGAGCCATTTATTACGCTCTAAATTTTTATGTATGATATTTAATTTTATCTCACAGGTATAGGTTGGTTATTTGTAATCTTAGTGTCCTGATGTTTTTATTACAATGATAATATGTTGGTTGCCTATTAATTATAAGTGTTCTTTTAGAATAGAGTGTGAATCCTTTTCCACCCACCTCTTATTTTTTTGGTTGTGGGCTAGTAGCAAGATAGTATTGGCTGCTTCAAAACTTACAGAGGAGTGTCGAAACATGACCTGTGTACTGGGCCTCACCAAATACTGTAAAGGTCTCCGAGGGATCACCAATCTACAGGTCAGGTCAGATATCCCAATCTCCGCTGTGGTCTTCACCTATAGACAAGCACCCGCTTGGGCAGGAGGCACGATACGCCTACCCGACTTCGGTTGCCCCCAGGACTTGACGCACAAGGTATCCAACCTGAGAGCTAAAGACTGGTGAAACCCTTTAAGAACCCTCAAGGGAGTGATTATAGGAACAAAGGCAGAGGCAAGTCCAGATTCACAGCAGGGGTCATACACAGAGGATCAGTCCAACCAAACCCATTATCCAAAGGTTAATCAAGAGTAGTCCAAGGCCAAGCAGGAGTCATACACAGAGGATCAGTTCAACCAAACACAGTATCCAAGGGTTAATCCAAAGAGTAGTCTGAAAGCAAGCAGAGGTCATACACAAAGTATCTCTAGAGCTCACCAACTGATTGTACGCGGAACCCAGTAGTTCAGCAAACTAACACTATCACGGGCAGGGCAGCCATGCACCATCCAGGTTTAAATAGGGGAGGATATGCCAGAGGCCTAATAACAGGTGCAGTGCCACCTGTGTATGCACTTTAGCTCTCCCCATGCCTGCATTGGCTGTGACGGAAGGAGAGGCGGGAGCGTGTGTGCCCATGCCGATGCTGGCGGCAGCGGCTCATGGCCCTGACAAAAACGTTATAGAGCCTGCCCCTTAATTTGAACATTGAGGACTTTATACAAAAAGCACCTTTAGCAACTAAGGCACTGGGATACCTATGGGATTCTCCCCCTGGATTTGGGTGATTCCCCCTACTTCTGTTCCATCAAGGTTTGGGGGAGCTAGTGTAAAGTCTAGTATTTACTTTGCTTTTAGATGTTTTAACAGCCACTGCTTTGTGTGATCTTTGTGTGAGCTTGTGTAATTATTTTATTTCTCTGAAGAAGACCTTCTGAAAGGCGAAAGGTGTTGTGGACACAGGCGTACCAGAGTTACGCACAATTCGTCTGACCTGAATCCCAGAGAATCTCTGGGGCATTGCCAAGAGACAGATGAGAGACATGAGAGCGAACAATGCAGAAGAGCTAAAGGCCGCTATTGAAGCATCCTGGTCTTTCATAACACCTCAGCAGTGCCACAGGCCGATAGCAACCATGCCTTGAGGCAGTAATTGATGCAAAAGGGGCCCAAACCAACCACTGAATACATATGCACGATTATAGTTTCAAATCTTTGTTTTATTGATTTCATGTAATATTCCAATTTTCTGAGATTTTGGGATTGTAAGCGATAATCATCAAAATGATAACAAATAAACTCTTTAAATATCTTGCTTTGTATGTAATCAGTTTATTTCATAGATTCGTTTAACTTTTTAAGTTAAATGACTGAAATTATTGGTTTGATGTTCAAATGCCTTTTGCATTTGAATTACTGAAATATAGGAACTTTTTGACGATATTCAAATTTTTGCAAATCACTTGTATATTGGTAATATTAGGTGGTATCTGTTTGTCAGTGGCCTCTAGTAGTCTCCTGCAGTATGTTGGTGGTTTTAGTAGACTTTTTAGCATCTTTTAAAAATGTCAATTAAAATGTTGTGCACTAACAATTTCATTCAACATGGTAGATGTGTGAGTAATAAAGTCAAGGACCAATACTATGATAAGGGTCTGTAATGTTTTAACGTTCTTTATACTGCTTTGATTTACTAAATGGTTCACTTAACAAAGTAGATTATCACTGTGTAGGGTATAATTTATCTACCTTAGGGAATATAGTAAAAATGAAAAATACATTATTTTGGCTTGCACATGATTAGATTGTTGATGTCAGCAGAGCTTCACCTCGTTTTGCTGTGCTAAGTGAACAGTCTAAATTCCTTTGGCAAATCCACCTTAATGTCTGTACAAAATGTTTCTTGTGTTTTTAATATAAGCAAAATTTACAGTTTTAGTTTGTAGTGGCTGTTGGGGGGGGGGGATATGTTTTCTTACTGCTAGAACCTTAAAATATCCCTCATGTAATACCTTAGTTTAAATGATCCACTAAAATAATGCATAAATATTCATATAAAACCCAAAAAATCAAATACATAAAAAAATCTGAGTATTGTGACCTTATCCAGTCTCATTCCTGCACTCTATGCAATTTTGAAAGGATTGCAGTCTCCTTTAATTGCTGTGTGCACAAAGTACAGTCTTACCATTATCAGTTAGAATGCTATTCCTTGCCATGGCAATAGATAGACATTAATAATTTGGGTCACCAGTAAGTAGTACTGTGCTGATGGCTCATGTACTCTCTGCTCACAGCAATGTTGCCTGAGGCTTATGCCATAAAGCTTATTAGGACAATATTATGTGATAGCAGTCTGATGTGACCCATTACTAGGACACTGCTATATTACGATGACTCAACCCTACAGCTTACAGTTACAATTTTTATTGATGTAGCAAGCACAGGCTTTTTAGAAAGTTATATTAGGGAACAATGTTTTATTTAAAAACTTTTAGTGGAGGTGGTTGTTGCTTTTGCTCTACATATTAAATGTTTAACTTTTTTTATTACAATTATTTACAATTTATTACAAATATTAGGATACATGTAACTGGTAGGACACCCTCAGATATTTAAATATACCGTATTTAACAGATATTGGCCTGATAAGTCAAAGTTGTGGGATTATTTATATGTAAATAAGTAAATGTAGAAATGTAAGGGTAATAGGTTTTTAAAAATGCCACTATGTAGCCCACCCATTGGGCACATTCCAAATAAAGTGCTCAGAAGACAAAGTTCATTCCCACATGTTCATGATAAAAACTAGTTTACTATTCCCATAACAATTAATAATATTTATTTTGGTAAAATATGAAAAATAATTTTCTTTATAGTTTTATAAAGAAAGTTTAGTTTAGTTTAGTTTAGTTATTATATAGTTATTATTTCTATATTGCTTTTTATTGGTTACCTGCTCACCACACCAGATAACACTTTACTTTTGTAAATCACAAATATTCTAATCATGAATATTCAAGATTTTTTCACATCGGTACCCAGAACTACAATGCATTGCATTCACCATATGCGCAAGGGCTGATTTGCGCAATGAAGTAAATAATGACTGGAGATAAGAATTCTTGAATTTATCATTTAATTGTGAATATAATTCTTTTCCTTCACTGCAAGTGTTCACTTTCAATGAAACACAAATTCAGTCCTTGTTCCACTGCTTCAGTGCTGCATTAAAAGTGTGTAAAAAACTTACATACATTTTCCCATCGCTGCTGCACTCTTTACTGTTAGACAAGCACTTGCTTAGCTTTGGGATGCTAGTTGCACCCTCCCAGTTCTTATGTGCGCAAAGCATGACATCTGGGACTGGATTTGTCAAAGGACTAAGACAAGACAAACGCTGAACAAAAGCAGTACTGGATACCGTGAGGCAGGATCCAAGCAGGGTCAGGGCTGTGACCAAACAGAAGATGGTAAGTTGCATATCAGAAGGGT
Organism: Ptychadena robeensis; assembly: GCA_036250615.1. Lineage (NCBI taxonomy): Eukaryota > Metazoa > Chordata > Amphibia > Anura > Ptychadenidae > Ptychadena > Ptychadena robeensis. The sequence goes on from CM070033.1 coordinate 87,881,976, forward strand.
TAAGCAGAAGGCATAGTCAGGACCAAGCAGGGTCGGACCAGGAAGCAGACATAAAAAAAATGGTCAGGAACGGAACAAGGTAAAGGTCATATTTCCAATAAACAGTTTGCACCAAACTGTAAACTATTTAGGGCACCAAAACCATGCATCATCCAAGCTTATATGGTACAGGAAGTGCTACATGTTATCTAACAACTGAAGTGGATCACCTAGGGAGGCACTTTCTATCTCCCTATGCCTGATGGACATGAAAACCTGGCAAGGATCAGCATTCATAAGGTGGGGTGACAACAAAGTTCACAAAATCTGCCAGGTTGGACGGACTGTGCGCTGGCAATGAAAACTGAAACTGTAGTGGATACATGCCTGTGAGAACAAGCCATGCCAAGGGCCTTCGGCTCTAACATGTATACAGTAGATTTCATGGAAACTGCTAATAGTCAAGACTTTGAATCTGCAAGTTTTGAAGAAAAAAAGCTAAAAGTCATCAGTACAATTGGCACTGTGTTATGTTTTACGACAATTGTCATATTAGATTATACTATGTACTATGTTCTCAAAGTGAACACACAAGGTAGGGGTTGAAGGAAGGAAGTTAAATGGAAGGATTTATAAAACATGACAAAAGAACCATATACATTTGTCATTGCTCCCTATTAACTAATTATTAAGTCTGGTGACTGATAACCTTTTTGTATAATGAGGATTGGTCTTTGTGTTGTCTTTAGTATTTTTACAATAAAATGCATTTTTTCCCATAAGCAATTTAATCTTATTATTTATATAGAAAAGAAGTTACCGTATATCAAGAAGAATTATTTAGTGTAGGAATATAGAATCTATAATTGTTAACACCGTTTTATTTTAGTTTATTATTACCAGGCTAAAATATTTTTATAAAAACAAAATTTGTTAGGTGAATATTAAATATATCTTATTAAAACCAAACCGTGGCTTCCCATTAAAAAAATATGGAGCATCATTAAATTAAATGCATTTGCAATGTTCACACCTGGTACCACACCATACAGAATTGTGCAGAAACATGCTAGTGTGTTGCAGTGCCATTTATTCTGATTGACTCTACACATGGTGATCTACAGCACCACGGTGAATAGTGTGTGTTGCAGTGTGGTGTAAATATGCAAATTTGTACACACATTTTTTGTGTGCTGCACTATGGTAGGCAGCCCATTGAATTAAATATGTTGCTGCACTGCATTGCACACTATCACAATACAGAGTACCAAAGTCGAATAAATAAGTTTTGAACCTACCAATGAAATAACACTATCACCAATTGAGTTGATTGTGGCAATGGTACTGCATTGCTTCTGATCCTGAATAAAGCTTGGGATGACAAGGTCTTGGGTTCCAAGGCATTCATGAAGGAGATGGCCATGGCCATAATGCCTTCTTTTAATAAAAAAAATATAAATTGACCTAGTAGAGGACAGCTTGTGTTTGTGATACTATGAACAGAGCCATTAAATCTGGAGGAAAGAATTAAAGCATTAAATATCCAAACGGTAAGGTGTGTTTAAAATATTGGAGGTAAGCTAAAGATTTGGAAAGGATGTATGCAGTCCTCATTAATGATTTATTAATACACTTGAGAGGATAAAGGCCATAAGCCTGTGTACAAGCACAGAACCCATACCGGTGTTACTTCCCATAGAATTGAAATTGTGGATCTTATTAAGGGAATTTCAAGTAGAGTCAGACAAAAGGAAGGAGATAGCAAGGCCTATGATCTTCAGAAAACAACTGTGGACTGGCTTACTTAAGGTGGCGCTTCCTAGAGAGGAAATAAATTAAATTTCAACTTCAGGAGGTGAAAGCAAGCGTCTGGAAAATTTTGTATCTACGTACAGCAAATTTTTATTTCGTACGAACTTTGTTACAAAGTTAGATTTTGCCATGTTGCTAAAACTTGACAAGAAGGGCAGGATTTCCAAGGCAACAAAAAATTGATGACAAAACATTGTGAAATCATTAAATGATAAGAATACCATATAAGACCATATAATCAAATGCAATTGGGGGTATGCAATTGGGGGTATTCAAAAAAATAGTCAACTCAAAATTTTGAAAGTCGAAATTTCAACTTTGACTTTAAACTTAATTTATGCAAAAAGTACGTGTACTAGAGCAACACTTTATTTTCCAATGTTCCCACAACCCTTCTCTACATCTCCAGCAATTTTCAGAGGATGTGCAATCAGCTCACAAATTCAGCTAGTCAAAAAAGTCGATCATCTCTGGCTCAAAAGTGTCCTCACGATAGCCCAATTTTGAATCCATATGCATTTATCTCACCCTTTGCAGGTATAATAATTTCAGCTTATCTATTAAGGTTTTGCACATGGTTCATGAAATTTAAGACCAACAGGTTAGGCACTGATGTTGGGCAAGGTGGCCTTCGATTTATTTAATCTCTAAAGTGTTTTTATCAGATTACATTTAAGTTACGTTATTTATTTGTAATGTATGTGGTGATGTAATGTTAGATCAAGCTTTTTTTCCTATACCATGAAGCTCTGTACATATTGTTCATAAACTAATCTGAAGCTTTTGGAGAAAGATGGGGACTTCAGTAGTGTTGAGCTCGAATATTCGATTTTCGAATATTTAGCTCGAATATCGCTATTTTGCCATTTCGCGAATATTCGCAAATATATCATCGGATATCCGACGCGATCGCGATTTTCGCGATTTATTGCGCTTTTATAATCGATTGCAATGAATCCATTGCAATGAATGGGATCGCGATTATATAATCGCAATGCGATTTTTTAAAACGGAAATGACGGATATTCTCCCAGTCGAATATCCGAGCTCCATTGACTTGCATGCATTGCGCATATTTGGTCGCATTGCGCTTTCTCGGATAATCGCAATTTTGGATTCCGCCATTCTCTATTGACTTCAATGTATTGCGCATATTTGGTCGCATTGCGCTTTCTCGGATAATCGCAATTTCGGATTTCGTCATTCTCCATTGACTTCAATGTATTGCGCATATGTGGTCGCATTGCGCTTTCTCGGATAATCGCGATTTCGAATTCCGCCATTCTCCATTGACTTGCATGCATTGCGCATATTGGGTCGCAATTGCGATTGTTAGATCGCAATTCATGTCGTAAGTGCGGATATTTGAGATTACGAATATGGAATTGAATATTATGGCGGATATTCACGAAATTACGCGAATTCTCATCACTATACTTCAGCACAATATATGCCTCAGTTTATGCTGACCCATGATTTTACATGACCTACCACTTCATGCTGTTTTTCCCAAATGCTTCCACTGTTTTTTTATTATCATACTACTTCCCTTTGACTATGGAATATATAGAAGCAAGGAGCATCCTGCCATGTTTATACCCTGGAATTCACTGAGCTCTCATTTTTTTACAAATACTTAGTTAAGGCAATGATTTAGACTTTTGGCAATTTAATGTATGTTATCACAACATTTTATTACATATAATTTATGAACATTCATGCTAAATGTGTGTAAATGTGAAGTCCTTTTATTTATGGATTGTTTTTTATGTTTTTTCTTACTGCCAATGGAGAACAACAGGGAACCAACCTGCTTTCCATGTGTAAGATTTAAGGTTAAACCTTCTTAGTTCATGGTACATGCAGTTATGTAATGCAAAATAAACAGCAAGACACAAAGTATAACTATTAGGTTGAACTGTTGAAAACTGTCCTTTAAGTGGGATCCTGGCATTAGAATGATTTAAGCTGATGATAGAATGATTACCACAGTAAATTCTAGTTAGATGTTTCCCCATTGTTACCTGTGATAACATTATCAACTAAAGTTTCCCCAACCAGTTTTATAGGGGATAGATACAGGGGCACATAGGTACTCCTTGCTAGATTGACTTGCTCTTTATTTTTTATGGAATCCCATGAAAGGAACCAATCAATGCTAAATGTTACGCAGACTTGTATCAACATTGTATTTAGCCACATTTTTGCCATAAGGAAAACCAACATATCTGGTGTGGCAGAATTTGTATGTACTGAAACCACATACCATACATAATTTATGTGTACTGTATATAGTGCAAATCATTTATATATAATAGTATGTGTGTGTGTGTGACATTCATGATGATTAAATTGGTTGCCCAAATCCAACACATGGTCACACATTCCTCTTTACATATCTGATTTATTTCACTATTCCAATACATTAATTTGATTGCTGATTAAATAATGCATAAATTAAGTAAAAGTTAATTAGTCTAAAATGTACTTCCTTTTTAAGGTCAGTGTACAGTAACACTGTGTTTTTGTAAGACATGTTCCTATATAAAATACATTATGGTACTGTAAATTTAATAATTAGGAACTCCATTCTCCGATAATGACATTTCCAAATGTTCCCAATGTGGGTGTAATTAATGTAATTTTCCTGTAAAATGTAGGCAGTGTTCTCTCCACAGTACTGACCAGAATCTTTCTTTTCACATTTTGTCTGTATTGATAACAAACTATTATAAAATGTTAGGCCAATTCCATCTTTATTGTATACAACTATTGCCTTGAGATCCCGTTGCAGAATCTGCATAAAAGCATTTATAAGGTGCATGCATGTAGACAAACATTTGATGGGTTTGCATATCAAAAACACCAACATGCAAAAAAGTAATTAAAGCATTGCCATGTGTCTATAATAAGCAGTATTTTATTAAACTAAATGTCATCCACTTAGGTTTGCACCATATGTAGGGTGCTGTTGCTGGCTTCTTTTAATTTTACTGATCCAGAAGTCACTGTGCATATTAAGAATGTCAGAAGAATTTGATTTTATCATCTGCATAGCTGTTCTGGGTGAACATAACAGCCAAGCAATTCACATTTTCAGATGTAGAGGTAAGAAAATGTATCCTCAATGTTTTCCAATACATTTCCTTTATTGGCATAGTGCAGTGGGAATAGCAGCTAACAATGTCCAAGGCCCTTCTTCTGGAGGAAAACACAGTCTCAGACACAGAAATAATAGAATTTTCAAGACACACGGTCCTTTGAGAAACTAACAACAAGGAACGATCGAACAAAACATAAACTAATCAGGTCAGATGATAAAAAGCAACACTTACACATGTTGGGGAGCTCGAGGATTCATGGTAAGCATCAATCAGATACTTCATATGGATCTCTTTTTACTGATGTATTTGACACTTACTATGAATGCTAACCCCTCAATATGCATTTCACCTACCAAGATGATTACTTACATATAATAACGTGATTGCATGGGATGCTATGGAAACGTGTGCTGATTGCTTATTGCTTACAGTACTATTAAGGTAACAGGACATACCAAAGGCCATACCAGCCCATGTTACTATTGTGCCTTAGTGCTTGGAAAAGTGGTGGTGAGGAGGAGGATTAGTGAGGCTGTTCAGGCAAATGTAACAGTCAAGTTTTATGCATTGCGATAAGTTATTCATTTTTTTTAGCACAAAAAATATGACTTTTTATGTGTTGGAGTACTATTCAGAATAGGTTAGTGATTGCCAGATACAACGGATAATAGATGTTATATTGGCTATGATCAAACTACCAAATTATACCATTATGTATTTGTATGTAATTTTTGGGGGAGAGAAGGTATATCTCAGTAGGAAGATTAAACAAACACAAATTGAATGTTCTGGTCAACATTAAAACCAGGGAATCCTGATTTCTGGCTCTGCTGTTCTCTTTCTGTCCCCTCTTTGGAAGTGCATTATACCACTATTGGCTGATTAACGTGTTATGTACGCGACAATGCAAATTTTATGTCATGGTTCGCTGTGAAGTTTCACAGAAGTGGATTGTTGTAAACTTAAAATTTCTTTTTTTTTTGTTGCACTTCTTTCTACTGTATTGTAAAATTGACTTTTTGAAAATCAATAAAAATGTATGATACAAAAAAAAACCAGGAAATCCACTGCTGCAATAGAGAGAGCCATCCCTTTATTATTACTATTATTAGCTCGTATTTATATAGTGCCAACATATGATGCAGCTCACAATCTAATGTCCCTACCATAGTCATGTCAAACAAGCAATTCACAGGTAGTGATGAGCGGCATAGGCAACATTCGTATTCGCGGCATGCCGCGAATTTTATG
>CM070033.1:87888221-87926887 GCA_036250615.1 Ptychadena robeensis
CGAATTGACGATATTCGCGATTAATATTCGGAATCCGAATATTCGGGATCATCACTATTCACAGGGGTCACCGTGTTCACTGAAAGCAACACCACCTCCCTCCTAACTTAAGAGCAATGGGGCACCACTCTCCCTCCCAGCCTCCCACCATGCACATTATCTGCATAAACAGGGTGGGGAAAAGGAGAAAGGGAGCATAACACACACCTGATTGTGCCTCAGCAACATCACCTGCATTCTTGGAATGCAGAAGTGATACTCCACACCAGCACTTCCGGGTTCCAAGCACAGGAAGTGGCACTTTATCTAAAGCCCCCCATATACCTTTAGTTCACTTCATACAATTTCCTTTAAATCTACCAACAGATATGCAGTGCCGAGTCCTCCCTTATAGAATGCATAGTGATTGGAAGGTTTAGAAAGTTCCTCATATTACATGGTTTTGGTAGAACAAAATGTTATTGTACAGAATTTGTATGGAATGATTGTAAGGTGTATGGGGGGCTTTTGTCATATGTTACTAACATATTCTTTTTGGGGCAAGCCAACCTATCAGCATGTCTTGGAGTGTGGGAGGAAACCCACAAAGACACAGGGAGACACAGGGAGAACATGCAAACTCCCTAGGATCCTAGCTGCCCATCCAAAGCTACTTAGTATTTGCTGTAAAAGTCAGGTAAAAGTTATTTTCCTAAACTTCCACCTACCTTTTCCATGGCCACCTAAATTTTTCATTACTCTACTCATTATGTTGACAGCTCTCCTGCTTAACGTTTTATTTAGAAATTGTTTGGAAGATAAGTGTCAATGTTGGTAAATTCACCACTACCAGGTGCCTAAGGCTAGGTTTTCACAGTGTTAATATCGGCACTGTCCGCCGATCCACATTACCTGCCTACCGCACTGGCTGGTTCCGCTTCATTGAGCTGGTCTGCCCAGTGGAAAGTCAATGTAGTGCACTACGATAATGTCCAGCCTAAGGATGGTGATTACAAGCTCTGATCACCAATTCAAAAGTAATTCAAGCCAGACTGTCAGGTATCTAGTATTTTTTGTTAGGAGATCAGCAATTATAGCTACATATAGCTACATATTTGTCTCAGTAGAAGTTTACAAAATATATTCTGCTCTACTATTGCTATGAAGGCCTTGTGCGTTGAAAGCTTGTTTTGATTTCCCCTGCGGTTAACTATTAGCGATATTGCCCTTGGTTACTTTTCTTATTTTAACAAAAAATATGATTTTGAGTTATGTTCAGAGATGTTTTGAGATTTAAGAACAGATTTGGGAATGTGTAAAGAGACGTGTAAAGTAAACCGTATTTTTTTTGTTTATTATTTATTATAAGAATATAAGTGATGTATCTCATGCCTTTTTAACTCTCATGGCACACAAAGAATACAGAAAGCCTGGCTAGGCAGCTAAGTTTTTTGTGAAAGGTGGGAAAAAAGTAAAGGAAAGAAAAAGGAAAGAAGGCATCCAAGATAAAACATAGAATGTGACTTTTAAACACAGAACTACGCCTGACAAAGCCCCATACAGGGAAGAAACGCGTTGAGTACCTCAACATTATATATTTTGAAGTATTGATGTAGTTATGTATTCTATCTGAGTTTCACATTTTAAAATGTATTTAGGAGTCTTAATAAAAATTCTGCTTATGTACTTGTTGTAATGTTAAAGTTAAAGTCCCGGGGGCTAGCCACCCCAGTTAGATATTGAGGTTCCCTCTTGTATCACATTTTGTTATGTATGTACAGCTATTGAGATGTTGGTACAGATTTCATATAAAGATATTCCCACTTATATGTGTAAATTATACAATGTGTAAATAGGGGTAAATAATAAACCTTACATGCTTAGATTTTCACTAGAAAATCGGGAGGAAATCTAAAGCTTAAAGTTGTAATTCGTAATGTCTGTAATTCTTAGACCGATGTAATTACTTTGTTTCAAAGTAAGTGCCAGAACACAAAGGGTTCTCAGCCATTCGTGATGACGTCATCACGTGGGGTCGATCTGCCGGGAGATCACCAGAAATGTTAGCGTGTATGGGGGGGCTTTACCCATTCCCTAAAAGAAAGACAGTTAAACCATGCAAAAAACACTTTATTGCATAAAAAGACTAAAGCCCCCATACACGTTTAGATCGTGACCCGATTTTTTTACATCATCACAGGCAGTCAATCGCATCAAAATCGGCCAGGCACCCTTTGTGTGGGTCTGTTAGAGTAAAGCTAGCCACACATGGTTCAATTTTGGTTCAATCGATGCTCGATTAGATCGAGGAATTCAATCGTCTAATCGAAAATCGATCTTAATCGCATCAACATACACCCCACATTGAGTTTGCGATTGTGGTGAGATTTCGATTCCAAAAGATTACTAAAATCGTCGATTTTGGTATTGAAACATTTGAATTCCCGATTGAAGTGGTCTATGTTATGTATATCTAATCTAATCGATCCAGGAGAAACACCACAAACATCATCGATTATAAAACGATTTTGGCACAATCGACGATGATTTTCCAACATGTCCGATCAAAATTCGATTCGATTTTCTGCCTTCATCGAACAATTATCGTCGATCGTACCGTGTGGGCATTCCTCGATTTTCGTTCAATCGATGAAAAAATTCATCTAATCGAGCATCGATTGAACCAAAATCGAACCGTGTGTGGCTAGCTTAACTCAGGTTATGTCCGTCGGGTTCCCTTAGATGCTGGGGCCGCCGTCAGGACCGAAAGAGGTAGGGGGACCCAGCGGACAGCATCTAGGGACCCCCGGCGATCGGCATGGCAGCTCTATGTCAGTGAGCTGGCAGCTTCTGCTCACTGTCACAGCCTGAAAGAAGGCTGTGACAGTGCTCAACAACTTCAGAGGGAGAGCCGTTACTGCAGGCAGGTTATTGGCTCTGTCTGATCCCCACAAAAGGAATGCACAGGAAAGCTTAACCATTAGTTTTAATCATCATTGGTGAGAAAGCATACAACTCAGGGGTTCAGATTATTGTAGTTAAACTTGTTCGGCAGTTAGTGCTTGTTTCAGATATGCGACTGAAACTACTGAAGCCATAATTTTAGAAACATGCATATATATTTATATTTATATTATATAATATCTCATTCTTAGTGATAGGAACACTGTAAGAACTAAAAAGCCTTATATTTGCAGTTTTTATTTTAGTATAAAGTTCAGCTTTATTTTCAGCTAGAGCAGCACTCATACTGGGAGAGGGAGTGACAGCACTAGAGGACAGAGGAGAGTGATGACCTCATCATTCTATTCTTTTTACAGGCTGAGGAGAGGGAGGTGACCTAGCTATTCTGCTAAACTTCAGCAAAAAACATCAGGTCACCAGGCTTGCTATACTGTTCATCAGGGCTGTATGAATCACAGGACTACAAGAAGACATACATATCCTTTGGCAGGTAAAGCAGCTGTATACATGCATTTTATCTTGGTTATTTTTCAGCTTTAAATAAAGTTGAATTCAGGAATAATAATTATTAAGAGAACATAATATGAGATGAAGTAACTGCATTGCTAATTATTTTAGTCTGGCGGTAGTACTCTGATAATCCCTGCTCCACCTAAGCTTGGGTGGAGTTCTTAGTGCTTAGTGGAGGTTTGGTATGTACGGTATATATTTATGCACAAAACAAAAGGTAATTAAATGAGAACTTTGACTTCATAGAATCAAAAATATGTGCAGAATTTAATTATAATTCCAATTGAACGTTGTTTGCGCTAAAGCTGGCCATATACCTTTAGATCTCCCTGTCAGATATCCTTTAGATCTACCAAAAACTATGTAGTGCCGGGTCCTCTGCAATTGAACACAGGTAGACTTGATGGTTTTAGTCCCTCATATTACATGGTTTCAGTAAAACAAAAGGAGATCTAATGGAAATCTGACAGAGAAATTGAAAGGTGTATGGGGACCCTTAAGCAGGGTACAGACCTTCAGATATGGGCTAGATTGATGGCCATCTATCTGACCCATATAATATGCACACATCGCTGTTCTCAAGTGGGACAAATCAATCCCACTCGAAAACAGCCATATCGGACATGACCGTAAATACGGCTGATGTCGAATGCTTTGCATAGAGATCGCGAATCTCCAGGCAAAGCTTTAGCTGAGCCAGGGAGAGGGCAGAGCCGTCTCCCCGGCTCCGCCGATATCTGACAGCAGCATGATGACGTCATCACGCTGCTGCAGGGTACATCGCATGGCTCGACTATCGAGCCATCTGTACCCTGCTTTAGTGCACCTTCAAACTCTTACAAATACCTTCAACCCGCACTGAAGCCCTCCTAATATATCTTGGTGTGCCAATCATTGTGTACTACTCAGAATTCAGAGTGGAGTTGGCACTCTGATGTAGACCATATCTTCTGTTCGGACTACAGAGGAAGGAAAATATTATCATTATTGTCACTGTGGATTCACAGGCCTGTAGCTGACTCCATCTAGACTTATCCATAGCTTCCTGTAATCCAGAGAGGGGAATGAAATGGAGGAGCAATGGTAACGTGCACCGCCCCTCTATGAGATGAGTGTACAAACACGTACGGGGTTGAACTAAGGGTCAGGGTCTGGTGTCTTCCAGCACCTCCCTCCTGCAGACTGTTGCACCCGGAGGCAGAGTCTTCCACTAGACCCCCATCACAGCCGTCGCCTCCCTGCTAATCAGGGACACCGCTAGGAATGGATACTCTCTGTCGCCTTGGGCCAGACCTTCCGTCTTCCAACACAGCTGCACCCCCTTCCACTTGTGGGGTCAACTAGGAACAGCTTTAACCACCACGGTGCAGCCAGGCCTGAAAGGCCTCTGCCCACTAGCACCTCCATCATCCTCTGAGGATGGCCCCATCACACTTCCATCAAATCAATATACTCACTGCCAGATTGGTGTAAGAGCTGGTATTTATTGATGACATAGGTCCCTTGCATACATGACACAGGCCACTCTCCTACACATTTGGCTCAGTCAGGAGGGTAAAGGAAGTTTCATTTGGCTTTTAAAGGACATTTACATCAAATAGTAACTGCATTACTCATTAAAATTGCCATACTGAAGAATTTTAACCCTCCAGTTTGACAAATTCAGAGAATATACTGATTACATGAATTGAAGACTTTATGTATTTTCTGGATATCAGTTGCTAAGAAAAAAACAAATGATTTTAATGTATTGTGAAATGTAAAATATAGCTTTTGCTTATTCTAAGTCTACTATAATTCAATATGTACTCCGGGGCCATTCCTATTATAGGAAAATGTATAAATGTATTAAATTTCCCTCTAACTGTACTTTAACTTCTCCTCTGTGGACACCAACATATGCTATGATTTACCTATAATCATCCCCTGCCCCATGACGCCTGCATAGTAATATCTACACCATCCAGTGTATGTAAATGTAATTAACCCTTCAGCATCACTCTAAGGTAGCCATTATTATTATCATCATTTATTTATATAGCGCTAACATATTACGCAGCGCTGTACAGTACATTAGAGTGGAGATACAAACACAGTATAACACACAGGTACAGGTATGACATAGGAGGAGTAGAGGACCCTGCCCGGACAGGCTTTCAATCTAATAGCCATACATGGGTTGACTTTTGAACGCTCCCTCTTTGATTGTCTTGTGCAATTTCAACATCTCAGTCCAACATTGATCGATTGTACCATCATACAGGGACATCGATTTAAAACTGATCAATTCCTTTACTTAGATCTGTGCACATGTTCTATAGTACAATCAGATAAAAATCATTCAAAATACCTAGAACTTGTAAGATCGACTAGAATCCCTTCCGTCCATCCCATCCCTTATGGTCAATCGAACCAGGTGGATAAGAATTGATTCAACGTCCACTGATTGATTTTTTGGTTGATCAGTCGCTTTCCGGGCTGCTTTCAGTCAGCAGCAGGGAGTTTAGATAACACCCCCATGACAGGTATAGGATGAAAGCCTGTGCAAACAAGCCCTAATGCTCGGCATACACACACCGAGCAGGTCAGACCAACCTGCTCCAATGTATGCCGAGATGCTAACGTGATGACGTCATCACGTTAGCATCCCGTTGCATTGTGGGGCCCCTTCAATCGGCCAGGCACCCTTTGTGTGCCGGCCATAAGCTGCGATGGAGACGCCGTCTTCATTGCAGCTTATGGCATCGACTTCCATCGGCTCGCACCGGCCAGAGATTTTCCGACATGTCCGTTCTCTGGCCGGCCGAGAAGTGGGGTGACAGGGATCTGTGGCCACATGCCGATTAGCGGCCGATTTTTAACCTGACCGACGGCGAGAGCGCGCACGCCCGTCGGTCAGATTAAAATCCGGCCGTTTATCGGCATGTGTATGCCTAGCATTAGGCTTGAGGTATTCTTGTTCAGCAATAAGTAAACTGTGTATACAAATAATGTAAATGTGCATTCAACTTTATAAATTATGATAGAGGGAGAGATTTTAGTAATAAATGCTTAAACAGGATACATCCCCCCTACTCATCCTTCAGCTATGAAGTACACAACAAATGATAAGCTTTAGGCAGGGACACTTTCCAGAAAGTGCCTGCCTGCCCCTGTGTGTGGGAGTCTACAGCGTGCAGGTGCATGTTAGGTGTTTTGAAATGCCCCAATCAGCCGCATGCCTGAAAAGTGCCCGGGGGAAGCCTAATGTCCCATCTTCCTGGCTGCAGCGCTCTGGAGACTGAATGCAGTCCACTGATCCTATTTCACTATTCCATTTTATTTATACTAGAAGAAAAAATATCAATCAATGTAGATGGTGGATGTTTGGTGTAATATTATACTTTTGGTAGTTAAGTTGTTAAATCCTGTTTTGAAGGCACATACAGTGGCTTGCAAAGTTATTTGGCCCCCTTGAACTTTTCCACATTTTGTCACATTACAGCCACAACTGAATAAATTTTATTGGAAGTCCACAGAAGACCAATACAAAGTGGTGTACACCCCATGAGAAGTGGAACGAAAATCATACATGATTAAACCTTTTTTACAATAAAAACTGCAAAGTGGGGTTGGTAATATTTAGCCCCCTGAGTAATACTTGTAGAAGCACCTTTTGCGCACAATTCTAGCTGCCAGTCTTTTTAGGGTATGTCTCCACCAGCTGTGACACATCTAGAGACTGAAATCCTTGCCATTCTTCGTTGCAAAACAGGCTTCAGCTCAGTCAGATTAGATGGACAGGTTTGTGATACAGCGTTCTCAGATCTTGCCACAGAGTCTTGTTGGATTTAGATCTGGGACTGTGACTGGCTGGCCATTCTAACCCCACGGATATGTTTGTTTTAAACATTCATTGTTGCCCTGGCTTTTATGTTAGGGGTCGTTGTCCTGCTGGAAGGTGAACCTCCGCCCAAGTCTCAAGTCTTTTGCAGCAGACTCAAGAGTTCCTTACAAGATTGCCCGGTATTGGCTCCATCCATCTTACCATTCCACTCTGGACCAGCTCGCTGAAGAGCAGCACCCCCAGAGCATGATGCTGCCACCACCATATTTGACAGCGGAGATGGTGTCTTTAGAGTGATGTGCAGTGTTAGTTTTGCATTTTGGCCAAAAAGTTAAATTTTTGTCTCATCTGACCAGTGCACCTTCTTCCACGTTTGCTGTGTCCCCCACATGGCTTGTGGGTGGCAAACTGCAAACGGGACTTCTTATGCTTTTCTGTTAACAATGGCTTTCTTCTTGTCACTCTTCCATAAAGGACAACTTTGTGCAGTGCACGACTAATAGTTGTCCTATGGACAGATTCCCCCACCTGAACTGTAGATCTCTGCAGCTCGTCCAGAGTCACCATGGGCCTCTTGACTGCATTTCTGATCAGCGCTCTCCTTGTTCGGCCTGTGAGTTTAGGTGGATGGCCTTGTCTTGGTAGGTGTACAGTTGTGCCATACTCTTTCCATTTCTGAATGATCGCTTGAACAGTGCTCCGTGGGATGTTCAAGGCTTTCGTTTCGTTTTGTAGCCTAAGCTTGCTTTACATTTCTCAATAACTTTATCCCCGACCTGTCTGGTGTGTTCTTTGGACTTGGTGTTGTTGCTCCCAATATTCTCTTAGACAACCTCTGAGGCCGTCACAGAGCAGCTGTATTTGTACTGACATTAGATTACACACAGGTGCACTCTATTTAGTCATTAGAACTCATCAGGCAATGTCTATGGGCAACTGACTGCACTCAGACCAAAGGGGGCTGAATAATTACGCACACCCCACTTTGCAGTTATTTATTTGTAAGAAATGTTTGAAATTTTTCAATCAATTTTATTGACATATAACAATACAAATACATAAAGAAGGTGTTTCCACCCACAATAATACAGATCTCAATGTGCAAGACAATCAGTGTCCAAACAATAAAATCACAAAATATTGCACCATTCTGACGCGTTTCGCAGATAAACGCTTCTTCAGGGATTCTATGTGCAAAGCAAGATCTCTATACAAAGTATGGGTAAATAAGCAAAAAGTCAGCCAAATCCTCATCATACAGAGTACAAAAAATAATAAAGTGCAAGGGTACCATCAGGAGACCACTTACCTAACTTGGGTGGTCATATCAATATTAAAATCGTCAGCCAACACTGCATTGATGGGCGGTTTATAATGGTATAAGGAGAATGGGAAGAAAGAGAGAGAAAGAACATCCGTGGCTGATGTAACTATCAAAATCCAGTAGTAGAAATTAGTATAATACATAATAGTATAATACATAATACAATGTAACTCTCGCAGTACAACACCATTAGAACCCCACATACACGTATCAATTTTGACCTCGATACCCCAACAATCAATCGGCGTGCTCGTTCGCCCAGATCAATCATTGATCGATCGTTGGGGAATCAAAGGCTGGCCACCTTGAACGATCGATCCCAGAGTCAAAATCAAACAAACAAGGTTGAACAGGATTATCCTGCGCATAGATGCCACGAACGAACAGAACTCGGCATATGTGTATAGCTAATGCTAGGCATACACTGCGATTCAACAAGATTTTGTACTAATCTATAGAGATGGTTGAAATGAATAAAATTCGATTCTACTTAAATTTCGAGTTTCCCAATCGAATTTCGATTCAACTGCGAAATTTCGACTTTATTCGAGTCGAAATTTCTAAAGTCGAAAATTCGCATAACGCCAAAAATTCGCATAAAGCCTAAAATTTGCATAAGGTCAAAAATTTTAAATAAAATGGCGATACTCGCACGCGAAATAGCGGCATGGCAAATCAAAGTTCTTTTTTAAGTTGAAATTTCGATTTCAGTCAAAATATCAGGCTGATTTACGACTTTTTCGGCAAAAAGTCTAAATGACCCCATCAAAATTCGACGAAATTTCTACTTAAAAATTCGCACTGCAAATTTTTCGACTATCCCTAGTAATCTATTATAAAATCGATACCGCGTCAATGAGTAGGTATCCAACATGTTGGAAAACCTTGTTCCATTTGCATTACTTTGAATGGGGACTGTGGGTTCCCATCCAAAGTAGTGGTCAATATCGATGAAGCAGCAGTGCTCTGCCGCGATATTGACGAAGCTCAAGCACAGAGTGATGATGTCATCATGCTCGATACTCCTCGAATTGCATGAGTATGCCAGCCTTAACTCAAACCCATAAGGCTTTGTTTCCACTTGTGTGGAAGCCAGTGGCGCGATTGCCGCCGATAAGAACCGCCGCCGCTAAGAACCGCATCTCATGCGGCCATTGACCTCTACGGACGCGGTCAGTGCTGGCTGGCCGCGGAATCGTGCGGACCGCTGCCTAAAAACTCGGTCGACCGAGTTTTTAGGCGGCTGAACCGCGCGATTCCGCGGCCGGGGACTAGCCCGTTGAACATAATGGGCGCGGATGTATCCGCGCCATGCACAACCGCGGGCTTCCGCTTCAAGTGGAAACAAGCCCTTACTCAGCTGGCAGGTGCCTTGCCCTGACCCCTTCATAACTGACCCACCTACCTAGTGCTTACCCTAACCCACGTCTACCAATTCAAACTGATAAGTATTACCCTGTTCACACGGTCCTCACCTCTTCCTATCTGACCTCCCAGCCCAATGCCTATCCCAACCCACAAGCCAACCTACCTAAACTGATAACTATAACCCTGCCGGGTGAGATATTTTCCTACCCTTACAGCTCCGCATCTGCAGATAGTCAAGCGTAGGGGTTACGGTTAGGGGATTGGGGAGGTTAGATTCATTTTAACCCCCCGAGCTCCAAAACTTACCTGCCTTACACTGACCCTTTCCTACCTGATCCTCTTAGCCCAATGCCTCCCCTGACCCACAAGCTAGCCCGTCCTAACCCCTTCCTATAACCCTGTGCCTTGTGTAGGACACATAATGTGATGATTATACTGGTGGTAGAGGGCACCGTACACCCGGGCTGAGCACTGAGCCGACAGCTGGTGCCGGTGAGGTGCTGGACGTAGGCTGGCTAATTCCACTGTATCCAAACAATGCCGCGCGTCACCGCCAGTATTCTGATGATGCTGCTTGTTACTACCCAGAAACTGGAGACGCCGCATCCCCGGCATCCCTCTGCACGTGCGCGCCCACCTCGCCGACCTGGCCATGAGATTAGAGTCCTCGTGCACCTTCTCCTTTGACAATATTGACCTTCCATGGCTGATATGTGACACAAGCATTAACGTGTTATAATTATTTCGCCATCTTTACAATTATCCTGTCTGGCCTGCTCATTGTAACATTAGCTATTGGCACAGGATCCCACAAGC
Source organism: Ptychadena robeensis (assembly GCA_036250615.1). NCBI lineage: Eukaryota > Metazoa > Chordata > Amphibia > Anura > Ptychadenidae > Ptychadena > Ptychadena robeensis. The sequence continues at coordinate 87,899,009 of CM070033.1, forward strand.
CTGTTATTTATTGATAATCACTGCTGACACGCGCACCAAACCTATACTGAGAGGAAAGTGGAGGCTGTCATTCCCGCCCTGGCTTTCTCCAAGTGCCTTGTCATGCTGATCCACATAGTACCGGCTGTGTGACTGACCTGGAACAACTAGGATTTCACTGGCTGCATGCTTGTTGTGTCCAGGACATTTATTAATCACATTATATACAAAGCAGACTGTCTATAACAGAGGCAGTGCACTTTCCCACAGACGCCCCACGTACAAAAACCTTACAAAAAAAGTTGTAACCACTACAAATATTCAAATGTTCTCCCTTCTGTGTGTTTGGATGGCAATGGACAGACGGGAAAAGAGAGCCTTTCATCGGTTTGTGTGGAATATATAAAGCAGGGTATATAAAGATACATTGTTATCTCATTTAGGATTAGTACATAGCATCCTCCAACTGAACATGTGCCTTCCCTCTATCATACAATATACCCTGGCAGATCTGGCATTTCCATACCTTCCATGCTGGTACTCTGAACCCCGCCAATCATATATACTGGTTGCCATGCATTCTACTTGGCATGTACAATGTGTACTGGATACCGCAATGGCACCATCCCTGATATTATAGGGCACACAACTACAATGAAAACCTTTACATTTTCCTCAACTAAGCTACCCATTAGCGCAGCGATAGCTGCATGATTCTCCAGTTGCGCATCATCATGCTACAGCCAGTTGCTCAGAAAATCACACTCTAATAGATTGGCCGCAAAATAGCACGCTATTTTGCGCGTATGGCGGCCTTTTATCCTCAATTATAAAATGTTTAATTCCAGATAAATATGTTATGCTGGGCAAGGACAGGCAGATTCCTGCCCGATTCGACAGCTGATCAGATGCCGTGCACGTTCCTGCAATCGATCGGTGGTCGGTCGGCAGAGAATCAGGTGCGCCCTCTGGTCATATTGACCAAGAATTTGCCGCATGTCGGATCGCACAGTGATCCGTTATCCCGGTAAGTTCAGAGCCGATCCCATTAGATTGCCGTCCCATTAGGGTGCCCGGCTGATTCTTGGCACTAGCAGCAGTGCGTGATAACGTCATCACGCCCGGTCAGTCGGCTAAGCAGTCGACAGGAAAACGACCCATCTATGCCCAGCTTTACTTGCAATAATTAACAACAATGCTGACACAAGTTCTCTGGTGAGGCTCCATTCCCATGAGGGTCCCTTAATGTTGGCCTGTTTCTCCGACCTGTACCATATAGAAAATGCATGCGGAATTTTCACACCTTAGGGCTTGTTCCCACTAGTGCGGTTTGTTGCAGGTCAACACGATGTTTGATTTTTGAGGGTCAATCTGGCTTAGTTTTGTTTTTTTTATCGCACGCCCCAATTGCGACCACTCGCTATTGAAAATCAAGTCGCGCTGTGACTAATCGCGCTACTGGTAACAAGGCCTTATTGAGTTTACTGGAAAATAGCTAAATATAGAAGTATATGTATCTTAATGATTTAGACTAGTTACCTAAAGTTGCCCATACAGTGTTCGTTTTCAGTTCAATATACTTAAAAAGATTTTCAAATGATCCATTTACAACACAATTTTTTTTACCTGACTGAATCAACCAGTGATGGAACAAAAAATTGATTGATTTTAGCTGTCCGCGGAACGTACAGGAATCGCAATGTGTGCCAATCACAAACTGTTTCCTGTAGGATACTTACAGCATGGGGACCAGGGGACAAAGAACCATCAAGGCGTATGGCCATGCGATCAACTTGCAATGATATTCCGGTCGATCGCTCCAGTTGGGCGTCTCCATTTTGTGGACGATCAACCCCCGAGCGTGCCGGCACGAATGTGCAAACGTTCGCAAAATCGCCCGCGGATGGACACGTATATGAGGGGCCTTAGAAATAGTGTTGATCACTAATATTCTAATTGCAAATTTATATTGTGACTATCGGCACTTCCAGAATTCGCAAAGATCTTGGATATAGTGCAATATCTCTGCAATCGTGATGATTCAGTAACTACCATGCATTGCGTTCGTGGAGATTCAACCTCTCTATATGTCTGAGACTTAATGCGAAATTCTAAAATAACATTTCTCCTCGGAATGGGAATAAAGGAGAAACTTTTCCAGATGAGATATGTCTAGGAGGGGTTCCAATGCTTTGAAGAAATCTCCTCTCCTCCTGCATTGTGGTGAGGGAGGAAATACACTAAAATCTACCCAATGGAAAACAGCTATTCTATCTATCAATTGTATATATTGGTAATGATTTATATACAGACAGTGAATATTGATTGATAGCTAGATAATGATTAATAATGATTGATTGCTTGATTGATAACTAGATAATGATTGATTGATTGATTGATTGATTGATAGCTAGATAATGATTAATAAAAGTTGATTGATTGCTTGGTTGATAGCTAGATAATGATTTATAATGATTGATTGATTGGTAGCAAGATAATGATTGATAATGATTGATATTGATTCATAGATATAAACCGATAGATTAATAAATAGCCAGATATAGATAGCTAAAACAATAATGATTGATTACTAGTTTGTAGTTATAGATAGCTAAATAGATACTGATAGATTATTAATGGACAATGATAGATTGATCATGACTGGTTGGTTAATAGATAGATAATGTTTTATTGATAAATACTGATTAATTGAGCTATAGATAGAAAACAATAGATTAAAGCCCCCCATACACACAGTTCAGCGGGCAGCAGATCGATTGCCATGCGCATTTGCGGTGGTCAATCGGCCGCAAAATTGTCAGCGGATGGAAGCTGCCCACCTGGTGCGCTACGATTCTCTGAATGAGTGGCCGCAGTGTGATAATGATCGAGGATGTGCCAGTATCTATTTGTGTATGGGGAGGCTTTATAGATTGACTGTTTGATTGATAGATCGCTCAATAGGTAATGATGGATAGTTAGATAATGAGATAGAAGCATAATGATGGATTAATAGATTAATAATGATTGATTGATTGATTGATTGCTAAATAGATAGGAATAGATTATAAAATTGATAATGATAGGTTGATACTGATTAATTGATTGATAGATTACTAGATAACCATTGATATATAGATATATGATATAGCTGATGGTGATAGAGATATGCGTTTATCACATATATTATGAGCTCTGTGATTTGACAGGTCATGTATCCTCAGTTGCTGCGCAGCATTAGTGTGCATCTCCCAGTGACTTTCTGTGAGGTCTATGGACCACACACGCCTACAGGGGCGCAGAGGATGCCCCCTTCTTCTGCACACCAGGCAGGTAGGACGGGGAACGTGACGTCACCACCGCAGGCCCCTCCCATGAGTGTCGTGCTGAGGAGAGGGGGTGGGATTGGAGCCAGGGGGCGGGAGGAGGCAGTGCAATGCTGAGCTGATCCCACGTGTGACGAGCTTCTTCCCGGCTCAATAATATTCTGTTAGCGGCTTCTCGCTTAGCTGCTGCCTCTGTCCCTGTGACTGAGCCACTCACACACACAGTCCCAGCGCAGGAGTGAGGACGGGCTGTCACCGTGTGTGTGAGAGAGCCGGGCTGCTGACAAGAGTTTGAGCCCTGTGTGGATTGTATTTCTGGCGCTCTGGGCTTGTTACACGTCTGTCTGCTTTTACAGAGTTAGCTTTTTTTTTAACTGTTTAAAGGGGACATGGAGGCAGATGGGAGCCAGGCCACCTCTGGGAGTCCGAACGATTCTCAGCACGACCCCGGGTAAGTTGTCCGGGATGGTGTGCAGCATCCCTGTGCCCCCTCTCCTACGAAGGGCAAGTGCAGGAGGGGAGGGGAGACATCATCCATCCCCTGTACTGTGTACCCTTGCCGATTGTTTACTTCCAGCTTCCAAGAAGGGGCCTCCCCTGTCATCTGTGTGTGTCACCCGCTCCCGTGTCTCTGTCCTCCTCTCTCTTCTTTCCCGTTCAGCTTTTGTAAGTTACACGTCAAAATGGCCGATCTGACATCTGTGCTCACTTGTGTTCTGTTTTCCTCCCCTTCTAGTAAAATGTTTATCGGCGGCCTGAGCTGGCAGACCTCCCCAGGTAAGCAGGCACTCCTCTCCCCCTTTGTCTCCCTGTGCTCCTCTCCAGCCTCCCACTTCTCCCCGATCCTCTCTTTCTGCTTTCCGAGTCCTCTATTCGACCCCTATCGCTATTTGGGGCTCTTTCAGCATGGGATGGATGGGGGGTGGCTTGTGTGTTGTGCTCCAACCTTTCCTATCCTACTGCTCATTGCTGTCATGTCTTCTGCTTGCTCACAGATAGCCTCAGAGACTATTTTAGTAAATTTGGAGAAATCCGAGAATGCATGGTGATGAGAGACCCCACCACCAAAAGATCCAGGTAAGCTTGGTGCATGTGGGCAAACTTCTTTATGGTATGAAGCCTATGTGCTCCTGTGGACGAGTGGTCTAAAGGGAAAGATGCAGGCACACACCCCCTCGCCTCCTAAACCTCTGACATCGGTCACAGTACAAATATCCCATCCTCTTCTCTCCAGGATTGATGAGCTCTGATTTTCCTCAGACATGTCAATCAACACCTTTACTTCTAAAGCCCCCCATACACCTTTAGATCTCTCTGTCAGATATCCTTTTGATCTACCAACAACTATGTAGTGCCGGTTCTCTGCGATTGATCACAGGTAGACTTGATGGTTTAGAAAGTAAATGTGACTAAAACTCTGACAGAGAAATCTAAAGGTGTATGGAGACCCTAAGACTTAATGCCAAAGTGGAAGTCGTAGTTGTGATGTGACACAGTGCTGAATTGTTTCACATATGTTTAACTAGTGTACTTCTTTGGCAGTAATACAGTATCCAGGTGATTTTTTTTGTATATCCTTTAACAAACCTGTTTTATAATTTTACTAGTCCACACCCCCCTCGCTTTCCTGTATCTTCAGGATTTGTAGGAATCGTAAGAGAAGAAAAACTTGTCTAATGATTGTACTGTTGTCGTCATCTCCAGCTGGCATTCTCTGTTGCAATGCCAAGTTTTATTTTTTCTGGTTTGAGGACACAAGCGGGTGCACAGCCTATCACCCCCAAATGTGTGCTTTTTTATTTTAATTTGTTAATTAGTGTGTTTGAATTTTTAGTTCTACTTGTGCTTTATGTCTGCCACTCATTGTCATTTCTCTTGTTCTTTGTCTGATTTCAGAGGCTTCGGCTTTGTTACGTTTGCAGATCCTGCAAGTGTAGATAAAGTATTAGCTCAACCCCACCATGAATTAGATTCCAAGACGGTATGTTGTGCTTTATTTTTCAAATTCGGTTATCGTTCTGTTTTTGTTGACGTGTGTATGTGTGTCTTTATACAGTTTTCTTTGCCAGACACTTAGCTAAAGTTTTTACCTGGCTCATCTTTTCCCAACAGCTGTATGTTGTTGTTTTTTTACATCAAACAAATATTTTTGGTAAACATTAATACTGTTTTGCTACTAAAAAGACAATGCACTATGCTGATGGTGTTTGAGGTGAGAGAGTCTGTAGCTGGTGTCAGAGATGTAGACCCTAGAAGGGCAATTGGTTTACATTTTTGCCTTTTGTTCTAGTATATTTATTTTCTAGACTTAAATTTGCATCAGCTTAGTTCAGTGACTATGGCTGTCAGAGCATCTCACTTCTGTTTCCCCGTGTTTACAAAGCAAAGGAAAAAAACTCCAGCCTTTTTTGCACCTTATTACCCAGTTTAATTATGCTTGGAAAAGGGACGCTGACAAAAGATCCCCTGTATTGCTGGTACCGTGCTTAATGAGGAGGGAAAGGTGAGCTAATTACACTGATTAGATAAAGGATTTTTTTAACAACTGTTAAATGTCACAATTTTAACTGTATATTCATTCAGCAGGCTTTGTCCTAGATATAAAATAGAACCTGAGCACAGAGATGAATTAAAAAATAGCCTGCATAGGGCTGTAAGAATTCATGCATGAAGATGATGTGCACATGCTTGTGCATCCATTTACTATATATATTTGCACACACACACATACGTCTTGGGTATGTAATTTTATGCAGCAGTTTGAATGCCATTTAAGAAAACTAAAAAGTACCCTTTTTTTCTGTAAAAAGTTTCAGCAAGAGTAAATGAGTGTAAGCGTGCTAATTATTTACACTTACACGTTTTTGTTGCATGTTTGTTAACTCTTGTGTAGTCATTGTATTTTTTTTCTTGCTGTCATGTTCTGCTTTTTGACAGATGAATAAGTGACATAGTTATGTGTGATCTATTCATCCAGCAGGTCACTAAAGTAATTGAAGCTAATGTTTAAAGGGTCATTTTGGGTAGGTAATAAGACTTCAACAGTAGGCCCAAATTTGAGCTGATAGAGACAACTCCAGGAAAAGCGTACAGCAGAGCGGAATGGGCTGCAAAAGCTAATAGTATGTTTGTGTTTGTTACCACGTTCTTGATTTATTGTTAATGTAGCTTCATCTAGTCTTTTGACTCGTGTTTCAACGTTCAGTGCAGGAGGCAGCTCGGTTGGGTTTTGGCATGGAGTCACCGCTCTTGTTTACCTTAAAAGCTTTGATTTTAGGTAATGGCCCACAAACCTCAGAAATAGTGTCATAGTTATTTTTTTCCTAGAGGATTTGTAGATACAGTAAGTAGAATTTGTCTCTGACTAACTCGTTTTATTTCTTGGTAGATGATTATTGAATGTAATAGTAGTGGGATGCAAGAGGTGAGTAATTTCCATGCAAGCTGCAAGGGTGTTCTACACTAGAAACTCTGCTAAAGCATCTTTGGACCCCGACTACCAACGATTTGTTAGGTAGCATGACAACTTTAGAATGTTGGATTTTAAATTCTAGAATGTTCAAATTTTATATTGGATTGAATTTCAACCTCACTTCTTGCTTGCCTGCATGTAAATATCTCACTTGTTGCATTCCCTTTTTGTTTTATATTTTTCTGATCATATAATGTTGTGGAAGGGATTTGCAAATGTCATCTTAATGTGTTAATGTCATGGATGAAAGAGTATAGATTAATGGCTCACATGTAAGGTTGAACATTATATGATAGGTCCTCCATTCCGCATGACATTTGAGCTGTAAAGAAAGCAATGAAAATATTCAGTTACTCGTCAAAGTGCACTTTAAATCATGTCTTCACAGTAACTAATTGATTGGATGTAGCTTCCAAAATGAGTTTGTTTCCTTTTGAATAAGCAAGGTATTGATAGCCCTAGTAATTTTTCGTGTTGGTATTTCTATTTTTCATACATTTTATAGTGAAGAGGCAGATCATTCTGGTAATGGGCAAGGTGGTCCTGATTTCTGTTTATTGATGTGTTTTAGCCATATTGTAACAATCCTTGGAGTAAAAGATTATTTCTGTGTTGTGCTGATTTTTGGCTTGTTAATTTTTTAGTTATTTGAGTTGTCTAGGTGCCACAGAAAAATTGTTCTGGGTTTCCTGTTGATTTGCGCCACACTTTTTGTATCCTATATTTATGTTTTTATGTATATGTAGTATATGTGTTCTTTATACAGCCACCTACGTCACTTGTTGCTTTAGCTCTGCTACCACTTTAGAAAGTATGGCCATGTTGTTGCATTATTAAACACGGAGATGTGATTTCCAGGTTAATGGGGACTGAAAAAAACCTCACAGCAGATTCTTATGTGGAGCTGCTTAGACTTGCGCATGTTTATCTCAGAAACATTTTGAAAGCTTATACATCGCTTCTTGCCAGCCATAACATTTGCTTATTTCAAGTTCTCCAGGGAAAATCCACTTATTTATTACTAAACTCTAATAGACTGCATGTGGTGTTTTTTAGCAGAGGGGATTTATGTTGTGAAGCAGGTATTGGCATCTGTATTTGTACACGTTATCAGTGATTAGGTAAAGACGGCAGCAGGTTGCATTGCAGACAGCTTAGACTGTGGCTGTGAAGGGGTTGAGTTTTTCTTTCATTTTTTTTGCCCAGATTAATCTGCTGGGTGACTGCTTCTATCCTGAGTTGTTTGCACATCCCTCTGCAGAGTGGTGCATTATGAAGTACATGCAAATAACTTTACGTTTTTAGCTGTGGGGCTCAAACATCTGTTCGACATGCTGAGCGAGAGAGAAGCACTTTGTTATACGGAGATCACTGGGTCTCTTGTGTGCTCGGCAGTTCTAATTTTTCAATACATTGTAATAAAGGAAATCAATGTCATTCCTGTAAGATACAAACAGAGCACATTAGCTTTGTAGCTAATCTCACAGGCTAGTAACCCCTTTGACTTTGTCAGGGCGCCAGAGCATTACAGTGCACACTAAAATGTCGTTCCAACAGTTATGTGATAAATGTCCATTATGCCACCCTTAAATATGAGCCATTAATCTCAAAGTGGAAACTAGTGAATGCAAGTCACTTACTCTTGTGTTTCTTTTTCTCTTCTTTTTTTCTTTCCTGTGTCCCGTCCTTTCAGATTGACCCTAAAGTTGCATTTCCCAGAAGAGCACAGCCCAAGGTAAGTAGAAGGATCAATAATAGGATTTTCGGCACACAGAGAGTCATTGTTACCAGGCAGTTCGTGTTTCAAGCAGGGAATTGGAGATGAAAGCTTATAAAGCTGGACCGCATGGCGTCTTAAGGGTATCAGCATATGGTTGGGAAACTACAGGAGAGCTGTGCTGTGACTCTTTACTTTAACTGTCTGCTAACTGGGCTTGTGTTATAAGGTTTTCTAGAGAATTTTTTAATAAATTATTTGCTGTTTGCTTTAAATAAAATATTGCATGTTTGAACAAATATGGTGTTTGTGTGTTAATGGTCTGTTTTGAGAATGTTTTGTGATCATGTCATAGTGTAAATGTAATGGTGATCCCTGCTGTGTACTGCTCATATTTCAGTGGTCTAAAACTTTAGATAACTGCAAAAATGAATTAGATTGAAAGTTGTGCCTTAAATAGGATAAAAGCAGTAGTCCAGTGCAGCAATTTGTGAAACCTATGGGAACGACTGTGTGTCTAGCTGGTTTTTATGTTGGATGGTTTATTCAGCTGAGACCCCTGCTTAGAACTTTTGAAAGGGACTTTATATTGGCCAGAAATGACTGCCTTTTTTCCCTTTTACTTACCCTAAGATATTCTGATCTAGAGCTATTTATCGAACCCTTTTTAATATTTTGAACTTCTGGAATATCAAATTCTGTTTTGTTGGATGCTTACTTGAGCCAATAGTTTGTATGGTTAATGAGTACAGAAACTTTTGATCTGCTTCCAGGAATAATGGGAACTTTTGCAGTGTGCTCGGCAGCAACAATAGTAATATAGATCTGTTAGGGCTGAATTTAATCATGTCTTGTGTGCACCTCATGTATACACTACAGATTTTGACAGGTGCTGTAGGAAGCTGACTTTATCAGGTCCTGTCATTCTCCTTGTAGTGTCCCATGGGTACTCTCTATACTATCCTCGTATGATTAAATACAGCTCTATCTCCTGCCAGAGCATCACTGCATTGGAAAGCTCCTGAGGCCTATGGGGATTCTCATGGGTACAAGGCTTTAGTGGTTGTTGAATAAGTAATCGCAAACATCAGGAGGTTGGTGCCTAAATTTCCTGTTGGTATTGTTGTTTTGTAGTCTGTTTACTGCCGAACTTGTTTTATATATAAAACAACCAAAATAAATGACTCATAGCTTTAAGTGTCCCTTTGTTTGGTAAGTGAATGATTGTGGTTTCTTTCCTTCATTGGATATGTGTTTGTTGCTTTTATGTTTTGATGTTGATCTATAAAAATTTTTTTATCCCTGATCTTTATAAGGGATAAAGATCTTAAAAAAACCCAAAAAACTTGATATAAAAAACAGTAACTGCTTAAGGGTCATCCACTTTACATAGTGGTACCATTACCACCGCAGCACAATGCAAACATGAATTTGGACTTGTTAGTGCATTAGGACTCAACCTAGGCACAATGCTTGAATTATAGATTTTATTAAAGAAATACCTGCAATAAACTGTAGTCTTATTGTTAAAAATTGCTTGTGCGTAATATTGCACTCATCTCAAAATTGTCTTTAGTGTGTTTACAGCTCATATAAGCATATACGGTAATGCTTAATAAGTGTTTGCCTTTGGGCTTTGGGCTATACATTTGTAGATATGAGCATTATGAATTCATGGGAAATATCATTAATTACAAAGGTTAAATTGGTTGGTAGCTGTTGCTGTAGATTATTTGCAAAATTGCCCTATGAGTTTCCAGAGATCTTAGCACGGACTCGGGTTTAAAGATGTAATACACATATTATTTTGTACAGCGAGAAAGGGCCACCCAAGCAGCCTATAGGATGCTTTGTAGTAATGGTACTTACTCTATGTTAAACCTTTGACATGGCACTTCGACTCTCCCATTACAGCCAACAAGCAATCACATTACACGTGCGGGAGTGATCCTGCAAGTATAAATCCTGGAGATGAATTTTACAGATTTGCATGTACATGTTTTGGCATGATCACTCACCTTTTTAATGTTCTGTATATATGAAATATTTTGATGCAGTCTTTCAATAAGTTCTAAATGTTTTGGTCCACAGACTTATTTACTTTATTCTTATTCCGAGCACATTATAATTTGCCCTGAATAAACGAAGAACATAGTATAATGAACTACAGAGATGTGTGGTTTTCTTTTCCTTGATGGAACAATTATGTGGTTGTCTTCCTTATTAATGATACATTGAATTTGTTGCGTTAATCTGGCAGGCTAAGGACAGGAAATCTTTGTTTTACACGAGGTTGTATGACTTATTTAAAAGCTAATGTCATTCTATAAGTTTTAAAAAAATGTGCTGGCAAGATTAGTTCTTTTTGTTGCTAAGCAAAGCTAGATGCACTTTCTAATGCTGTGTTCCTGTTTCAGACTTTATACTATGTTTTGTGAAAACTGTTGTCACTGCTACAGTGAAGCATAGGTTACCCATAGGTGAAAAGTGATCAGTCAATGTTGATTTGCATATTGCTGGGTTTACAAAAATCCACCTTTTTTACTTTTAATATTATATAATTTACTTTCAATGGTACATTTTAAGCTTATACCTTTCCAACTTGTCCTTTCTTTTATTGGAGCAACAAGGAATTCTGGAGATTTATATGGGACCCAACTTATGAGGAAAGTTGAGTTTGGTATATAACCTAAGCTGATTTTATAACTTTTGTTTTACTAATTGCTTCATGACATTTTTTCCTATTTTGTGGTTTGATTTTCCTGGTGCTGTGGCAGGTTTATTTAAAATCCTGCCTAGGGGGGAATTTGTAACGGTGAACATGTATTGCTACTTTATTCTGGTACACTGTTCTGCTCTTCTCGTCCTGGAGGCCTGTACCATTCTGTAAAGGGTCGTAGGTGTGTAGTCAGCCAACCCCCATTCACCAGGAGGTTGGAGAATCAGTAGGTCAGAATGGCCTGTTCTATTGATATTCTGTACTGTTCTGCTGAACTTATCATAGTACTAAAACTGGCCATACACCGTTAGATCTCTCTGTCAGATATCCTTTAGATCTACCAACAACTATGTAGTGCCGGGTCCTCTGCGATTGAACACAGGTAGACTTGATGGTTATAAAGTCCCTCATATTATGGTAAAACAAAAGGCAATCTAAAGGAAATCTAAAGTTGTATGAGTTCCCTAAAGCAGAGTACAGACGGCTCGATATTCGAGCCGTCCAAAGTTCCTTGCAGCAGCGTGATGACGTCATCAGGCTGCTGTCAGATATTGGCAGAGCTGGGGAGACAGCTCTGCTCTCCCCAGCTCAGCCGATGCTTTGCACGGAGACTTCATATAAAGAAGCGGACATCAGCCGTATTCAACGGTCATGTCCAATATGGCTGTTTTTGAGCAGGATTGATCCCGCTCGAAAACAGCGATGGCCGCACATGGTGCTTGTGAGCGCACATGGTGCTCGAAGCAGGCATTGATCTGGCCCATATCTGCAGGTCTGTACCCTGCTTAAGAATTGTATTGGAATTCACTGATATGCTTATATAGTATAAGAAGAAGTAGTGGTTTCGAGTTTGAGAAACCGCTCAGTGGCTTCATTGTTTCTCTGTTGGACATGGTGATACTCTCAATTAGTTATTAATTTGTTAATGGCAACAGAGGCCTCATAATTTGTTTCAGAAAACCATTTTTGTATTCAAGTAAAATAAACCTATACATCTGACAACAGAGATGTAGCACTAAAATATAGATGGAACTAATTGGTTAAGCAGCCTTTTCTGGGGCCCTCTTACCTCTTCCTAAGCTCTAGCTAATATTAATTAGGGAGAGAGAGGGGGAAAAAAAGAGGTTATTTTTGAGCTGGGCAGGGAGCTTGTGTTTTAGCTAAGGATTATGTTGTCGGATTAGTGTTGCATTTGAAACTTTTTATTCCTTTAAAGTTGTAGGTTACCACTTCATTGCAATAATTGGTCACATATGGTTTGTAACCTTTTGATAAACCTATATTTATTGATGTGCACTGTTTGTGCAAACAAACATGTATGTTTTGATGTTGGTGCCAGTGACTAAGCTATTGTGTGTTTTAGGTTTCACTAGAAAAAAGCATTTTTCTATGGTTGGTATGGGCAACATGGCTGCTTATCCATCAAGAATTATATTCAGTTCTTTATATTTGTTTTTGAGTAAATTGTTTCTCCATTTAAGAATTATTTGGGTACCTTTTTTTTCTGGTTTTGTGGATCAATTGTATAGTTGCTCATTATGGCATTATACATGTGCCTTGGTTTTGCTAAAATGTTTTTTAGGCAATGGACCCACTTTTTCATAGTATAAAAACTTTAGAACTTTATTTTACTATAGCACTGTCTCCCATCCCAATCAAGGGTTGAGTGCTTGGTAATGTTTAGGGGCGACAGAAGAAGATTTACTTACCTTACCCTTGTTTAGACAGATTAACCTCGTCCTGGAAGTGAGGCTCTTTCAACCACTGTAAGGCTTAGGGTCTCCACACACGTAACAAACCGCAGCCGATTTTTCCGCCTACCGATGTGTGCGGCCGTCGCTCGGCGGCAAAATCGGCCATGGATCACGGGTGCCCACCAGGATCTGTCGCCCCAAAGCTAGGTTGGGCAGAGAACGGACATGTCCATAAATCTCGGGCTGATGCCGTTAGTTTTAATGGGGACCGGCATCCTCGTCCAAACACAAAGGGTGCTTGCCGTTACTGTAAGCTGTGGAGAGCAGCGTGATGACGTCATCACATTACTCTCCACAGCTCATCTGTCGGTCCCCGCTCGTTAGGTGTGTGGGAACCTTTAGGCTCCACTATGCGTCAAAAGCCATCTACACATCCGTTGGTGTAATTCATTAGCTTGCATTGCGTTAAAATCAACGCAGAATACTGCGTTGACATTAATGCAATGCAAGCCAATGCAAGTATGGGTGCGTTGACGCACCCTTTAAAAATGAATTGAGTTTGTTGAAAAGCAATGGTATGTGTTGTTCGATGCGTTGATCAAATCCGTTCATGGTATAAAAAAACGAAATGTCACTAACGCATCCCTTAACGCATTCCTGATGGATCCCTAACACATAGTTTGTGTTTATTAGATCTGTAGCATATCATTAACGCATAGTGGAGCCTAAGCCTAAGATTGGTTTGAGAAAGCAACATAATCCTCCTCAATGCAGCACCATAAGCTGTGGAGGCGAGCACCAAGTAAGGGAGCAGGTGAGCAATGCTCTTCTACACCCTCTAGAAATGACCTACCATTGAACTCATTGAGCGGACTGGAGACCCACCCACTGCAAGGGCAGAATTACATTTTTTTTCAAGAGTTCAGCTTTAAAACAGGTATCTGATTGAACGCCTAATACATTTGGTGTACAAAAGTAAACGTTAAACTTTCAAAGATACTGTACAATCAGGATTCAGATCCAGCTAAATGGGCTTAACCCCTCTATAATAAAACCAATCAACATGACATGCTCTTGTACAGTTTATTACCACAAATTTTTAAAATTTATTTTGAATACTTATCAGGTAGTTCATACTCTAAAAATATTGTTTTTGATGTAGCTCAGCAAACAATGGCCAAAAACTATTTTTAGAAACCAATAGGTAAATTGCAGGTTTCAAATACTTGTTTTGGTGCATCTGGGCTTTAAATGAGCAAAAACTACTGCTGTACAGTAATATAGTTAATACTATGGTCCCATTGACACTTTTTTTTATTTTCCTGCTAATGTGTGTCCGTATGGTCCCATGAGATGAAGTTGAAATGTTCTGGACTTCACATATCAGTTTGTTCATTTTAAATTGCATTGCTGTTACATGATTTGCATTGCAACACATGATGACAGATGTCTGTTAAATTCAAAGGAATGGACTCTTCAGACAAAAATATAAATGCAGAAATACAGCCTTAAACCCTTGACTCATGGAAAACATCATAATAATGGAATATGTCATTAATTTTTACTTTGCAAATATATGCAAATAAAGTCTAGAGAGGGTTTCTAGGTGCAGCTCATATAAGCGTAGTCAGCATAGTAAGCCTTTAATATAAAATCTGAATACTGAATAATACGTTGGTCTGATTAACATGTGTCAGACAATGTGGGTTCTCACACATCCAAAAAGTGAATGTTAAATACAATGGGCTTGTTCCCATGAAATATGTGTAAACGCTCTTTTTAAATTGTTATGAATATGACCTCGCAAGAGCTCTACGAAACACAAACCACTGACCTCATTATCCAATATATCCATACACATCTGCAAAAAAAAAAAAAAGCTTCATGCATTAAGCAGAAATGTTACTATGTAAGACTGAATTTGGAAAAATAATTAGGGTGTAAAGATCCTGCTTATACCATTTAGAAATGGTTTCCTACAATTCTGTTTAATCTTAAAACAAACCGAAGATGCATAGTATAAGGAAAGACTCAGGCTTCTGAGTTTGGGTACTGAGCATGAACAGAGGAGCCTGGACACAATGAGAGATACCTGAGGACAGAAAAGAAAGTTGCAATATTAATAAATAGCCATTTCTTTTTCCAAAAAATTACTTTCCTCATTTTTATTACTTTCATTCTCTATCTTCCTGCATGCTTGGAACAGTTAAGCGGGTAGAGCACACAGAAGTGGCCACATACAGGGCTCAATAGAGTGCCAATAGCTAAGGTAGTTACCACAATAGGAAGGACAAGGAAATTTATGTATGAGTTTTTACACAATTGTGTAATAAACCTCCAAAGTTCAGGTCTGCATTAAAGCTAGAGGATCAAAAAAGTAACTAACATTCTTTATTGGCTGATATAGCCCTAATCCGGGGAGACATCTAAGATGCATTGGGCATGTATGATTTGAATGTGTCCCTAGAAACAATGGGATGGGGATTTTATTGTGCTGCAATTTATTCCCAAAAAATTATGGTAAAAGTGTAAGCTACAGCAACATTAGGGAGTAATTTACCAGTCATCCTATTTGTAAAGCTGGGAATAGACGGTACGATTTACCGTCTATTCCTTATCCGATTCTCTGCACTAAGAGAGGGCGTGATGACGTCATCACGCCCACCCGCTAGTGCTGAGAATCGGACAGCACTCTTTATGTGCAGCTCATTAATTCGGCTCATTAATTCAGCCGTCCCCAGCCGAACTAATAGGATCGGGTTAAAATTTACCATCCTGACGGATAACTGTGCGATCCGACAGGATGGCTGATTTAAGCCCAGTCCTCATTAGTTGCAGCCTCCAATTCCTGCACGACCCGATCCCTAAGGGATGCGCATGGCATCGGATCGGCGGTCGGATCGCGCAGGAATTGGAACGCAATGCCCAGCTCTAACCATTGAATTTAAATTGCATTCAAGTTGCTGCAGTTAAGGTAGTTAACAGACAGAAAGTTGTTAAATCTTCTTCAATTAACATTAAAATACAACTAGCTAGGGATAAAGCTGTGATTGCATTGTTTATTTAAATGTCATGTTTTAATTTTGTTGTGTATTTCTAGTTACTGTATATACTTAAATATAAGCCAATGCACCTAATTTTACCCATAAAACGTGAATGACTCAAGTATAGGCCTTGCATGCAAAATGCATCAGCGTAAGGCACAGAAACACACCACAGGTTGTCATATGTGCAGGTTGTCATTTTGTGAGTTAATTGCAAAGCCCCTGAACATGATATCATCACCACAATTTCTGGAGCTGTAGAGGTTTGTATGAACATTAAAAAATAAATGAAAAAATCTAAATTTTACTTGACTTTGAACCTAATTTATGCAAAAATGTACATGTCCCAGAGCAAAAATTGGTGATACCACGTTCAGAAGCTTTACCGTTAACTCACAAAGTCAGCCCACTAAATTGTGCAAATTTCGTCTCCTGACTTAAGCAAATTTAAAAAAAATTTCAACACATTTTGGGTACTGAAACATTTGCCTTATACTCAAGTATATCCAATATATCTGTTAATGTTGCTTTAGTGTAACATACAAGTAATGCACTAATTTTACAAACAAGGGCAAAGTTATACCTTTTATGTTGGTATATTAGGGCCCAAGACAACAAGCACATTATCTGGGCAACCTACTTAAGCTGGCCATACACCTTTAGATCTACTAACAACTATGTAGTGCCGGGTCCTCTGAGATTGAACACAGGTAGACTTGATGGTTTAGAAAGTCCCTTATATTACATGGTTTTGGTAAAACAAAAGGAGATCTAAAGGAAATCTGACAGAAAAATCTAAAGATCTAAAATGATTTAGATAAACTTCAGCTTTTGCTCATGGTAAAATTTCAAACTTTCTTTTTTTTTTAATGGATTTTCAATGAAAGGGTTAAGCTAGCCATACACGTGTCGGATTCCATGTCCAATCGATTCATCATCCGATCGATTCCGGCGATTCTGCCGGGAATCGCAGGTGTGATCAATTGGCCAATTAAGAGTATCCATCGCAGCATACCACCTTGTCCAACAGATTCCGACACGATTCCGTGTGCGATTCCACCTCCGATTTCACCTCACAAATGGCAACTCCCCCTGATCCGGGCAGAATCGGATGAGAAAGACCAACATGTTGGTTCTCCGTCGGATCCGATTCTGAGCCCGTGAACGATCGGACCTGATCGATCGGACAAGGTGGGCTGCATGCGATTCTGGCACGATCGTTTCGCGTGCACGCGCCCGGAATCGATCGTGCCGGAATCCGGTGTGAATCCGACACGTGTATGGGGGCCTTTACTGCAAGTGATTCCTTTCTCACCAGGAGTGCTGCAGATTTTGGGTGTAGGAGATAATTTCTCTGCCTCTTATTCGTTTCCTGCATTTACAACTACCTCTGTCTATTTTAATAGACTTTTGTGTGATTGTGTTCATATTTTTTTAGGATTGCAAAAAGGCAATGAGAACTAGAGGACCCTTGCAATTTAAGACCCTGCAAATTATTTGGACTGTCCCAGTGAGCTGGTTTGAGGCTTTGTTTGCCAAATTGGTCAAATTACGTTTCATTTAGTTTTTCTTAGAAGGAAAGGGAACATATGAAAAAAATCTTCAGGTGATATCAAAAGCCGAATGTGCAGTCCCCATCCATCATGTGCAGATGGCAGTTCATAGGCGAAGTCAGTATTGGGACTTTTCATAATTTTTAGAAGGGCAGTTTAGTTTATTGACACAGATTTGTAATCTCATTTTACATCACACATTTCATATCTCTGGTAGAGGGAAGACTGGTGGTTCTGAATTCATATGCCACATCACCAATTTGGAGAAGGGAGGACACATGGTTCTGTTATCCCATCCTACATCATACACCTCATATCTTTAAAGAAGGGAGAACATGTAGTTCCATTATCCCATCCTACATCATACACCACATGTCTTTGGTGGAGGTTGGACTGGTGGTTCTGATTTCATATCCAACATCATCTCTTGGTAAGAAAGGAAGGGCGCATGTTTCTGCTATCCCGTCCTACATCATACCCTTCAAATCTTTGGAGAATGGTGGACATGTAGTTCTGTTATCCCATCCTACATCATATAACTCCTGTCTTTGGAGTAGGGAGGACTTGTAGTTCTGTTATCACATCTTACATCATACCCTTCATGTCTTTGGTGGATGGAGGACTGGTGGTTCTGATTTTATATCCCACAACATGTCTTTGGAGAATGAAGGACACATGGTTCTGTTATCCAAACCTACATCGTACATCTCATGTCTTTTGGGGATAGAGGACTGGTGGTTCTGATTACATATACCACATCATACACCTCATGTCTTTGGAGAATAGAGAACATGTGGTTCTGTGATCCCATCCTACATCATACACCTTATGTCTAGAGAATGGAGAACACGTGGTTCTGTTATACCAGCCTACATAATACCCTTCATATCTTTGGAGAAGGGGACTTGTGGTTCCTTTATTACATCATGCCTTTTATGTCTATGGAGAAGGGTTGACATGTGGTTCTGTTATCACGTCCTACATCATACCCTTCATGTCTTTGGTGGATGGAGAACTGGTGGTTCTGATTTCATATCCCACAGAATATCTTTGGAGAGGGGAGGACACATGGTTCTGTTTTCCCATCCTACATCATACACCTCATGTCTGTGAAGAATAGAGAACACGTGGTTCTGTTATCCCAGCCTACATAATACCCTTCATACCTTTGGAAAAGGGGACTCATGGTTCTGTTATCACATCCTACTTCATACCTTTCATGTATTTGGAGATCTGGTTCTGTTATCCCATCCTACATCATACACCTCATGTCTGGAGAATGGAGAACATGTAGTTCTGTTATCCCAGCCTACATAATACCCTTTATATCTTTGGAGAAGGGGACTCATGGTTTCGTTATCACATCCTACATCATACCTTTCATGTCTTTGGAGAAGGGTGGACATGGGGTTCTGTTCTCACATCCTATATTATAAACTTCAGGTTTTAAGTGAAGGGAGGGCATGTGGTTCTGTTATCCCATCTTACATCATACATGTCATGTCTTTGGAGAAGGGCGGATTAGTGGTTCTGTTATCCCATCTTACATCATACATGTCATGTCTTTGGAGAAGGGAGAACTCATGGTTCTCTTATCCCATCCTACATCATATACTTCACGTCTTTGGTGAAGAGATGATACGTGGTTCTGTTATCCTAACTTGCATCATACACCTCATGTTTTTGGTGAAGAGGGGACACATGCTTCCGTCCTACATGCAATGTCAATGGTTGAGACAGAATGCCTGACCTGTAATCCCATCTTACATGATATTGATGCAAGGGATGCTGATATCAGATATGTTACTCTGCCTGAATTTTTCTTTTAATTATCACATGAGTGATGTGGGTTTATTTTTTTGGGAGAACATGCATGTGTATTTAAAAAAAAAATTCTCATTATTTTCCAAATGCTTACTGTCTCTTTGATAGAAAATATGGCCTCTGACTGAGAAACGACATATTATAGTAGAAAGGAAAACTAACAGCTGTAATGAATGTCTAAAATTAGTACTGTCACAATATTCTTTAATGCATCTCATAAATAAAAACCTGTTTTGACCTGTTTTTTAATTAGTTGCTAAATCCTGCTGAATTAAGGATTTTGAATTCAGCAGTTCATTTATCCCAGCTGAGCAGTAAATGTTCGGTGGTTAAATCTAAGTACAGTTGCATTTTATTAACTAGATATGCTTAGGCCTATAGAGATTGATGCAGTTTAATTAACACTTTCATTCCCAAGAGGATTTGTCATGTTTTTGTTTGTATATTTCCACTGTCCTAACCATTATCATGCACTAGAAGCGGTTTGGTGTTGACATTTAAATTGCCCATCTAGTGTGAGTCTAAAAAGAAGGAAATATTTTTTTGTTTTGATTTTCTTTTTTGTAACATTTTTATTAGATTTGGCATTCATTTTTAAACATTTTATAGAATTTTACTATTTTTCTGTAAGATCAATATTATTTTAGAATAATGTTGTATCACTGAGGTTAAACATATATTTTGTAATGTAGGCTGATATTTCTAATAAGAAAATCCATTAATAGACTGATGGTTTTTGTCTGCTGATGCTAATTCAGTCTTGGGGTTTCAATCACAGGATCTGTGATTAAGGATTATCTGGAATTTAGAGACTAACAGAAGTACCCTGTGGTGGTCCTATTGATGCTCTTGGAAGACTGTTTTATCGCTGAGACATTTCTGGAAACCTTTTTCTAAATTTTATGTTTTCAAATGTTTACCTGTTGCTGAGGGGGAAAGGGCTTTGTTACTTTACTTTGTGCTTCTACGTATTCAGATCCTAGTAGACATTCTGGTGCCTCTGACCCAAAACTTCCTCAGAACTCTAGAGCAGCTTTGGTCTGTTAATGACAAAAATGAAATATAAATATTCAGTGTCTCATATTTACCTAGTTTAAAACCTATAATCTCTGCAACTCCTCTAGACAAGTTCTGTCTGATTAAAAACTTCACATGTATGAAAACAGGACTGTAGTTTTTTGTGTGAATGTCTCACTGCTCTTTAAGGTCCAATTTAGGACATTAATATAGATCAATAATGTGAATTATTATAATGTATAACAGAGTAGGCTATTAATCTATGTATTAAAAGCAAAAAAAAGGTAATAAATATTTGCACACAACTGTTAATAGCGATTTTGCAATTAAAATGATGTCATGGCCAAAAAGGTCATCAGTTGGTGTATGGAACCAGGCAAAAATCACAGAGTAAAAATGGATCAGTATGAGGGGTGGTGGTGTGCATACAAAGCAGGGGGGATGTGCCCCCCCCCTGTAAAAGACAAATGGGAACAAGGACATGAGGCGTACAACTCAAAAGTTATGTTAATGATAATGGTGCATTGCCTGCACCATTCTGCCTTCGTCCACTTACGTAAATTTATAGGAACAAAAACACAAGGCACAAAACCTAGTGCAATAGATAGATACAATAAAATAATGGAGGTACAGAGCAGGCATAGCAGGGGCTGATATCCTAACTGGTCATGTGTGTTTAGCCATGTGGATACCAAGGTCTGATCCTGGTATTCACATGGCTGAACACCCATGGTCTGGTAGGAGATCAGCCTCTGCTAAGCCTGCTCTGTACCTCCATTATTGTATTGTATCTATAAATTGAACTAGGTTTTGTGCCTTGTGTCTTTGTTCCTATGAATTTATGTAAGTGGATGAAGGCAGAATGGTGCAGGCAATGGGATCTTTTTGGAAATCTTGGCTTTTGCTATGCATGTGGAGTTTACTTAATCTGTAGCACTTGCAGACCACATACTTCTCTCCATAACAGTGGCATTCCCTGATAGTAGTGGCCTCCTTCAGTATGACTATGCACCCTGCCAGACCGCAGAAATCGTTTAGTAGTGAACTGAGGAGCATGGCAACAAATTCAAGGTGTTGACCTCTAAATTCCTAAATCTTCTGTGAATGTCCTTTTGGTAGATATGACAAACCCCTTGTAAAGCACATGGGTCACAGATGTTAAGCGGTACAAGGAAAACCTATGCAATATTAGGCAGATGGTTTTTGTGTGTATAATAGATATTTATATATCTCATGGGTACGTATTTGTGTTGCCTTGAATAAGAGTCATTTTAGAATCCTATCAAACTAAACACTGGCCTACAGTCCACGGGTTAATGACAGATGATGTGCTATATTTAGCAGAGTTTTACAAGTCCCTTGCTGCTCATCATGAAACTGCTCTCTGTATCTCATCGGTGCTTGAAGTAACACGTCACTGTTCTGTGTGTGAGGCTGAAGTCTTTGTTTATACGAACACGTCTCTCATTTGAATATACATTGAGCTTTCTTGTCTGTAATTTATTCTGTATGTAGGGCTGGCTAAAGTCACATGCTGCTCAAATGTAAGCTGTGTGGGCAGCAGCCTTTGTATTTGGGGGAATTTAAATAGAAAAAGTGATTTAGTATTTGATTTATATAGGTTTGACGTGTCCCAAAGAATGCGAAATACTGAAGGGAAATGTTCGAGTAAAATATTCGACCTGAATTTACACTTGGGAATGAGATCTGTTATTGTAAAATAAACTGGCCTACTTATCCAACCCCACCTTACTTGGGCTAATGGTAATGACTGTAGCACCATGGGAGAGTGGCCACTGAGGTTTGCACATAAATTAAGATTATTGTATTTGAGTAGCAATAAAGTTTTTATAATGTGTAATTGTATGCTATGATGTAATGTGTTGAGAGCAAAGTATACAGAAGAAGAAATCTGTTTTTGCAGCGGATAGTCACCCCTAGCAGTTGTACAAATAACAAATCACTTATTGTTTATAAGGAGCGGAAGCTGTGTCTGCTGCTTTGTACTGTAATATGTCCACATGTGGCACATACATAACAGGAGAGCGGCAATGCGATTTTGGAGCAGGCTCCGTGTCATGTATGTGCAATTTTCCTTTTACATTTATGTCCCCAATCATTTAAGGCGAACAACTCAGTTATAGTTGTAGTCCTGATATGTGGTTCCCCCATAGCATCAGGATATCATATCTGGAATACTGGTGTATATCTATAAGTTCATGAAGTAAAACTTTGCCCTTTGCATGCTCTATGCACCCCTTCCATTGTAAGATAAATGATCCCTTGTTCTCTTCTACAGTGCCATGGTTTGTATTAGTCTTGTATGGGATGCGGTTTTGTCCTATTTTGTAGAGTACTGTATAATTTATTGGTGCTGTATCAATAAAATATACTAATTTAATGTATATGTAATTTAAATGTAGCTCATTTCAGTTTAAAACAAAATGTCCAGCTTGGATTTTAAAGTGCGTATCTTATGTGCGCATGTAAAAACAGGGGGCCACCAGGCCCCTATCCCTGTTTTGCAGTAGTTTTCATATGATAATTGAAGATGTCTGCTTCAGTCATTGCATTTAGAAATGATCATTAGAGCAGCACGGTCTTGTTTACTGCCTTTTGACACTTAGGAGTCAGGGGAATGTGGTGAAAAGAGCCAGAGTTTGAGTTGCTAAGTATACAGTTGTGCGAATGTGAAGCTGCAAATGCTTTTAACTAGCCGCAAACCTTTTCCTAAATCTCAGCCTACCCTCGCAGCACTTGTGAGCAGTTGCCCGCTGGAAACCCCACACTCATTCTGCTGTGTTGTTTACTGTTTGGTCCTGAGCTAGGATCACTTGTAATGGCAAGCAGTCCACAGGATACACATGTGGGTGGAGGAGTGAATGTTTCATATTCATTAGCTGCTTTCTGTGTACACTGTTCTCAGTGAAGAAGCTCACTGTCTCGTTCAAAAAAACATAATTTTGTTCTTACTGGAAACTTTCTATGAAGTCATGGCAAGAAAGCAGAGAACTTGGAATCCACTGCATTAAAAAAGAAAAAAATCTTAGTACCAGCTTCATAAGTAGCAGTGCCATGTATTAGCAGCACAGAAAGGGTTAATCATCTTGCGTACCTATTACCATATATATAATGTATTAACCAGTAAGGTGCTGGATACATTGTGATATTGATCTAGCTGTGTAAACAGCATCTGTGTCATAATCGCTGTTTGTACACTGTGTACACCATGCAAATGTAAGCATAGTTTTTATCCAGTCCCCCTCAGATCCCTGTACTCAGCAGTTCACACATACATGTCCAATATGTTTTCTGCCCCCCAACTTCAGTGTTTTAGTCACTGTTGTGCTGCTTGAACAGATTGATTGCTTTTCCGGTCACTGCACGTTTGGCGTGCTTGATTCAGCCTTCATTTGAGCTGCTGGGAGTGGGAGCTGTGACGTCCTTGGGTATCCGGCTTGGATGGAAATCAACATTAACCCATGCGGTAATGAATGCCCTAGTCTCTACCGCAGAGCAAGTTCACTTCAGCCAGAGATATTGCTGGGAATAGTAAAGGAGGAAGAAGCAAAGGCTTATGTTAACCCTCTGACATCTAGAACAAAGTAACACAGCTTTTTTAGTAATTACAGTCTCTAGTTATGATACATATGTATTGGTATTGAAATGTGTATCTGCATTAGGAAGCACGGATGAGATTTGAATATCACATGGGTGTTAGCCACACATTTCTTTACAGACCCAAAAGCACATTATTTATATTTCTGCCTTCGTTACTCTTGGTGAGTTCCCCACACCTCCTGTTTAGTAATAGGTTGTCCGCCCAAAAAGCCTTGGATAGAAGTAAAACTTTGACAGGGGTTCCAATAGAAGAAGAAAACAGAACTTTTGGCTGAACATACACTTTTTAGAAAACTGAGAATCCAAGTGTCAATATTGGTTATGATTTGAGGTTGTAATGCATCCAGCTAAAGATATTGTATGATAAATAAAGTCTTTATAAAAAGAAAGTTATTACGTCAAAGAAAGGGAAGTAATGTTTGTATGGCTTTGGGTGGCTGTAAGCCATTGTTATAGGTTGTAGTTGCTCAAAACATGCTCCCATTGTAGTCAATAAGGGCCCATCAAAACATCAGTAGGCAGTGGGTTGCTCTTAGCTCTTTGAGCTAGGAGCAGGAGAGGAAAATATTTTCGACTAGAAGGATAAGGTAGGCTATAGAAGTGTATTCGTCATTAAAAAAAATAGTTTTTAACCCACTTTTAAAAGTTTTACCTACTCCTTGATCGAGCTAACCAGTCTACTGTGCATCCTTCTTTATATTCTGTATGGCTGTCTTCCTTGCTCTGTATGGTCTTGTTTTTGATGTGTTCATTTCTTAATGAATCCTAGAGGACTCGTTGTTCCACCTATTTAGTGAATTACCATATTTTTTGGACTATAAGGGACACCTTTTCACCCCCAAAATCATGGGGAAGAAGTGCCTGCGTTTAATGGTCCAAATGCGCAACCCTTGGCTTCCCGGCAAGGAGATTAGCCTGGGAGCTGTCAGATGAGAGATGCCACCGCGGCCAGGTCTTCCATCTGAACTGGTTTATTGCTTATGCCAGCAGAGCCCTGCTGATATAAACAATGAGGAGAGAGATAGATGAACTGCCATCTATCTCTCTCTCCATGGAAGCTGCAATCACTCTCCAACTTCCATGGTTGTAGGCGCAGCCAGAGAGAGAGAGGAGGGAAGATCTGCAGCCATTCCCCCCGTGGCCCCCCTCCTCTCGATCAGTGGGGAGGATGACATGTTGTGCTGTGATAGTACTGTTGCTAGTGACATCTACTGGCTGGATTTGATATTGCATTCATTCAATCTATGCATCTGCATTAACCCAATTGATTTGAACTCTATTTGTTTTCTGTTTTCCCTGCTCTAAAAACTGGGTGCATCCTATAGTCTAGTGCATCTTATAGTCCAAAAAATATGGTACTTTAGTTTCATTGCAGGTACACTTGGTGGTAGTAGACTAGAATTTAGGAACTTACTGTAGAGCAATGAGGATCAATAAGTATGTCTTCTACGCTGTAAACGCACAAACCACAAAAATTCAGAATATATTTTTTTCACATTTTAAAGGGTGGTAAGGGCTGAATTCTTCTTTGTATTCTGTGTGTGTGTAATTTGTTAGTATTAATAAATAATTTGATGTCTGTATGACATGCATATAAAGTGCTGCATCTGGCAGTCTAGTGCTGCATCTATAGTCTAAGGGTCCCCATACACAGGTCGATACACGTTTATTTCATGCATGCTGGAACGCAGTGTGATGGCGTCGCCACACTGCACTCGAACATTCAGGGATTGGACGGGGAATTGATGCGCACCACTTTGCACATTTGCTTCCCGTGCAATACTTTGGGTCCCCATCCAAAGTAACTGTAATTGAACAGGCTTTCTTTGTGCAGGATCAATTGGTTAGGATTCGATTGGAAAATCGACCTTTGTATGGCCACCTTAAGCCTGATTGTGAGGCTCAAATTAATCTTTTAATGTGAACCATGCATTAGAAGCACTTTGATGTAATTTTGACGTGTTTTCTTGACGCAAGCTCTGGAACAGGAAAAAAATTGCATTACAACTTACAGCACCCATGCATCTAAATAATGTGCCAGAAACGCATCCAAAAATCTAGGGATGTGTTCCAATGTGCCCACAAGTAAATGGGTGCGTTGATTCGTCCGGACTCATGTTGCATCTTTAAAGACATGTTAAAACCCTTTTTTTTTTTGTGAAATTGTTTTTGTAAAATTTTTCTTACTATAATTGCATATTTGTTCAAACTGCTAACATATCTGCCTTCCCAAGCTTTCTTCTGAGTACTACAAGACCCATTTTTTCATGGAATGGAATGGAACAGGTGTTTGTTGTCCAAATCAGAATTTTAGCTTAGAGTGACATAGCTCCTTCACCATAGATACAGCATGGAGAGTGAGACAGGAAGTATATTGCTGGCAGGATTGCCATACAACAATCACATCTAAGTACCGCTAAAGCCCCCCAAACACCTTTAGATTTCTCCATACAATTTCCATTAGATCTACCAACAACTATGTAGTATAGTGGCCTCCCTGATAGAACACATAGTGATTGGAAGGATTAGACAGGTCCTCATATTACATGGTTTTGATACAATAGGGCATTGCTATTGTATCTTTAGTGATATGGGGTTAAATATTGGTCTTTATACTGTACAATAATAAAATATGACTTCTTGGGACTTATAGTGCCACATACTTAATGTCCTACTCATTTATATGGACTCTGAAGCAACCAGCAACTTAATTTATCTGAAATTTAGCAATCCCTGTGGCTGCTGGTTAAGAGGGTATATACTGTATGTATGAATGATGTTTGTAGCAATGGATGGCAGTTTAAGGATGCTTTGGGTTGGTAATCGGAGTGTGTACAAAGGCACGGCAAGGGGTACAGATTTCTGCTTCAGTGTAAGATAAGTATTTCTTCTCTGCAAGACATTGCCATCTATCAGCACATATAATTAGTCGTTCGCCTCTGTTGGTACAGTTCTCTAATAGGATTTTTTTTGTACATGCATACTTTGTTTTCCTCTTTTCTCTTTACTTATTGAAGAATTTCCTCTAATCCCACTAAGCTTCCAACTCTCCCAGGATCACCTGTGGCAGTAAAACTTGCACCCTTCTGTAGATTTTTTATTTTAATATTTGTTCACTGAACTCCATGGGCTTTGTGTCTGCTCAGAGGGGAACCAGCGAGCAAAGTTATAAGAAGAAACATTACAAAGAAAGAGGCCCGCGCAAGGATGATAATAATTAAAACAAGAAATCACTGGTACTTTCCCACACAGTCCTGTACTGTGCTAACAATGGCCATGGCTTCAAGCTGATACAAGAGAGTAAAGGGCAGGAGAAACTAATGTAGCAAAAGCTGATGCTGAGTGACGTTAATGAGGTGATCATGCAGGTGGAAAGGGGAGCCCGAGCCTATTAATGATTGGGACCCACTTGGAGTTTATGAGGTACTTGTATTTATTGGGGAATACTGTAAATCCCCAGGCAGAAATGCCTCCCAGCTTGCAGGACAGGAGGCTATTACTGGTGGCCTAGTGCACAATTATGAAACCTAGGAACTTATTATAAAATAATAATTGCAAAACAAAAATAAAGTGTATTTGTATGTGTGTTTAATATGTAATATTATATGTAAAATATATCTTATATTTGTAAAATATATGTGAAGAAGCTGGGAACGCTGGGTGGTTGGGGAGTATCCAGAATTGTAGTATCCAGGCCGCCTGGATACTACTGTGCAGTCGTTGACTGCACAATGCGGGGGCGATTCCATGGCCAATTGACCCTGCATGATGACGTCATCAAGCACGGCCGTTTGTTACGAGATCGGTCACTCGTGTAATCGTGTATGCCTAGCTTAAGGCTCTATTTCCAAGGAGATTTCGGTGCATTTTTTATTTCAATGTAAATGCATCCATGATGTTATTATTAACCTGT
>CM070033.1:87926987-87937349 GCA_036250615.1 Ptychadena robeensis
ATGGGAGGTGTCCTGTTGGCATCTTTTTCTTGAGGGTGGATCTTAAAAAGGAAACATTTTCCCGCTTTCCGCTGGCGTGTCGATTGACTACCCAGCATTGAAAACAAAAAGGCACGGGCAGAAGTGGACACTGTCTCATTCACTACAATGGGAGGTGTCCTGTTGGCATCTTTTTCCCCATTCTGGATGCAGGTCCAATGCAGGGAAAAAGTGGGAAGAAACCCTTACACACGCTTCTTGTTGTATAAGGATGCACAAGCAAAATTCGCAGCTATAACACAATATTTATTCATTTTTCCTGTCTATAGCAGAAATGCTTGTTAGGTCTTTGAATAAACAAGATAGGAAGAATAAGTACCAATTTTTCTTTCCTTTCACTAACATACCTATATTCTTTATCTTCATGTCATGCTGTGTGTGTTATAGAAAAATTACCATTTCTAGCTGTTTGTGGACAGTGATGACAAATCTGTAAAGCAAAGTGAGCTGAAATCTTATTGTTGCCATATTAATAAAGCATATTACATATCAAGGTGTAGAATGTGGTGATGGCGTGTTAATGTCTGTGTTAAAGCTGTCGGAATAAAACATAAAGGACCTGGGATGGCAGTTTTGCTTGCTAGAAGCAGAAAGAGATGTTTGCTAATGGTTTTGTTCAAGATACATTGCCGTGGTTTGATCTTGTGTGGCAGACAATAAGGTGTATTATTTGTCCCATGTGAGTTGATTAGAGGCACCAGATTTAGTCAGTGACTGCTGTAGCCATACACCACACAGATCAAGTCTTCATCTTGTTGACCTGTTCTCAGTGGAACATATCGCACTAATTCCCAGGCTTGGAAACCAAGGTCACCTGTTCTGTGCTGCTTGTTGCTACAGCTGCTAAAGTTCAGATGCGTCATTACTTGCACCCAAAGATTTCATCTTACAACAGCTTAGATGGCCTTGTGTCCCTGGGAAGAAGGCTGCAATTGGAATAAGGACGTATTTGTGCAGTTTCACTGTCTGTCCCCAGTTAGTTACTTAAATAAACATGTTACATTTGTATCATGATTACATATTGTTTTTGTGTACTGTAACTATTTTTACATTTGTAGCAATATTATTTTTCTGCATGGTTTTGCCTTTCAGTTTTTAATTCCATGTATAAAAAAAATTACTCACTGGCCTCTCACTCCCTTTTGCCTTTAGAGAGGTGCAGGAAACATTTTATGTTTATCCATCTTGACATAATAGCATATTCTAAATTGTTCAAAGTTGTCAGCTACACTTCCATGTGAATCTCCTATTCTACTATATACAAATGGTTTTGGATTGAGAGCTGGTGACTGTGAAGGCTGTTTGAGTATTATGAGTTCATTGTCATTGTTCAAGAAACCAGTGTGAGATAATTTACTTTAGGTCAAGGATTTTCTTTTGAATGTAGCTTTCAAAAGATGAGTACTCTAAGGCATAATGCAGTGATGGTGAACCTCCACAAACCTTCCTGTTGCCCCCCCCCCCCCCCCCCCCCCCCCCCCCAGCACATGGTCAAAAGCACTGGGGAGAGAAGGGAACTGCAGCAGAGCTGCAGCCTGCTGGCTCTCTGTACTCTTCCTCCCTTTGCCGAATGCTCCAACCCTCCATAACAATGACAGCCAATCAGAAGGCTGGTGGAGAAACAAGCTATGAGCTAGACTAACAGGACCATGTGTTAAACAAGTGTATGTATATAATTCATGTGTGTCTGCATGAGTCATGTGTAAATAATCAGGGTGGATTTGATTTAAATCGAACTGATTTAAATCACTAGTCAGTGAGGCTAAGTTTACACTGGCGATTCCCGAGCTGCTAGCAGCTTGGAAACCACCAGTGCGCTCCCGCAGCAGCGGGATAAACGACTCCCTGTAGTCATCTGCAAAACAGTGCAGGCAATTACAGGGCGTCTAATAAAGGACCCCATAGAGTTTGTATGGGGCGGCCGGCCAAAAACCGACCGGCGGACACCTAACCTGGCGGTAAAAAAACGCCAGTGTAAACTTAGCTTAAGGCTCGATTGAAATCATTGATTTAAATGAACCATTCTTGCTGGTATAACTTTAATATGCAAGTAGATGAAGATTGTTAGAATAACAACTTTTCATATTAGTTTTTTATGCCCAGTTTAGGTTAATCATTCATATTTGGACAACTTTTCTGTTGTAATTATGAAGGAGAAAAAACAATGATTACCTTAATAATAACAATTTAAATAGATTTATTCAACTTAAACAATAACACATTACAGCATATGTGATTAGCTTTTCTCAACTCTGTTCATGTTATAAAAGTTTTGCTGTGAAGAAGAGGCGTGTGATCTCTGCTGAGATCATTGATTTTTATCCACCCTGTACATAATGTGTGTATGTGCCATGTTGGCACTTTGCAATATAATATTGTATTTGTCTAATTTAGTCCATGCTAATTGTAACCTTATTTGCTTCAAGGATAAGAGTGATACCCTTTGTGGTCTCCTGCTACTGTAGCCCATCTTGGCCTGCAATAACTAGGCCATCTTAAAAGTCACTTGAACTTCAGAAGGTCCTCTTATCACAAAAATCTGTATGGCTAAATGCTATGAGTTGCTATCATTTGATTTGCTGATTAGATATTTGAATTAACAAATAGTTGAGTATTTAATAAAGTGGCTGCTAAATCTTTAAAACAATGATTTGTACTTTTAAATGTCTAGCTAGAGTATGTGTAAGCTAATGATTGAATCCCCCACCAGTTTTTACTGCTTTCATAGAGGTTCCAGCAGTGATATTTGACTGTCAGAATCTCTTGTTCTGCTACTTGTCATGGCCATTATAAAGCAAAAATGAAATTTCCCTCCGCCTACAACATTCTTTTTTTATGCTGTAAAAGAGAAGGAGAATGCCCTGACATATGTGAAACATGTGTGATCACACTCATTACCTCATTAAAGACTACAGCTCTCATCTCCATAAGCCTCCGAAGCCAGCAGTTGTATCTAGTCAAGCTTTGTAGGATCACAATATTATGCAGTCTGAATGTTTAAATATGTCAAGCTTCATATACGTTTTGAAGTTATTGCATGCATGGGGAACATGGGTACATAAAGCTGCCTTTAAAAAGGGAAGGGGTTGTAGCCTAGAACCCCTGCAATTCATAGGTCTTCTTATGCCTGTCGTAGGAAAGTATTGGCACTACCAGGGAATCCCAGAGCTTTGAGCATTAGGGCAACGATAATGGTTCAGATCGATCTGTATCTCAAGGTAGGCAAGTTTTCTACATCTCCTCCAGTCTTGTCCTTTTTTTTCCATAAAGAGACTTTCACAGTGATATGTGAGAGATTATTCAAAGTTCATAGTTAATATGTAGGTGTTGTATACCCCCAGTGACAAAAGATCTTTCAGAACCAAGCTGATAATAGGGAGGATGGCGAAAAAAACCCCATCATTTACCTGTATTTAATTTAAGGTCCCTTGCAGCTCCTTCTCTCTCCTTTGTGATTACATGCACCGCGGCAACACCGGAAGATCCCAACATCTCTGAGCGCAGTTATTGCCGGAAAAGTCCCTAATTTCTGTTCTGCATATAAACGAATAGGACGTATTTTTCCATAGAAAACCATTATAAACACCTGAGTTAAACCCCAGAAGCCTGGCGAGTAAACCTAGAATCTCTCATGATTTCAGGGAACAGCAGGTAAGTATATTTTTTAGGATTATTGAGCGCTAAGCCACCATCATACCAGCTCAGAGGTAAGTCAAACTTTAGTTTTACATATATATATATATATATATATATATATAATTTTATTTTGAGTATACATCCACTTGTATAGATAAATCTGGTCAAAATGAACCCTTGCAGTGAGTCCCCCCCACCCCACTGCAATGTTAAATGATTGTTTACATCTCCAGGAGACCGGTATAGATATTAACTGATGCTGCACTCCTGACACAGTACTCTCATTGAGCTCTGGGCTGTAAGCAATCTCTTCTTACTCTGCTACAATGTAGAGCCTGAGTTCTACATTGTGCACTTTAATGTAAGTTTTAGATATCTGCCCAGAGCAGCCAGAAGAGACTCCAGGACAAGGAGTCTGGGTTGAAATCCATATTTAACCCCTTCAGTGGCGAACTCACAGCAAGGTTAATAACCGTTTTGCCTTGATTCAGCTTTATCCTGACCTGATCTAGCTTGCTACATCAAGGCCAGTTGGGAAGAAAAAACTTTCATCATTTCTGCACATAAATCTGAGAGCTCTGCAATTGTTTGAGCAGTTGAATAGTTTGTTAGGACTTTCCCCTCCCTAGCCACACCTGCAGGGATAATGGTATATCTTTCATGGGTAATTGTATAATACGTAATAATAATATGTTTTCACTAATAAACAGTATAACATTTCTGTACTATGTACAACCTGTTCCTGTAAGCAGATACTTCATGTAAACTAGTAATATCCCTACTGATTACTATAGCAAACATCTACTTGCAGACACCCAATCTCTACATTTTGTGTATGTAGGTTTCTACCAGTTGCAGGATGTTGATTATATAGATTTATGAAATAATGATGCTCCTGATTTTAGAACACATTAAGCTAAAATCACTGGATTTATATTCAACTATGTGGCAATAATTTGTAATTCTTGTAATCTGTTGTGTGGTTTTATTGTACCTTGTTTTTCCACTATTGCACTACCCTACCCTACCTAACCCAACATAGCTTTCTGCAGACCTTAATTTAACCGTCTACAAACATCAACCACATTTTACTTGCATATGTGCCATTTACTGTGATCCCATTGTCTCCTGCCATCCAACTCTTAGCGCTGTACAATACATAGTCCATTTAAAGGGAACATATCCTTTTGATGTTTTTAACAGTTTTGTGTGTACGTCATATTAGGTTATTATATGCACAGACTCGGCTTGCTGCTTTTGCATTTGTGGCTTTGTGATTGTGCTTTACCGCTCATTCTTTGCATGGTGCCTTTTCAAAGTAAGGCCTCTTAACCTTCAGGACTGCTAACATCACTGTACTCCATGACACCGTCTGTAGTCTTATGGAGTGCTTTGAGTCAAACGTTTTTCGGCATCTTTAGCCAGCTGGCTGATCGGTTCAGAACATGGCAGTTCTATACAGAAAATTAAATACTTAGCATATCACTAAACCTTACTTTGTAGCAGTTTTAGGGCTCCCCACTTTGACCCATTTAAATTGTGCGCAGCGATTGCTTCCATTCAGTTGAATGGTCTGGTCCCCACTTCAACTAAAGGCCGCAATCGTGCGGTTTTTGACTGCGGGCCACAGGAGGACGCCCATAGACATCACAGGAAAATCCATTCATTCTCTATGGGTGCGATAAAGGGGTGATCTGGCACAGTTTTTCCCTTTTTTAAATTTGGGATAGTCCTGTTACCCATAATGCACTTTTTTTAAAATCGATTGTAAAAATCGCGAGGTCAATCGTGTGCGATTAAAATTGTGTCTGCGCCATGGCTGATCGCTAAAGTGGGGACAAGCTCTTAGGCTTAAGGAATAGCAGATGGTAAAATTCTACAGTGGAATTAATGAAGAGAAATTCCACAGTAGCAACTTTACTCTGGCTGAAGTTACCGTAGTTGTAATATGATTTCTTGGCCCTTTCTCACAGAAAAAAAACTGAAAGGGTGTCTTGTACACAGTAACTTGTTATTTAGTTAATGTCTGTTTCTTATTTTACAGTTATACAGGTATACATACATTATCTATGTACAAAAATATATATGTAAAATTAAAGTTTGACTTGCCTGCTGTTCCCTGGAATCTTATGAGAGATTCCATCTTTATTTTATAGGCATCCGGGAGGATGGGTGCAATGTCATGAGTGTCCACTAGGGACATTTATAATGGGAAAATTTGTCTAATTAATTTTAATGCAGAGCTGAGATTAGAGATTTACCCGTCTATCTTTACGTTGAGTACCTGGGGGGGGGGGGGGGGGGGGGGGGGCACGGCATATGTAATCAGAGCCAGGAAAAGGGAAGGGGCTGTGAGGGATCTTGTTAAATTACTCTTTACAGGTTCGTAAATTCATGTGCCGTTCATGTTGAATTTATGGTGGTAGGTCTGCTTTAATGAAGATAATTATTTTACAACAGAATAAAAGAGTAGGTTAGCCATAGCCTGATTTGCCATAATGTATAAGTTTCCACCATGTTTTAATGTTATTTTAGACCAATGGTTCCCAAACTGGGGGGTGCATGAAGGTATTCCAGGGGGCACCGGCCCTTATTCTTAACCTGTGTTTGAATAGGGAGGTGGGGCTCGATAATGTTCCTAAATAGAAACGGGGGGCCCTGAAAGGAAAGTTTTGCAACCACTGTTACTACCTAACCTACTACTAGTCTAACAACTGTTAGACTAAGGCTGGGCATACACTACAGCGCTCCACAGCAACTGCGGCCATGGGACGCCCCCAGATCCCCAACATGGCTGCACTGTGCGGTTTTCCCCTCCCCCTTCTACACTCGGGAAAACCGCACAGTTTTACGTGGTGTAGACGCAGCCTAACATTTGTCCTCCTCCAGCACTGTGAGGTCTATGTTCCCCACTGTTACTTCATCTTGGCAACTACCAATGTTTTTTGTAGGTCCCGCATGCTACTTTGATTAGCCATTGGAAGGTTACAGATGATGTGAGCCTGCTCCTGCTGGAATTACATTATCTTAGCACCATGGTGGTAAATGTAACTTGTCTGTGTACAAAGAAATACAAATGTACTAGTAAATTAGGTTTCATTGTTTTGGCAGAACAGTTTTTTGTTTTTTATTATGTATAGGTATGCTTTTAATATAGAGGACTTTTTTTGGTGACCAAGAACTGAATATGGAAGGAGTGTAAATTAAGCAGTACTTTGCTTAATAATAAATTTTATTGCACAGTCGGAGTGACTATGAGTTGTTCAGCAATGGGAAGACGTTGCATAGTTTCCCTAGGAGAAATAGATTTTCCTGTGTGTAATGTTCCTGTGTGCTGTCTGCTCTTCACTGTGAGGTCAAGTCTTCCAAAATGTGTTTACTGCAGCCGTGCTTCTTTATGCAGGATTTATACTTTTCAGGTGAAATGTTCGCTCTAAAACATGACATGGGGACTTTATATCATGTCATTGTCATGTAATGCAAATACGCACGTGTAAGTGCAGTCGGTGTTTAGCACAGTTTCAGGGACATTGATACAGCTAAACCATGCTCTCCTATTACATAGCTATCCTTCAAAATGCCCTGGCTTTAGGCCTAGAAAAGGAGAGTCATTTGAACCTGAAGGCTTTTTGTTGGCAGCAGTCCTGCAAACTGGTTGTCTGAGGAAAAAATGGAGCAGCCACAGCCATTTGCAGTACAGAATAGCACAAAGTAACAAGACCAGGGGCTTTTCCCTTAGCTACATTACAACATTGGTATGTAGGTACAGCAGTAGACCTACTTTAGACTTACTAAAGAGCTCAACTGCTTTGGAAAGTTTTCTAGTAAAAAAAAATATTCCATTAGTAATTATTTTCGGGTCCCCATACATGGGTCGATACCCGTTCAGTTGATGACACCATTCGTGGCCATTGATCATGCGAGTCATCTTTTGCGGCCACTCTGTGGGATATTGGTAAATCCCTGTTCCATCTCCATTGGTTCGAATTGGGACCGGTGGACGCTGTCTAATCTTTCAAAAGGGAATCTATTGCACAAAGTGGTGCGCATAGATTCCTGTTCAATCAATGAACGCTCAAGTGCAGCGTGGTGACTTCACCACCACCTTTTACCTCAGCGTCATCACCAAAAAAATTCTAAAAAGGAGTGGTTCACAAGTCAGTAAGTACATGATAGAGCTTCTTATGTACCCATTCTCTGAAAATAATTATCAGTGGCTGAGCTGGTCGTTGGGCTTCAGTATCCAGTGCAAAAAAGTCTTGAGTGTTTAAAGAAACCTTAAGCATAGAAGATGGCTAAAGTTTAGGTTGTGCTTCTGACTTTCAAATAACTTTGCAGTTAGAGTATTATATGCCATACTCCAGACAGTTCTTTTTTCTATGGTTCCTCCTAGTTGGATCCTCCAAAGCAAGGAAAACGCAGAAGAAGCAATTGAGAAACAGAAATTTGGACATTAAGATGCAAATTGAAGACTGAAATTACACTATCTACAAAGCCAGCTAGTCATAAGAATTCAGCCATCTCTAGTTTTTGTATGTAACTTCAATGAGCCAAAAGCTAAGAGATTTCTGCCTTACGGAAATATCTATAGCAGGTGCTGCAGCTCAGTTTAGTTGTTTTATCCAGTTTAGAGAACAGCACAACATAGATACTCTCCACCTGTATAGAGGCATCTTCAGGTGTGCAGGGACAATACTGCCACAGGGGCTTTACCAATAGACATTGTAGAATATTCATGGAACGCTTCTAGCAGAGTTGAGAGTTGAAATGATGAGGTTCATGGCTCTTTTGGCCTACACAGTTAATGATGTATATAAAGTACTGAACAGAACATTTCCAGCCTACAATTACTTAGCATTTCATTGGATAACTATGACTACAGTTTCCTTCTGAAAACTAAAAGATTAATTACCATTTTCAAATAGTTCTAACATTCCACTTGCAATAAGGTGTATACCAGTTCAGGTCTTAGTTCTAGAGAGTGCTCTGAGGCCCCAGTACTCAGTGATCGTGCTGCAGCGTTCTGTCCGTAAGAGTTCTTCATGTACTCTGCTTTAGTAATGGATGAGTGTGATAGTTGTCATAAAAATGTGGTATTAAACTTTCTAATGTCTTACATAATGACACTGAAGATTAGAAAAAGAGATCTTTTTAAAGGTCGTACTTTTGTGAATCTATTAGATATGTTTTCTTAATAGATACACATTAAAATATTGCTGTAAGAAATAAAATGCCAAGATAACAAAAACCTTATGAATAGCATTTTTTTTCCTGTGGTCCATGATTTCATCAATTTAGATTTCACATTACTTACAAACTAATGAAACACATCTGAGAATGTGACACAATGTGTAAGAGAAAGCTGCAGGGAAGGTGTTCTGTCGGCCTCTACTTTCATTTTATTTCACCTCTTCTCTACCTTGCCAAGTGTCACTTTTGCTGCAAAGTGGTTTTCTAGTCATCTGGGACACTACACTACTTGTCTCTAACCTATTGTTCCAGCTTAAGTGCTGTTCTTCTGTTTTAACCCTTTGGAGAAAGATAAGAGGGCCGCTTGCTTTCCTTTTTTTCTGCTAAGAGGCTGTGTTGGAACATAGATTTTTCCAGAAAAAAAATGAATTGTGATCTGGACAGATTCTTCCATCTACTTGAAGGGCAGAGCGCAAATGTCACTGTTCATGGATGCCACCCAATTTTTCAACTTAATGAGAATCAGAGGATTTAATGAGGAAATAATGACTAGGGAGAGGGTAGTATTTTCTGCCATTGCCAGCGCTCCAGCAAAGGTTATACCAACATCACAAAAGGCCTTTTTAGTTACTAATGTTGAGTTTGATTTTCTTTCTTATAGGATGTATAAACTTAATCAGCATGGATTGTTGGAAAATAAAACACTTTTTGAGGCCTGTGGCATATTGCTAATTTTTATTCCTGCAAATTTTAAATGCACAATATAGTGTAGGATTTAAAATCTGCAAAATATATAGACTATTTGTGACTGGCCAGAGTTCCAGTTTTAATGTCTGTAGGCTCTGAGCATTTCTTCTTATAATTTCAAATTAATAGCTACCGCATGTTGTTTGTTATTTATTATTATTATTATTATTATTATCTTGTATTTATATAGTGCCAATATGTTATGCATTGTTTTACAGAGCATATATAGTCATATCACTAGCTGTCTCTCAGAAGAGCTCTAATGTCCCTACCATAGTCATGTATATTACTAAAGCAGGGTACACACATTAAGATATGGGCCAGATCGATGGGCGATTTGAGCGCCGTGTGCGCTCACGGGCATCTATCTGGCCCATATCTAATGCGGACATCCCTGTTTTCGAGCGGGATCAATCCCGCTCGAAAACAGGAATATTTGACATAAACGCTAAAATTCGGCCGATGTCCATTGCTTTGCATGGAAACCGCTGGTCTCCATACAAAGCATCGGCTGAGCTGGATACAGGGAGTGCAGAATTATTCGGCAAGTGGTATTTTTGAGGAATAATTTTATTATTGAACAACAACCATGTTCTCAATGAACCCAAAAAACTCATTAATATCAAAGCTGAATATTTTTGGAAGTAGTTTTTATATTTGACATAAACGCTAAAATTCGGCCGATGTCCGTTGCTTTGCATGGAAACCGCTGGTCTCCATACAAAGCATCGGCTGAGCTGGATACAGGGA
>CM070033.1:87937449-87965911 GCA_036250615.1 Ptychadena robeensis
AGAGAGCAGAGCTGTCTCTCTAGCTCCATCAATATCTGACGTCATCACGCTGCTGCAGGAAACATTGGACGGCTCCAATATCGAGCAGTGTGTTACCTGCTTAAAGCTGGCCATACACCTTTAGATCTCTCTGTCAGATATCCTTTAGTTCTACCAACAACTATAGGCTCCTCTGTGATTAAACACAGGTAGACTTTATGGTTTAGAAAGCCATATTACATGGTTTTGTTAAAACAAATGGAGAGGAAATCTCTGTGACATAAGGTGTATGGGGACCCTTACACATATGTCACAGTCTAAAGCTGGCCATCGACGTCTTGATTCTTCATATGATTTCTGAAAGATCAACCAGCATGATTGATCGTTCACAAATCGATGCATGTTTAAAGCATGCGATTGACAGAAATGACGAGAAATCGCATAAATTCGCGCAGGGATAGGACATGTCTGTCATTTTAAGTCGATCCATCGCGAATTGAAGGACGTTGTTGGAGACCTTAAGATCTGCCCTTTCGATCGACCCATGCAGGCCTCATCCTACTTCCATAATTTCCGATTGCATTTTTACATCGACATCTTATGTCAAAAATGGTGCACTTTTCTATAGATGTACGACTGATGATGAAAAACTCAATTGCATGTCCCTATCTGAGAAATCTACATGTCTATGACCAGCTTTAGTCATGTCTAACTAACATAGGAGAATAATTTTTGGGGAGGGAAGCCAATTTACCTGCCAACAATGTTTTTGTGTGTGGGAGGAAACCCATGCATCATCAATTTCTTGCAGATAGTCTCCAGGCCGGGATGTGGACCTCGGACTGTTATTCTTTATTTTTAGAATTGTATTATAGATGGGCAGTTTTTTTTAACTGGGCTAAAATGAGCATAACGAAGTTTTCCTATGTGACCCTTGGTATACATTATGGTGGAAAGGTGAATACATACTTTTATTGCTTGACCATGGGGACTTCACCTAGTGATGTGAAGCTTGAGCTTCGGGTTATTATTTTTTTTGGTTATTCTTCTGGTAACCTGTCTTTCAAGGAATTGTGTTGAGAGGGCAAGCAAAAATGTGCTAAACATGGGAACTGTATGATCTACTTCTACATCCATGGAATCTTAACAAGGTGCAGGTGGTAGTGGGCATTAAGATGACTTGTACTTGTAGTCCATACAAAGCTGTACAGACGGTAAATCATGAACACAAGAGTAATTTTTAAAAGATTAAAATTCTCTATGCATAGGAACATATAATATATATTGCATTGTAAGGTAAATGAAATTGCTTGCTTAATATGACTCGTCTTTAGTTGAAAAAGAAAACGGCACATTGGTCACCGATCTTAATAGTGTTGTTTATTTAAAGCTTTCACATAAAATAGCGTCTGCCACGAGCTGTAAATACAGTGCATGTGTTGTGCTTGGTGAAATATGTGTCCCACATGAGCTGTACGTCTTATTTGCTCCTCTGGGTACAATTGTTAGGCTCCTTCTATATTTTGCTTGTTTAAGCTTTGACTGTCACTGCAGGCTGATCTGCTCCTCAGGAGCCATTCTGAAGGTTTTGTAATTGAGTCTTTTACCTCAGCGACAGGATATTATTAACCTTCAGTGAGGCAATTTACCTCATACTCTTTTGTTGGGGATAAGCTTTTTATTTCTTCAGCTTGTTTTTGTTTTGTGTTTTTTCCTGTTTTTAAGGATAAGTTGTTAGGCATGGGGTGGTGTGATTTCTTACAGAAATGTGTTAAAAATGTACATGAAACAAGCACTGGTATTTTAGGTCTGTTCATGAAGTAAATGTGACTTTGCATAGTTGAGATTTCTGTAGGTGAGGATGTCTTACTAGAATACCTGGTGGACTTCACTTCCAAATGTGAAGTATTCATAACAGACATCTAATAGGGAAGAGGTTTAAACTAGCTAGTGTAAAAGTGACAATTAATTTTTTTATATGGAGAGGGTATAATGCACAAATTTTAAGCTGGCCATACATGGATCGATTATTCGCTTGATTCGTGAATGATCGAGCACTGTGCACGTTTGCAGCGATCAACCGTTCGCACATTGAATGCAGCCCATCTGGAGCAATCAATCCCACTCCAAAAAAATGTCGGTCAAACAGGGTTCCAACCTGATGGTAAATTCCTGTTCCATACCCTTTACTTTGGATGGGACCCTCGATCCCAATCCAAAGTATCGGCCAGGGATTGAGCACCCAAAGTGGTGTGCATCGATTCACCAAACAATGGGCGAGTGGCGATTTTTTGCGTCATCTCGTTGCGAATGAATGTTTATCGATTGCATGTGAATCAATGCCTGTATGGCCAGCTGTAGATTGGGGTCACCTGAAATTATATAAATTAACAAGTTGGTTCAAATGGACGCACATCAGTGGAATTCCGATACGTTCTTACAGTTTACTTTATTTCAATGCAGAGCCATTGCAATTAAACTATGATTAAACGCAAAATGTTTTGTAGTAAGGGTTTTTAATTGGTTTTTATATTCTCTGAAAGAGTAGATCCACCATTTTAAGTTACCATTGCTGAATTAAACAACCCAACTGGAGTGACTAGTGTATTAGGCTATATTCACACCATATTCAGTTTCCTCTAGCAGCAGCCTCTCTGAAGGCTTATGGGCTTGTTTACACTGCAACTTTTTCTGTTTCCAACACGGGGAAAAAGACGCAGACAGGACACCTGCCGTTATTGTGAATGGGACAGTTTCCTTGCCGTTTCCTGATCCTGATGTGGAGGTAACATGCCTGAATTGCAGGAAAGCCGCCAAGTGGAAACAGCCTAACTGTGCCA
Organism: Ptychadena robeensis; assembly: GCA_036250615.1. NCBI lineage: Eukaryota > Metazoa > Chordata > Amphibia > Anura > Ptychadenidae > Ptychadena > Ptychadena robeensis. Next base: position 87,940,269 of record CM070033.1, read on the forward strand.
ATGTGTGCAGTGGTTCTTAAAATTGTGCATCAGCAGGCAGTTGTCATTTATTGAATTTACTATTCGAGTTTATTACTATAACGCATTTAGGCTATATTCAAGCGCTTGGGACACATGTCCCAAGCGCTTGAATATAGCCTAAATGCTTTATAGTAATAAACTCAAATAGTAAATGTAAACATGCTAAAGCTGACCTCCAGACATACCACTTTCATAAAGTTCAATGAACTGTCACAAGGACAAGACTAGAACTACAAGGGTTATTTTGAGTATGAAGAAGAATTGTACATGAAAACCTTTTGTAAGATCAAGTTAACATGAATTGCCCCACAAAGGTTACATTCACTACACAAAAAGTCTGAATGTTGAAGAATAATTTAGCAATACAGATACTTTGAAGGTTTAGCCTATCGCCATTCCTTGGGTCCCTGAGGTTATTATTTTTCCCTCTATCACCATAGCAATAATATAGTGCACCTTGCTCCGGTGTTTTCTACATAGTGGATGAGGTTGCAGGTAGCAGCTGTAGTGAATTCAGCAGAGGCCCTTGAGCATTGTTTCTTATTGGCTCAGGTCACCTGATACAAGAGTCAATCTTCTTTAACCATTGCAGTGTAAAAGTAAAGGGAATACATACCCCTCTCAGCCCTTTTATTTCATAAAAACATTCTTTTGTTATGATAAACAATGTGTTCTGTTTCTTTTGCCATTCCATTGCTAGGCTGTAAGTAGTTAACTCGAAAATAATCATTGCCCTGACATTTCATGAACTCATTGAATTTTGTTGTCTGTTCCTGACACAACAAATGTGTATCTTCTGATAATTATTAGGTGAAAGGCTATGTTCCCACTTAGGCGATGGAATCGCCGGCGGGCAATCCCCAGACAATTGACCAGGCGACTTTCACTAGCGTTTTTTATAAAAACGCCACCATTATAAAAAAAATTGCCTCCATAGAGAATAAATGGACGTGATTTATGATCGCCTCCATGCACGATCGCCTCCATTCATACCTATGGGCGTGGTCGGATGAAAATAATCGTGGCCATTTTGATTGCGGCACCAATCGCAGTTGCGCGCGATCCTATCAATAGGGACAAGCCCTTTGAAACTAGTGTAGGCGATTGACAGGCGATTCCGCCGGTGATTGAAAATTGTGGGAACATAGCCTTACATGGTAAATGGTATCAGGAGGCGAAGTTATGTATGTGTGTTTTGTTTTCCCTCCCATAATTTGATTTGTTCCTTTTCACATAGCCTTTTAAAGTATATTGATTATCAATTACAATAAAAATGTTGCTTAAAGGCAAAAACCATATGAAAGGTAGCCATACACGGCTTGATTTTGCGTCCAATTCCCGTACAATGGATTGGCGTGTGCGTTCCCAGCAAATTATTCAGGAATTGAATGGTGCCCACCTTAAGTGCTTAAGCGTTCGATCCCCCTCGAACAACAATGTTGAACAAACAGGAATCAGACATGTTGGTTAATCCCTGTTCAATCGCCATTACTTTGGATGGAGACCGAGGGTCCCTCAAGTGGTGTGCATCGATCATTGTGCAATTGTTTGTGGATTCTTTGCGATTGGTCACACAACATTCATCAGGGAATTAAGATGTTTATTCCGGCTTAACACCAAGGGAAACCAATTTAGTTGTGGATGTAGTAGAAAAGTGGGGAGGGGGGGGGAATTTTGGGGGGCAGTAAGGTACCATTTGAAAACCCCACAATTCCAGTGCCTGGACACCCCAAAACATAGTGTCCAATTGGAATAACATGGGGGAGTTTCTGAAAGCACACTATATGCAGGGGTCCATATGAATGGTGCCTCAGGCCAAAGCTCTACTACGTTTTGCACAAATGTAGCAAAATTGTAGTGGCCACTTCTTTCATATACACCCCATTAATTGTCAATAGGAACTTTCCAGGGTTGTGCGTGCCCCATTTGGGTCTCGTTCTTTAGAACTCAACAAAAAACTGGGGCATGTACCAAAGACGCAGCCACTCCAATTTTGCCGCATTTCTGCAAAATGTGTAGTTTTGGCCTTAGACTCTTCTTTGTAAAAAAAACACTTTATCTGGAGCTCTAAAGCACTTTTGCAATTATATTATGTGTTGTAAAATAAAGCTGTACACAAAAAAGAACATATATATATATATATATATATATATATACTGTGAATGGCAGTATGCAGATACTTTAATCGGCATTACGTCTGACACTAGAGCTTATGTTTGTGTGCTGTTGTCAGTCCTCATCAAAACTATATGTTCAGTAGAGGAAAAAAATTTTTTCCTTTTCCACCCGATTTGTTTTCTCTTCCTCTATCTTTCTATGATTTTCCAGGCAGAGCCACAGTGATGGGCTTTGCGGAAGGTGTGGGATACTTCCCACCTATTATGATTCAAAGGAATAGAAGAATTCCATGCGCTCACTCCAACAGATGGATCCGTCTTGAGCTTTTGGGCAGATCATAGATTCAGTGAGGGAAACACTGTACAAAGTGCATCTGGCAAACAATAGTTCTAATTATATGCAAATGAGCAGCAACATTTTGAGTATTTTATTTTAGTTCCTGTGAGTGTGAAAACCAATCATCATTTGGCAGATACTAGAGAGGCTCCTTTTTTCAATGTATATTTTCAGTATAGAAGTCAGTTTTTCTGTTGAATTTGTGAGTTTTCTTGTACACATTTTTGCACCAAAAATGGTGAATGGTCCTTGCACTGCAGTGTGACATTTGTCTATTAAGGGGCCGTTCTATGTTGCTGAAAACGATGATTATTTTATATGTTTCAGAGCAGTATTCTGATAAATTTTTCCAAATAGGACTGAGAACTGATTATATAAAAAATGGAAGCACAGTGAATGTGTGAGGGCAGCAGTATGTATTTCTGTGGGGCTGTATGCTAAATCTGCTAAACATTTTCATCTTCATGAATGCTTCATTGCCTTTGTTTGGGTTTTCTTTGGTCCTCTTTATGCCAAAGAAGGTTTTCTTTTCTGACCGTTTCAGGAACTTCTAACTGTCTGCCGTCAAATGTAATTGTTGAAAGTGTTGCTGATTAGTACTGGAAATCAATGTGTACATTGGGTGGGTGCTGGGAAAATGTAATGTGCAGAGTTGAATGGAGCAGCACAAATAGAACAGTATGTAAGTTTCCGAACAGACACTGGTTTTGACTACATAATCAATAGAAACAGTAATGAGGGAGCTTACTTCACTCTATATGACATATATTTGCCATTTTAGTGCTGCTCTCCAGGTTGCCCCAACAAGCACACCGAATACACACACTCATATATTAATGCCCTATTTATTCACTTAAACTCATATTCATATGATGGGGGTGTTGCCAAGTACTGTATTTTTCGGACCATAAGACGCACTTTTTCACCCCCCTGGTCGCGTTTGGCCCCCCGCCAGCTCTCCCGGCAAGGAGATTAGCCGGGGAGCTGTTTGATGTGAGATCCGCCCATGGCTGGACCTCACATCTGAACTGTATAATTGCTTATGCCAGATAGATAAACTCTCACCTATACCTCTCACCTATACCTCTCTCCGTGTCCGTGGGAACTGCAATCACTCTGCAGCTCCTATGGACACAGGCAGCCAGAGAGGAGAGGGAGAGCAGAGAAGACTGGGCAGCCTCCTTCCCCCCTCCTCCTGATCAGTGAAGTGAATTTGATATTGCATTTATCAAATCAATTTGTCTGACCAGAGCATCAGCCGGGCAGTTAGTGTGTATGTGCTTCGTCGGGACCCCCGCCAAGCACTGCACCTAACGTAGGGGTCCCAATGGATCACTAAACGCTGTGGAGACATGGCCTAAGGACCGAGGACTGGGTCAATTTGAATGGGTAAAAAAGAGGTGAGGGGTATTTCCATGAGTATCTGCTATAAACAATCTGTGAGATGAGTGAAGACCATGCCTTTTATAATGTTGTCTTTGGCAGGACTTGGCAGCATGTGTTTTAATATTTATTGCTTACAGTCTTAAGAAACTTCAGACATCTTGTGTTCAGAGTCTGCAACAAAAAAGGGCACAGGTAATCATTTTATTCTTAAAATGCCACAATGCAACAGTATAAAAGTATATTGACTTGTCAGGGTACATTTTGTAGGCTCCCAAACATTTTACATATTAAAGAAGATGAAAAAGGGGTGACTACTTTGATGACATACTAGGAGCTGAAAGTCAGCGCAGTCCCATCTCCCATTTGTCTTTAGTGGTGTAAAAGCAAAGACATTAATACGGGTTCAGGTTCTTCGGCTGTCACATCTGCAGCAGGCTGTATGTTATGGCAGAAGTCTATAATTTTATATTTCTTTTCCTAAGTGCTGGCAGTAAAGTAAAGGCTTGCCATTTAATGTGATAATCTACACACTTAAGTATCACTACTTTCACCTGTCAGGGGGAGATTTTGCGAGACTTACTGTAAATCTACCAATGACGCGGGGAGAGAGGAAGAGATGGATAATGCTGTGATATTCTTTCTCATTCAATCTTTGATTTTTTTTCTATAATACATATTATCATTCATGGTAGTTTATGCTAGGAGTGTATTAAATGTTAGCAAGCTACCAATAAAAATAATAAAAGAAAGGGAGCTAAGAAGTGGCCACAGCAAAAAGACAAACATGTTGAATAGGATGCAGTATTGGCGGTTGGAATTTGGAGGTCAGTATTTTACTTTTTAAGCTTACTTATACAATACTGGACAGTTGTATATAAGTCCAGGACAGCTAAATACTTGTATCTATTTCCAGAGATAATGCATGTTTAAGTTGTGTATTCATGTATGCATGTTTTAATGTATGCTCTTATTATCAGTGTAGAAGCCTAAGGGGGGTTTCCACAGCGTTTTGTAATCTGTCGGGACCCCTTACGTTAAGCGCAGTGCTTGGCGGGGGTTCCGACGGATCACATACACTTTAGCTGGCTGCCAGATGCTCAGTTCAGACATTTGCCGATGCAGGGGGTAACGTACTACACTACGTTAACCCCATGCATCGATGTGAAAACACAGCATCCACCGAGCAGGCAAAGTGTATGTGCTCCGTTGGAACCCCCCCGCCAAGCACTGTTCTTAACGTAGGGTGTCCTGACGGATTTGGAGACATGGCCGTATGCAACTGTATGAACTGTTGATAATTTTGTTTTTAAAATTTCACAGCAGAGATCCATTCATCTCAGTTTCTTTGGCAGGAGAAAGAAGACAACCTTGTTTACCCTCCTAGCAGTAAGCCCAAGTGTAGTTTGAGGTAGATTTATTTGCCAAAAGGCGTAACCCCGAGGTACACTCAGGGTAGCTTACTGACCTTAGACAAGCCCGAGTTGCTCTCACGCAGTCCCCATGGCAATGTTCCGCATGCCTCTAGCCATTATGTGTGAATGCGCAGAGAGAAGCCAAGAGGGTCTTTCAGCAAGGTGATAAGGGGCCGGATTGAGAAACAAAACGGGATGTTTTTGGCCCGGGCCTTAGTTCGCCCATTTGTAGTCTAGAGGCTGTTACATCAGCAAATGGTATTGATGTAAGTCTCTACTGGGTGCCAAAATGTATGCACCTGTCTAATTTTGTTGTGATGACTGTAATTGTTTATGTGACTATATGACAGCAGTAAGCATATAGCAGGTAGGTTTTGTATTTGTTACCATCCAGTTATGACATTAACACTCCTTCACACAGCATAGCGCACAGGAGAGCCCTGCTTGCAGCTGACCTGATTTAGGCTAACTGTGACGTTAAGGTAACATTTTAGTGAAAATATCTGCTCCAATATATTGTCACACCATTATAACCTCTAATCCTAATCCTGTTCACAAGTAACTATGTGAAATCGTTAAAATGATTACCTTTACCTTCCCCTGGAGCCTTGTGCTAACACCACAAGGAGATATGCTGCATTGGCGTTCCCCGCGGTGAGTCTTTTTTCTGTAGGGTGAGAAGATTTATCAATGGTGGAAGCTTATTGGTGACATTCACACTTGGCTTTAAGCTACAGAAGAATTTTTACTCCTTAAGCTGGGCATAGACAGCTAGATTTTCAGCCAATTTTGCCGCAGAACGATGGTCGATCTGCCATGAAACCTAAATTTGGCCATAAATTGGCCAGGAAATCAATCTAAGAATTTACCGACATGTCCATAAATGGTTAATCGATTGCATTTCTTTGGTTGGGGACCAGCATCTGATTCGCTGCACGACTGCCCGTGTGTGATTTCATCATGCACAGTTGATCTGCCGGAGAATCGTTGAAGAATCGAAATGTCTACGCCCGGCTTGACATACGAGCAGGATATTATGTGACTGTTTATAATGGCCGTTATCTTCCTTGTCTTTGGTCCCAGCCTGTGACTGGACAGTGAACAGAGAAGCAACAGGCTGACAATCTGTCTCTGCTTTTGTTTAATGTAAAATTTATATAGATAATAATTATATAGGTTTATAAAGGTAGTATGCAGAAATGTTCCTAGTTCCAATTTCATGCAGAAATGTTGCAGCACAGTAATAGGAAAAGACCAACCTGAAGAAAATACTTTTTCCTGCTGTACTTACTGTAGTGCAAAGGTTTTTCCTACTTCACGTGTGTTGTATGGAAACAAAACGGATGTCTATGACGACAGGAAATACTGAAATATATATATTTAACGGCCAGTTGTCATTCTTTTATTTGATGGTGCATCTTACTTTTCTACAGAGAGCTTTAGGAGCATAAGGTAGCCGCACAGGGTCAAATGTCAGAATGTAATTGTTTTAGTTCCTGTGTGGTTAAGTCCTCTGTATTTTCATGGCATATAATTACACTCAATCACACCTGTATTTAAATTTGGAGATCAGCACAACTCTGACCTAAAATGGGTTTGTTTGGTCTCTGCTTCATTGACTGAAGACCTCTATTCTCTTCCATTACTTCATTATGTAGTATAGAAGATTTGGCTTCATTCACTGTCTCCTTTTCTGATTTCAAAAACGAGGACAATCTCAGTGTGTTGTCAGCTACTGATATACTTTCTGTCCTCTCAAATCAATTTTTTTAAGAGTATCTGTGCTAAACAAATTGTCACTTACCGTATTTTTTGCACTATAAGACACATCTCATAGTTTTGAAGAGGAAATAGGAAAAAACTAAAGAAACACAGAAATTAACACAATTGAATATTGAATAAAGTGAATATACAGCATTCTCCAGTAAAGTAGGAAGGTCTGGTCCATGCAGTACTCGCTATATATTTCATCAGTCAAGACAAAAGGCCAGCACAGGGAAGCAATTCTTTGTTCTACTCCCTTTGGCCAAGCTAAAAGGCCAGTGCCAGGAGGCAGAGATTAGTTCCAGCAGAGTGTGCAGGACTAAAACTTTAACATGTGTCTATACACTAGCAGTACCCATTTTCTGAACACAGTGACCAACTTATGGAGAGTCGCATTTTACAATCTGGCAATACTTTACCCACACTTTACAATCTGGTAACACCTTACCCATGAGCAGCTATTTATATATGGGAGGAGAGATGAGCCTGTGACACAGAATTTTTTTTATTGCAAAAGCAGGATGTAATTCTAAACACTAGTGCTATCAAAATAGCCTCTATTATGTCAATGTAAAATGTGTCTCTCCATAAGTTGCTCAGTTTATTCAGAGAATGGGTAATTCTAGGGCTATTACAGCTAAGATCTCCTTCTTGGCACTGACATTTTGCTTGGCTGGAGGGATGGATTTAATTTCTCCCAGGATGTATGGGACCTGTTATGGGCGGTGCCAACATACAAAACCATTAAGGATGTTAAAGTTTTAACTGTGAGTATGATATTGATTCATTAATCATCTAATGTAAAACAAGAGTACATAATAGGTCCTAACATGATAAGAAGAGAACTGTGTTTTCTATTAGAACAACACAAATACTTGTTCCATTTTTGAACTTGGATAACGGTTCAGATTTGTGGCAGTAATAACCTGTACCTAGAAATGAACCATCATCTATTACAGAGGACAGTGAATCTTTTTTTTTCTGCTTGAGAACATTTTGGGAGGTTAGTGCTGTCAATCATTTTTCCACTTACAGTACAGCTTGATGGATGATTTGACTTTTAAGACAATTTTGCAGCAGGGCAATTAGGAACACAGTTAAGGCTAAGTGGACAACCCTCTTAAGGAACAGCATATGTCACGATGGCTCTCTAATGCATTTTAAACTGAGGGTAGAATGATGGTTTTTGGCTAAAATGTGCGCCTCCTGGCTAATGACATGGAGGCAGACTTAAAGGAAAACTTTAGACAAGACATAAATATCAAAAAGAAACTATGGTATGTTGGGATTTTAAAGAATAATATTTTTATGCCTGTTCAGTCATACATTTTATTCTGGGACTTACACTTGGACTAGAGCAACCATAGGCTTTGCAAAATGCATGTGTACTACTTCACCTACTCACTACATAAATCTGAGCACCAGTCATTTTGAAATAAACCTTGCAGTGGGCACTCCACCTTACTGTGAAAATGTAAAATACCGTGGTCTTTCAAAATAGGTTTCTCTCACCTTATCCTGTTATTTGAATGTATACCCTTTCTGTAGGACTTGTACACTGTGTGGACGGTGACGCAGACACAACTTCTCCAACTTGAGTGAATGGGACAGTGTCCACTTGCTCATCAAGAAAGTGGCACACTTGCACTACTTTGTTTTCAACACAGGGTCCTGCATTGTCTCTGTGATGACGCAAGGGGTTGCCATCAGTGGCCAGTGACAAGTCCATTGAAATCAATGTTTTTCCCCACATTTGCCTACTCACATGAATAGGGGCATGACGCCCAGCAGAAACATACCCATAGATTGCCAGCTAGCTCCTGGTCAGTAAGCCCTTTTTGTAGAGCAGTTGTTTAAGACTGATGGCATGCCATAAATTTTGCTGTATAAGACACACTTTTTCGACCACCAAAATGTGGCAATATATATATATATATATGTGTGTTTTTTTCATTATTAAAGCCTTTGGTCATCAATGAACACCTTGTGCAAAAAACCCAGGAAGGGCAGACTGTTGCCCTGAACTATGGTCAATGGTAGGCTCCAGACAGAAGAAGGGCTTAAGCATGTTTCAGCAGGGTGTGCAGAACTAGAGCCCACACTGTAAATTAATATTTACTAGGAGTAGAGCTAATTCTCAGAGCTTAGAGACTAACTTAGAGAAACTTACTTTTCATTGGCAGCTCACCCTGGAAAAAATCACAAATTTGTTATGCCGGTTATGGCTCTACATTGTACTGAAGTCAAAAGAAAATGACTGATGCAGTGATTATTAAAGTGAGACGGACTTGAATGGACATGCATTTACTGTAGTTACCATTTAAAGCGTTTGTATCTTTAGCCCTTTGCTAAAGAGGAAAATGAATTTGGATTTGTAGTAACATTGTTTTTTTATATAACATAATTGTAAGTATGATTGGCCAGGGTCCTCTTCTCCTGTGTCATAGATTGTACTTGTATGTTAGCTTGCTTTGCCTTTCAACCCATAGAAACATGAATAGCTATGTTTTAAGTCCCAAGTTTAAATTAATATTTTTATGTTTCAAAAGAGTCACACTTGTGCTTATTTTAACTTTGTACATCGCTGATCATGTGTGGTGGTTACGTCAGCCTTTTGAAGTTTGTGCTCTGTAACTTTCTGTCCTTTCACTGCCTCGCCAGGCAGATTCCATCTACTAAGACACACTGTGTACTTACATTGTCATGCACTATGCTCACAGAGGTTTATAGAATTCCACATCTGCCCTGCAAACCGGTAAGTACAAGGGGCTCTCTGATTGCTATCACCCCAAAGAATGTGCAGATTAATAGGCAGGTTTGGGGGAGTTGCCAGTGCGTTCGGCTTTCATAGGGGCATATGTCCCACACCTGGCCTTTCTGTTTAGAAGTAGTGGGCGTTTCATTCCACATCCCTTGTTCTCCACCAATAAATCTGAGGTCATTATTACATTTGATTTAGATTGGGTTGCCAGAGATGAAGGCCATCTGATTTATTGTTAAATTCTGAATAAAACAAGGCTGAAGCAAAAGGTGTACAAATGACTTAATAACAGTTTTTTAAATTTCTCCTTGGATTACTTGACTGCTCTTTAGCTGATGGAACTGAATTTAATGCTTAACATACTGCATGAAATAGCGATTAAATGAATATATTTTCAGGAGGGCATTCATATACACAAACACATTTTACATTAAGTAACTATCAAGTTCCAGCAACACGTGGCTGAAAACTGGTAAATGTGACAAATAGGCTTCAAACGAGAATTAATCTGCATTTAATGTGTGCTGCTACCCAGCATTTCCACACATTTTCTGTATTATACAGAATGTATGCTACACAAGTGTTTGTAAAAATAGGAAAATAAAATAAAACTTCAATAAAGAAGGTGACCATTATTATTAGGTTAATCGGTGCTATATCAGGGTCTGCTGCATTGGGCCACTTAAGACTTCCCTTCTTTGTCTTAATTATTATTATCTTGTATTTATATAGCACCGACATATTATGCAGCGCTTTACAGAGCATATATAGTCATATCACTAACTGTCTCTCAGAGGAGCTCACAATCTAATGTCCCTAACACATAGGTCACATGCAACTAACATAGGAGAATCTTTATTTGGGGAAGCCTTTGGAGTGTGGGAGGAAACCGGAGCACCGGGAGGAAACCCACGCAGACACGGGGGCTAACATACAAACTCCTTGCAGATAGTGCCCAGGCCGGGATTTGAACCTGGGACTCTAGTGCTGCATAGTCACATCTTATTGGCTTTGGGGAGTCTATTAGATTCTCGGTGCATAAATGGTTGTTAAAGTAATAAACATTTAAATTTATTCTCAATTCTTGACTCAATTCTTGACTACAGTTTGGCTGTGATGTATTTTTTGGAACAGAAACATCCAACGCAATGACTTTGGTTCCAATGTTTATTTACCAGAGGGCCATATTTTATTTAGACATAATTTGTATTCCTCTGTATTCCAGGTTGTAATAACTTCACATGCTCATATGATCTCATGTGATTACATCATCAGATGTCATGACCAAGGCCATCAGTCTTTGTTGTTGTAAGGGAATGGGAGATGGTAGTATGCAGTAAAGTAAAAGGCACATTTACTGGATATAACATTTTAATCAGCACGTATTACATTTTAATCAGCACGACATTGGTAAGTATACTGTCATAGCCAGATTGGATTTGATTTAAGACTAAAGGTCCCCACACACGCAAGGAGCGGCGGCCGATTTTGCTGCCAAACGATGTGCGCAAATTCAGTATCGTGGGTGTCCGCATGAAGCAACAGATCACGGTCGCCATTAGTTTCAACGACTGTCACAGATAGGGTATTCACGCTGCCCTGCACAGCTCATCTGTCGCTCCCCACTCAATACTTGTGTGGGGACATTAATTCTTGCTGATATAACTTAAATATACAGGTAGATGAAGAGTTTTTAGAATAACAACTTTTCATATTTGTTTTTTTCCCCCAGTTTAGGTTAATCTTTTATATTTGGACAACTTTTCTGTTGTACTTAGGAAGGAGAAAAATAATCATGACCTTAATAATAACAAATTAAATAGATTTATTCAACTGAATGTGCCTCACTCCTCACACTTATGCCTGCCATACACCCACAGATGGATGCAGACAGACGAGCTCCGATGAGCCCCAGAATGCAACGCGATGGCGTCATCACATTGCATTCTGGAGCTACTTTAATCGGCCGGGCACCCTTTGTGTGCCGGCCATTACCTTCAATGAAGACGCCGGACATGTCGGATGTTCTCTGGCCGGCTGAGCTGTGGGGCGACAGGGATCTGCACGCCTGTCGGTCAGTGAAAAAATCGGCCGCTAATCGGCATGTGTATGCCAGCCATTAGTTTCACTTTCTTCTTGTGCAGATCTATTCCACTCCAAACTATCAGAAAAATAGTGTTTCTATTCTATTCACCGAACGTCTTGAAACTTGTGTATTCATAGGTTTGTAGAACAATAGGATTAAGATCTTTTTTTTTCAACTTTGTTTATGTTATAACATTTTTGCATGGAGATCTTAAAGAGATTGATTGAACAGGCATGTGATCTCTGATGAGTTTTGTGAACTGCAAATGTTAACCGAGCATCTGTGATAATATCTTGTAGGCAGAGAAACTGCCTAATAATCTTACAAAAAAAAATAAACTCTGGAAGAGCGTGACATTGTGAATGAATTAATGGAATTTATTTATCAAAAGAATTGAACATATATAACCTTATTCTACATAATTAAAAGCTAATCTTTATTTCATGATGGAATAACTTTGTATGGTAATATATTTTGGTCAAAAAATAATTTGATTAAAAAAATCCAATTTAAATAAAAAAAAAAACTGATTTAAATTTTAAAAAATCAGATTTGGTTTATTTTTTTTTAAACACAGATTTTTATCCACCCTGGTCATAGCTGTGTTTTGACGGCTCTAAGGCTATTAATGTCCCTGCTAGACTCATCTACTCCTCTAACTGCTCCTCATCTGCTGCTCCTCTCTGCAAATCTCTTCACTGACTTCCAATTGTCCAGAGAATCTGAGCATTGCTTTTAAATCACTCCACAACTTGTGTCCCACTTACATCTCCAACCTGGTACATAAATACACCCCTAACCGCCCCTTTTACTCCTCCAGTTACCTACTAATAACCACCCTTATTTATAACATCATTACATGCATTGCTTCAATACTTCTCCAGGGCCGATCCTACTCTCTGGAACTCTCCCTCTCCCCATTAGACATTTTCCTACTTTTAGCACCTTCAAAAAAGCCCTGCCCCATCCATCTACCTATTACTAACATCACCACCATGCCAGTCCCATCCCCCTCTACCACCTGTATACTCTGTTCCCCAATGGGCAGGGTTCTCAACTCCTCCTGTGTCATAACCAGTACCTGCGTATTATCTTGTGTTGTATCTCAACTCTAATTTATTGTACAGCGCTGTGTATTTTGTTGGCACTATATAAATAAAAGCTAATAATAATAATTAACACAGGCGCTCCTGTATGCGAGCATGTGAAAACTTGGCATTTTGGGGGCTCTACTGTGTGTGGCACTTACATAGTAATACAGAAAAATACTATGCAGGTTGTAGAAATAAATCTGTTAATGTCTGTGTTCATCTTTTATGAGCATTATTTCCAACAACATTTACTTGATTAGTGATAACAATGTTGATGGTTTTCCGGTAACTGTTTCTTTGGGATAAATTATGGTACAAGAGAGGAGCCTTGTTCATGAAAGGAGGAAACGAAGCATGCCCACAAATATTTCAGCTCATTTGTTTTTAATCTGTGCTACTGTAAATAATACTGTACATGGCCGCAAATCATTGTGAGAAGCCGAGAGAACCTTGAACTGAAAGGATTTCAACGCCTTTGATCTGCTTATCATAAAATAAATGAGGTGTGCTGTTTGGCTCTGAAATGCACACCTGAACACTTTTGATGTGTGTCTTTTGTTGTGATTACAGAGAGGGGATCATGTTGTGTTGGTGAATCCAAACTATTGCCGCTTCGATGGGGAGGCTCACACCTGAGGGTGGCTTCGAAAATGTGTGAGGCCTTATCTGTCTTTTTTCACCATGTTTATCATTGAACCTCATCACAAGAGGTGCTTCCCCTGTCATTCTTGGGAAATCACTTTTTACAGGATAAGAGGATGTGACAGACCAGCTTAATAGAAATATAATTGAAGGTGCAATCTGTGAAACCCTGTTAGATAATGGAAACACAGTTCTTTTTGGTGTTTAAATGGTGGCATTTATATTTTAGGCTGCCGTTGGAATATTGTTTTATTTTTTTATGTTTATAGGCAAGGAGGAATGTGTAGAAATGTGCGTTGTGCTACTAACATTGTATTTGGTTCTCACAAATGCTAGTAGAAGGCATATCTACACTTTGTATAGAACAATTTTCAAGGTGGCACTAAATAAATAAATGTTTGTTGAGTATTCTGTAGGCTCAGGCTATTAAACAACTGAATTCCTTTAACTTACAAGAAAATCAAAACTTAAAAAATTTTACAGCAATTGGTCTTCAAATGTGAGTGTTGTCAAACACATACTTGGTAAAAATGCCCATTTTGCAGATTTCGCCTAAATTTAATTATATTGCTGTCTTTCAATTTTCAATATATTTCAATATCAATATTTCAAATATTTTCAAACATTAAATATAACTCTGTCTTATTATTTGATATGTCTTTCTATGTAATGTTGGATGCTTCCTGTGTTGCTTCAAGTGAAAAAGGGGTTTTATTAAATACTGTTTTATTTTATTTTTTACTTTTGTATACAGTGTCTCAGCTGGGTCGTACTTTTTAGTACATTTGTCTCTACTAGTGACGACCAAACTTTGGCCAGCTCAATCCACGAACAGGCCTGTTCGCGGGCAGATTCCTCTAGGTGGGGAATTTGAATTGGGAAAACTGGAAGTGATGTTACATCCGGTACCTAAAATGCATAGTTCCTAATTCTGATTGCCAGATGTGATGTCACTGATGGTTTTAAGAGCCGGCTTTTCACTAGAAGACTGGGTTCTAGTGAAAAGGATTCTTCCTCTGGCGGGATCTTACTGCTCCTGATCCTCCCGGAGGAAGAATAGTGAGCTCCTTCTCGCTGGCCAATGGGGCGGGTTCTCTACTACTACTTCTGTCCCCATGAGCTGATCAGCTTTTTTATCCAGTAAAGTCATTCCTTTGTTTCCTTCCTTCTCTGTGGCATGCAGGTAGATCAGGTATGGAAGGTCTTTGTACAGAAACCTACCCCTTTTGTCTAGATTAGAACAGAATGTCATGCTCATTCACATTGCTACAGCAGTACTTCATCATTCTCATATGTAGATTACTGAAAACTAAATTGGGGGCAGACTAGATAAGTGTTGTAGCCATTTCCTTCCATCATTCTTTGTACACCATGATATTCCGAACAATGGAAAAATTTCCCTTTCTTGTTAATGTATTGGAGCAAATAGTCCTTGTGTAAGCCAGTAGCTTGTCTTGATTATTTGGAGAAGTGTCTAGCAGCGCTATCTGATTGCTTCTTCCGGCACACAGTCCATGTTTGTACAGAATGTGTAATCAGTAAGGGGAATGGGAGAGAGCAGAATATTTAACAGAAAATGGCATCTTTCTGTGGCTATTGAAGCTCTTCTGGCTATTTCTATGTTGATACATACTTTCTGATATAATTATTTGCAAATTCACAAAGTAGTTGGTTGTAACAAATAACCTATTGTATATGTAGTGATTTTTACCTTTTCTTACAGCCTTGTGCCAATTAGATGAGAATGCTTTTGTTTCTTCGGTTCTAGTCTCTCTGGTATTTTGGATGGCATTTTAAGATTGTGCTACTTTGAGTTATGCTTTTCTTAGATGACCTGTATATGTCATCTGCAGGAGCTTCTAATCCTTCTAAAAAGTTCAATAGGTCAATCTAGAAGTGTAATAAAATTATTATATATATATTGACCAGCATTTTTGACTCTTGCTTATCTTTTGGAATAGCTATTATAATCACACAGTACTCCTATATACTTATTCTATGGCACAGAAATGTCACATGGTGAACTTGAGATCTACTTTCAGCATAGACAAAGGCCATTTAAGACTGGGTATATTGGTTTGAAGCAACGCTGATTAAGTGGATAAAGTGTGACAGAACATTTGCTTTAGTACATGGAACTCCTTTACTGCACTTCTTATTGTACAGACAAATCATAATGGGCAACAAGTCTCTAGCATATGTATGAGCCTGAAAACTAGTCTGGGGGGGGGTTTGGAATGAGATCTGGTCTCATTTCTTTGCTGAAACCTTTAATGGGAAGAGACAATGTCCTACCTCTGCCAAGGTGGCTTCCTCACCACCAATGCAACACAAGGCACAGTGAAAGAAGAATGATCAGCTACCGGCAGATTATATACAATGCTGGTGACTATTCTCTGCCTTCTGTCAGATCAATAAGCTTTCCTACTACTGGAAGCTACAAACACAGAAAATGTCTTTTTCTTCAGTTTTTTTTATATGCAACAGATTTAGACCCCCATAACAATGAATAATTTTAATGGATTTGCAAGGAAAGGAGGAATTTTAGGGCCACATAATACTGTAATGTTATACATGCTTTCACCCATTACTACTGAGCTTAATTGTGTTTTCTCTACTTTCTTGTGATGGTGTACTGGTTGTTCAATAATTTCTTAGTTTAAGATTTGATGTTAGTGAAGTAAATAGGGAGTAGATATGAATGCAGAATTTTGTAAAATTTCAACTGGCTGACTTTGTTAGTTGCAATGTTCTTAAAAATGTTTATCTACCAAATGTATTATGACTTGTGTAATTGCAAAGCCCTGGAATATAGTATCATCACAAAACGTGTGACTTTTCATTGAATTTTCTGGTGGTGGATTCTGTGGGCAGCGACCACATCACTGACTGACATGAAGACTAAAGACTGGACTCTCCCACAAAACCAGGCATGCCAGACCCAACTCTTCTATTCTTCCGAGCAGTTAAAAGACCTTGGACCCGGTCTGTCATTTGAATTTGAGTTTTAGGGAAGTCATTTGGCTCAGGAATATATATATTTTTTTAAGAAAATATAGATTGGATAAGTTAGTTAAGATTTTAATTTATACTGTTGGATTTTAAGATATAAACACAGTGACTGACTTAAGCTAGTCGTGCACTCATCAACTTTTGGTCAAACGATCTTAGATTTGATTGGCTTGTGCGATTGAAATAGCATATGTTGGTCTAACATTAAACAATCGTACCATCATACAATGTGATCATTTAAATTCTAATGGAAACAAATCGATTGAAATACCAAGAAAACTTTGAATGATCGACTAAAATGTATGAATGTGTCCAATCACAGTAGAGATGAAGGCAAAATGTCTGACGTTGTGAGTTAGTTACAAAGTTCATATTAATTTTGTCTTTGAATGTAATTGATGCAAAAACTACATGTGCTAGAGCAACAGTTTTTAAAATGTTTCTACCACCTTTTCTGACATCTCCAGCAAGCAAGTGATGATAGCATTTTCAGGGGCATAACAACTTACTCACAAATCAGGAAGTTGAAATACAGTTATGTTAAAATATGGGAGATTGACTTTATGTATTTTGAAATAGCAGCAACAAACTGATTTTTAGATTTAGCATGTTTTTTTATTATGAACGTGGGTTGGAAGGTTTCTTCCAGTCCATAGTGGATATGGTTGCTGGAAGAGGAGAACAGCGGCAGCATATAAACGTGAATCGATCGAGATTTATTATAAACCTTTGCAAACAAGTGAGGGTCAGTGATGGCTTCAAAGAATACCCAAGGACATGCCCAACATTTGCAGAGGATTTCACACAGAAGATAAGTGAGAATACACCAGTTTGGGAAAAAAAAAATATTTGATGGTCAAATAACACAGCTAGATGCTGACTAAATACAATACACTGAAAGTGGTTTATTAAGGCTTGGGGGAAAACTAGATACATTGAAGAAAAATAGAATAAATTGAAGAATGTCAAATACTATGGGATCCCTATGTGTTTAAATAAATAAATCTATTTATCTAGCTTATATTTATCTTGAGGAGCACTTTATATTAAAGTATTTTATATCAGGGATGATCAATTTGATAGGAATAGTGTCACAAACCCCCACCAGCGGCAATCAGTATCCTTGACACTTCTTCACAGTCGCAGTCCCGGTCCCAGCCACTGGGAGCCCTCGGACTGCCTTCCTCACTGTGAACAAAATATTAAAGAAAAATGTAACAAAACTAACAAAGTAACAGAGATTTTCAATAGTAAAAATAAATGGGGTAAAACAGAAAAAGAGAACTTGTCTGAGGAGGCAAGAGTTTACCAGAGTAGAAGTGTCCTTAGAAATGAGTCCAAATATTGTAATCCAGCGGGCCAATTCTGGAGATGCAATGACGGGTGTCAGAACACAAAGACGGCAGTTCGAGGTCGGCATTTCAGGACAATCCAGGACAAGACAAAAGACTTGAGACCAAAGACAATCACTGAGTAGATGGGGGTGCTTTTAACCCCTTCTTCCTCCCTGGGAGGAGTTAACACCGGAGCTTGACCAAGCCTCTCACCTGGTTAGTGAGACAGCCCCCTCATCAGACAGGACAGTACGGCCATGTACATATGAATATGTATAACTTGCCAGAGGAACATGTGACCACGATATGGGGCACATGTTCATTCTCAGCACGGTTTCCCAAATTTAGAGAGACCAAACATGAATAGTTTATGTTATGCTACGCTGTTAATTTAGAGATCTCAGTTTTGGAAGGTCACACACATTCCATCCTTGTTTCCAAATATATGTTTTCCTATGGAGAGTCACCTCTGCGATTTACCAGTATCTCCCATGTATGGAAATATGGTTTTATTGGTAATCTCTCCAATCATTGATCCAAAGGTGGATAAGAGGTCAGCTTTCTCTGTGTTCCTTGTATCAACTCACTCCTTCACCCCCTCCCTCCTCTCCAGAATACCAGATACTACATGGTTTATTGGGGGTGCAATAAAGTGGGTTATTTCAATGCTTTGAAGTAGAGTCTCTGGGCATTTACGACCCCCTAGATGTTTACACAGGTGGGCACAACCAGGCATGGTGGACATTCCATGATTTCTAGAGAATGGTTGAAATTAACTATGAAGGGTCTGGGGAAATGTAATGTGGCTTAGGACAAGGTATATACGACGATTACATCGATTATTTGTCACAAATAGTATAATACTTTTTTTTATAAAACAATCTTACTAAAAATCTGTCCAAATGTGGCCATTTTCAATAGTAACCATTAAGATGTGTCCTAACATCCTCTAAAATTACCTTAAAAATAACTTATGGATTTCCCCTAAAATTGGCTGAATCACAAATGTATCACTTACATTTGAATGTAAAACACATTTTGGTTTCTTAAAGCTGAAGTTCTACTCTTTATTATATTTTCTAAAGCAAATATTTTCTCTTCTTATCATGAAAATAAATCAAAAAGTATTTTTTTTAATGAACAAGCAAAATTCTCATCCTACTAATGACTTACTTTTTTGGGAAGGTGCAAAGACCCTCCACACTACCCCCTCCCCCACCCCCAGGTAATTTTCTGGCAGTGGTAATTGTTCATGGCCCTTCTCATTTGAATGGTGACCTTCACTCAATATGACAACATTATGCTTAACAATTTATTACAATGTGAAAACGTTTTTGAAGATCTGGTGTTGGACTCTTTGGACAACAAACACATCAGCCAGATCCAGTTTGTTACTTTTATCAGAGTTTTAGGACCTGCTAAAGTTAGCCATACACACATCAACTTTTGGTCAAACGATCTTAGATTCTATTGGCTTGTGCTGTTTAAATATTCACTATTAGTCTCACATCAATTGATCGTACTACCAGACAGTGATTGATTCACCCATGACCCATGGTGGATAAATTCAGGTAAAATTTATTTTTAAAGGACTGACTTAAACAATTCATCTTTTTAAGTCGTCGGAAAGGAAAAATCTAACTGGGTATGCCCACCTTAAGATCATAATTAGGCAATGTAATGACTGTTTAAAACCCTTTACAATTTCCTTTACATCTACCAATGACTATGTGGTATAGTGGCCTACCTGAAAATACATAGTGATTGGAAAGTCTAGAAAGGTCCTCATATTACATGTTGAGATTGTATTGTAGGATTGTATACGGTGACCTTAAAGCAGATGTAAACTCTATTAAACGCCCTAGCGTTTGGGACGGCACCATCTCGTCCAGCGCTGCTACTCTCTATTGCACTGGACGAGATGGTGCCGTCCAGTGAACATCGGGGCTACGGCAGCGCATACATACATTTCTATGTAGAAAACTGCTTTCAATGTGCATCTATGTACTAAATCTCGCCCAAATAAAGTCTCTGGTGCCCCAGATGTGCCCATTTGCAGTAACCCTCTCTTCCCTGGTGTGATTTTACCACATCCATCACACCAGCTTAGAGAGGGTTAACTGCAAATATGCACATCTGGGGCACCAGAGACTTTATTTGGGCGAGATTTAGTACATAGCAGCAGAGCTTTGTGCCCTGATTTCTGTGTTTTCTCATTAATTTTATTAAATATTTTTTTCTTTCTTTTTACATAATTGTTTGTTTCAAACATTATTATAATCAGAATGTCTATTAGACCCTTGTACGGACAGATTTTGGGAAGTTACAGGCCTACAACATGAAGAAAAAATGACCATTGAAAGCTATGGTGCACTTTTGGTACAGAAATCTGGACCTCAGTATGGCGCTAGGGAGGTTAATAAAGACATGAAAAAAAATATATACATAACTCACCTATCCAGCCTTAATCCAGGGACAGCGACCCCTAAAGAAGGAAAGCTACAGGATGGAAGAGCCAGACTCTTCTGATCTCGCACCCTCCACCAATCTGGATCTGAATCAGGTGACGCTCCGCTCCTCCAGCATGACTCAGATGTGGCTGGCTGCCGGGTGCATGGGACATGGTAGAGTAGACATCACTGCTGATGTCTACACCCCTACGAGTTCCTTCTGGCACTGGCTGGACACAACTGGGGGGGGGGGGGGGGGGGGTTGGTGGATTTGACACTTTTATTAGATATTGTGTTTTTTTACTTTTGACCTCCGATACACCCTAAAAGATGCGGAGGTGGTAGGCCAGCCTTATGACTACAAAAGGATTAGGACATGCTGAAAGAGGTGATTTTAGTGCTATGTATGCTGTTTAGCACTTTAATGTATATAATTACATTTATATTTAATTATATTTTTTCATTCTGACAAAAGTAACATTTACTTTTTTTATGTTTAATAGCAATACTTATTGCACTTTAGAATTGATCTTTTTATAATCTGATGTTCTGTGTTTTAGATGTGAGTGTCCATTTGGCAGCTGCTTACCTGGCGTTGCCCTATTTCCCTGTTCTACACTGTTCTACGCTGAGTCATGAAACCGTTTTACATGATATTTTCTTGCACAGTTTTAGGAAGCTTGCTCTGTAAATTTCCACACTCATTTTGTAGGGTTAACGTAGATCTTTAATACATTCCATTTCACACGCCAGTAGTACATTACTGAATTATTCACAATAATTCCACATCTGTAAAGTATTGGCCTAACTTGCACATTCCTAATGTTCATGTCTCTCTGCATTTACAGGAAGGAGATTTGTCAGTGAATTGATTAGACACTACATGCCTGTGAATGTGTGCAGTGTTGAGAGAGAACAATCCTTACTGACTCATTAGTGCAGATTTAAGAATCCACATGTTCTATTGATAGGACAGACCACTGTGTCACCAAAGAAATAGGGAAATGTAAAGTTTTAGAATAGTTTTTTCATAGAAGAACAACCATGAAAGTTACCGTATGTTAAGAAGGGATTAAAGGAATCCCTCAACTCAAGTGAAGTTTACTAGACTGGTGACATATGTTTAGATACCTTTAAATGAATGTGTATTTAAGCCGTAAGGACCTTTCCTGGTTGCTCCCTATTGGTCTAGAGTGAAATTAATTTTGTTATGTATGTTATAGAAATTGCTTTGATCGGTCAGAGATCAAATAAGTATGTAACCCTTCTTCTCTAAGCTGTTAGCTTTACCCCATCATCTTCTGAAGTTTGGTCAAACTTTCTGTGCAGCATGTTTTTTATTATTATATTTATTATTATTATTTATTATTTATACAATAGATTAGAGTTGAGATGCCACACAAGATAACACACACAGGTTCAGGTTTTGACACAGAAGGAGAAGAGCACCCTTCCCAATTGGACTTACACTCTTATAGGTTGGGCAACAGAGTATTGTGAGAGTATAATGGGAGGGGTTTTTTATGACTATATATGCTCTGTAAAGCGCTGCATAATATGTCAACACTATATAAATACAAGATAATAATTAATAATATCGTGCACATCTTTTTTTAAAATGTATATCACCATTCCACTACTTAATTGTAATTAGTATATATTAAGGCTGTGATGGTAGCTTGGAAACAATAATCTTTGAGGATGAGATTCCGCCACTGTCCTTCAATTCAAACAAAGTCCTATCCATGTGGTTATGGATAGAATGTTGTGTATGTCAGTTTTTGAATTTGGATTAAAAAGTTGGGAAAAGTCAAACAGATCTTTATTATACTAAATATGTTTACTTTTGGTTTAAATGGTACACGGCAGTTTTGGATAATGTCATGTTATCTATCCCAGTTGTGATTCTGTATATGCTGGGCTGGCAGGCGATAGGGTGTGTAAATGACAGGGACAGAGGGTGTCCCTATGAATATGCAGCTGTATTTATAAATGACTTGTCATGCAGAGGTGGATAGCAGGAAAGCTACTGAAGTGAGGGACAGGAAGGGGTTACATGTGAGGTACTTGTATGGAGACCCATGGATTGTTTGTGTTGGGGAGGGAGGTGGAAAGGAGTCGTTGCTGTCAGCCTCTAGTGGCCAGGTGTCAAAACTGGAGTCTGCTGATAACTTGTGCCTCACAATGCAGAGACAATGGCATTTTCTTCTACCAGGCATTCTTAATCCGAGTAGATAAAACGCCCAGCGCCTTGGGAACACTGTAATGCCAGTTTTAGGGATTTGTTTTTGCCAATTGATTAACCCTTTCAGTTGTTTCATGTACTTTCAATACTTTTTTTTTAAATGTAATTTACTGCTGGATTGGATATTCTAAAGGGAAATCTGTCTCCTTGGTTGCTTAACTTGCCCTTCATTTCATGACATTGTTTGTGCAAAGGTTTTACACTACTGCAGACTTGTATTTTACCAGAGACCACACTGGCTTCTGTTTCCTTTAAGATATGCAGTTGCATGGAATAAACACACAAATGGCCCTTGCCTTTTACATGATTTATGTTACTTCAACAGAAATTCAAGGGAGTTGAAGCAATTATTAAAGGAAATGGTTTGTGCTTGGACAATTAGTATGATACAGTGAAAGCTAACAGCAGAATTCTAAAGTAAAACAAATGAGTCTGCAGGGAGATCTGACTGGTTATACCTTAGCCCAATTCTCTAGTCACACAGGTGATTACCTTAATAATGTAACAATACAGCAGATGTGCTCTCTTTACCCATAATCCCACTCTCCTTCAATTTAAATTGCAGAGAGCTTTACACATAGTCATGATTCTTGTGTTCATGGTTACCCAATAATGGATGGAAGCCATCCCATTCTATTAGATTGTAAGCTCAATCAGCCAGGGTCCCCTACTCCTCCTGTTTCATATCCAGTTCCGGTGTGTTATCTTGTGTTGTCTCAACTCTAATTTATTGTACAGCGCTGCATAATATGTTGGCGCTATTTAAATAAATGATAATGATAATTCTAATCCTACCAGTTCTGTTGCTGAGTTAAAATTTCCTGCCGGAAATGTTTGTATTGTTTTTTTCGTTTAAACATGTAGCTTTGAAAGTGTTTGAAGGTCTGCACAACCACAGTAACCTTATATTTTATTAATAGCAAACGGAGTAGGTTTGAAAAGGATGTACTGTATTTTGCGGTCTATAAGACACTCTGCTGTATAGGACGCACTCTATACAATGGAGCATCGCATCTCAGTAAAAATTCAGGCAACTGCCCTCTGTCAGTTGGAGCTCCATGCTCCAACTGGCCGAGCGTGAGTAAAGGAGGTGGGAAAGCCGCCAGAGGCTTCCCTGCCTCCTGCAGATCTGTATGTAAGTGGGCAGCTTCAGCCAGCTCACATACACAGGACAACCCACAGGTGGGGGGATTTTGCCCTGTGCAGAAGGGTGTATGTGAGCTGGCTGAAGCTGTATGCTCACATACAGTGGCTCTGCAGGCGGACGATCTGTCCATGAGCTTGGGGCTTGGACCATATACTTTCCTTTATTCATTTTTTTTCATGTCTGTCTTCCTAGGAACAATGTTTTAACTTTAAGTTTTTTTTTGTTTTAACATAATATATTTAAGGTATTTCCTTTTTTTATGCATTTGTAATTTATTATTTTTTTAAATTCAGTGTACAAAGCTACAATGCCTTTCAGCTGTAAAGCTAAGGTAACATTAATAAGTTATCTTATTTTCTCAATACAAAACTGACCACCATAAAGTATGTGGTTGTTTTTAATCTGACATGCATGTCCTTGTTTTGTGATGTTGTAATAGTTTTACACCAAGCCACGCTGAATATTCTTTCCAGCTTTAGTGGTTAACCTCACTGGGACACTCAATTGAATGGTTTCGGAAGTTTGTCCAAAACCAAATTGGATACAGGTTGTTTCTGCAGGTTTGAACTGGATCAGGGAATTCCCCTCTCCATCTGGATAATGATTTAACATTAAGGCATATTAGGTTAGACTGTTTTTATTATTTCCCTTTAGCTACTTGGAGGTCAGGGCTGTTGTGCATTATTGGCGTTCTGGGGCTTAGTTTGAAACATAAAGTCGGTTTGGGTTTATGAATTTATGTAGTGAGTCAGAGTTCTCTGGAAAGGAAAATACTGAAATGTATGTAATGCTGTTGTATATATTTCAGATATGTGCTCCCTGACAGCCACTGTTCTGGCATTGATAAAAGGTAGGAATACTCTCCAGTAGACAGACACTGCAGTGGCATTTCACAGCTCTCTGCTAGCCATTTGTGTTGGGCAAGGTGCTGCTTGGCTGACTTCTCGGATGTAATGAGTAAAATGTGATGCCAACAGTGGCTTACCCTTTCTTCTTCTATTACAGAAAATGAATGAATGTTATTTTATATATATATTATTTTTTAATGACCAATTTAACCTTTACATTTTATCCATAAAAAGATCCAGGGTCTTACATCAACCCTTTATACATCTGTGTCCTTTTTATATTCAATAGAAATGTTTAAACAAGCAATAACAGCAGGCTCTTACCTATAAGAGCACCCTGGGACTACTAAAGTTTTCCCTTATTGCTAGCCATGTTATCTGATGGCCAGGCTAACCTAGAAGGAATTACCGATAAATTCACGAATCTATAAAGTGGAGCTGCTTTTACAATGCAGTCTGTCATTAGAATCACCACAACGATGTTTGAGTTTTTATCATAACATAGTTTTATTACCTGTTGTTTCTGGCAGTATATCTGTTATTTTTTGCACTCCTTATAACAGTGTATAAATGATAATCTCCGGCTTAAAGGTAATCAAAAGTGGAAACAAGTCAAGAATACAAATGAGCTTGCTTAAAATTTAGGTACTGGACAGTTCTAAAGATATTCAAGATTTTCCTGGTGTTTATTGATGTATTCTGTAGAAAAGGTGGCCATACATTCATCAACTTTTACTCAAACAATTTTAAATTCGATCGGCTTGTGTGATTGAATTATGGACTGCGAGTCTAACATTGATCAATCGTACCATCACACAGTGTAATGGATGCAAAGGTGATAGATTCCTTACCAAAGTATTGTGCGCATGCACCATAGTACCATCGGAATACCTAGAAAACCCATCAGATACTTGAATGGTCTACTGAAATTTACTAAAGCTAGCCACACATGGTTCAATTGACTGTACAATCAATGTAATTCGATCAATT
>CM070033.1:87969985-87982161 GCA_036250615.1 Ptychadena robeensis
AGCGCTGCGTAATATGCTGGCGCTATATAAATAAATGTTAATAATAATAATAATAAGGAGTAATTTGAGAATAACCCTCACAGCCCCTCCTCTCTCCCTGGCTCCTATGACTTGCAGCCTGAGTTAACCCCTGGAAGCCTGGCAAATAAAGATGGGATCTGTCATATGATTCCAAGGGAAAGCAGGTAAGAATTTTTTGGGGATCATGGAGCCCTGAAGGCCCCCATACATGTTCAATATTCCAATTCGATCAACTTAAACTGATCGATTTTAAGTCTACTGGAACTGGAAATCAATGCCTGTCCACATGGTTCAATCGACCTAAATCAATCGAAATTGACAAGAAATGTGATCAAAAACTGAATGGACATGTCGGAAAACTTTGATTCATATACTTTGAATGTATATAGAATATTATCCTGTTGTGCCCGGCCGATTTTGGTTCGATTTAAATAATTGGCATACTTGGACATCTGCTGGCAGACATTTTAGTGTGTTTACCATCAACTTCCTTTAATTATGCTTGTGATCGAATTACGATCGAATCTGACATTGATCGTAGGAAATTCAATATGTGTATTGGGGCCATTACATGTATATATTACATATTGAGTATATATGCGCTTTAACCACTGCTAAACGTTCCGAAATTTGGAAAAAAAGCTGCAGAAGTTTTTTTTTAAGAAAACCAATTTGTTCACAGAACATATTATCCATTTCCCTGCAGTACTGGAACCTGCTATGTCACTTTATGGTATTCCCAGAAAACTCCAGTGTGCAGTTTGCTTCTCCCTCTATGCTCTTGTGTAGATGTCTTCACTGGAAGTCTCATGGTAGATTCTTAATTTAACATCTTACTAATTGGATTCGTGCTGTTTCTGTGGCTTACTTAA
This sequence comes from Ptychadena robeensis, assembly GCA_036250615.1. Taxonomy (NCBI): domain Eukaryota; kingdom Metazoa; phylum Chordata; class Amphibia; order Anura; family Ptychadenidae; genus Ptychadena; species Ptychadena robeensis. Next base: position 87,970,879 of record CM070033.1, read on the forward strand.
TGCAGACCATGCACATTAATTGAGCTCAGCTTAGACGCAGTCTTGCTTGTGAAGAGGGTTATGTAAACTGCCTGCACTTACTGTATGGTCTTTTGGCAGAAGTCAAGGTCATTGTTGTTACCGACCCTCTACAGTAAATGTTAACAAGTATGTTCACTTTCATTTAAATAGCCTAAAATAGAAACTGTGCCCTACATTATTCTTCATATTATTATTGGACATTTGGCTGATTCTCAATTTGAATCAGTCAAATATCCACACAATATGTTGTCCTATTGATAATATGTTCATGGATTGCCTGAGGGTTCATTTATGGATAATGGCTACCTAACTTATATAAAATAGTTGTGTCCCAACACTCCATAACATATTAGCAGGTGTTAGGGCTCCCTAAATACAAATATTACAGCTCCTGGGCAGAGTATAGATGGTATTTGTAAAATAAAAATTCTGAAATTGATGAGATGGAAAAAAGTAAACATTGTCCTACAAACAGTGCTGTAACTCCCCAATAGTTTGTCTTGGTGACAGGGCAATCAATAAAAGTCTGAGATCCAGCTATGAACCGGTTTATAGATACCTGAGCAATACCCTGGCAAAACTTTTGTCTAAATATTGCTGAATCAAGTTTTTCTATGATAATCCCTCTTCCTAAATGTGTGGTCAGTAGACCTAGATGGAGACATTTTGCATTTTGAAAGCTGTCATTTCAAAGGTGAACTGCCTGAAATTAAAGCTGATATTTTAAGGCCTTTGTCTTCAGTTTGGGTACACCAGTAAAGTCCCAGTTTAATTATGAAAGGCATAAGATCAAAATGTCACCCAATTAGCTTGAAGGCTTGATCTGGTGATGTTTGTTGTATCCATGGGCAGATAATGGCAAGATCTTACATGATTTTACATGATAATGGTAGTCCTTAATGATATCTAAATTCATAAGCTATGATTTTTTGTGCTTAAAACTGGCCATACACCTTAAGATCTCTCTGTCAGATATCCTTTAGATCTACCAACAACTATGTACTATAGGGGCCTCTGCGATTGAACACATGTAGACTTGATGTTTAGAAAGTCCCTCATATTACATGGTTTTGGTAAAACAAAAGGAGATCTAAAGGAAATCTGACAGAGAAATCTACATGTGTAGATTTTTTCGTTCAATCAATGAAGAACGAATAATTTTGAAAAATCTTTTTTAGTTTTTGCTAAACAAATACAAGCACAGTATTTAACCTGCTAAGGACATTTTATATTGTACTTTAATATGTTAAACTTTACAATTGAAAGATGATGTGCTATTACAGTGTATCAGTAGCAATACACAAAGCATTACATATTACCAAGAGACATTGGGTCTTCCACCATTTGTAATATCTGGGATTAACATCTGTTATATCTAGTCCTTTTACACCTAGTGCAGGATCACAGCCTCCTCACTCCAACAGTGCACAACGTCCAAGCAGCTTCATGTGCCCTGCTATACCTTAGATCACCTATATCTTTAGGGTCTCATGGCCCATATACCAGTTCCATTGCAGGTTTATTGGTTTATTGTTACTCTTATTGCAGGTATGCAGCAAATCACTCAGGAAAAGGACCAATTAGAGGCTAATCACAATGTTGGTGTGTTTTGTGACTTTTCATATAGTGATATTCTAAGCACAGTATGGCTGTGGCATTCTGGTAAGAGATGAAAACCAGAGATAATTATTGTTTGTATGCACTTTCATCTTCTACTTGTCTCTCTGTCTGTCTGGTATTCCTGTTGGAGCTAGCCAAAGTCATTTAGCTGACAGGGATACGCTCGGTCTTGTGACTAACAAACAAGGTAAAAGAAAGCTTGCCGGTCTTAATTTTTAATCTGAATAAATTAAATAGCAGAGAAGCCTTTCATTTCAGCGCTGGGTGCGTGGAGGTTCCATTAGATATTCTGCAAGCTGTGGCCTGCCTGTAATCTTATAACATGGGACTTTCTTGTTGTTGGTTTTGATTATAAAGAGAAAGGTGCACCACACATCTTACTTTATTTTGTTTAATGTGCATGTCACAACAGACTACACTGTACAGCGATGCAATATTGAAGGAAAATTGTCTTGTCTGAGAGCCATGCCTGTCTAATTACGTGGCTTAGAATTCCCTTTAAGATGCTGTGTTTCCAGAAATAATATTTGGAGGGAAGCTATAAGAATTCAGCCAAGGGGAAGTCTCTGTGGAATGTGACATTGCTTTGCATGTAACCTCACAGAAACAAGGCTTGATTGAACCATAACTGTGGCAACATGTTGTGGAGATTGTTGCTCCATTTCGATGAGTTGTGACAGTTTGATTTGATGTGGTTGGTCCTGTGATGCTCTGTTAGTAGTGAAAGCTTGTAAAATCACTCAGACATTGGTAGCCTTCTGGGATGTGCTCATTTTGTGGTTTTGGCATTTTGCTGTTTCTGCTCCATATGTTTTACATATGACATCTTCTGCAGTTTGGTATTAGAAACCAAAAGAAAGGTTCGTCATTAACTGTTATGAAGCTGCTTGTGTAAATTGAGAACGTACTAAATGGTCATATTATGAGTTGATATGGAAGTTTTATGTACAGACTGATTCTTCAGGATGCCTATCTCCAGACATCAGGTTAAGTTGCAACACACCCAAATCCAGCGCCAGCTGGTTCGGGAGAAAGGTAGCTAGCCTTGTGGGATTTCGGAGGTTAAAAAGGGAATAAACTCCAGCAGTTGAGTTTAAAATGTTATATTTTATTACAATTCAATTAAATGTGTCCTAATATAACACATTTAAATTACCACCACACGTAACTTTTATTGCATGATTATGTCAAAAAACAATGTTAAACTATATCAACCATCCCAAGAATGTAATTGTTAGCAAGTAGGTATCAAACCACATCAAATGGCGTTCCCTCCTTGTTTGGGGGTCTTACTTGGTCCTCAACTCATTTCGGCCATCCTTGGCCTCATGAGGAGGAATAACACCAATCCCCCACATGTGATAGAAAGGGTGCATACAAATCTCACAAAGGTCTTCAATCAACCTAAGCATCATGGGATCTTATGCGTCCCACTGCGACCACTGCATCAATGCTATTGGTAGGGTGCCACAACCACCCTGCAATCACGATATGACTAGGATCAATGCATTAAGGTCATTCACAAGTGTGGTAATTAGGTTTCCCCAGCCACCTCCTGTGGATCAGGTTTTGTTGTCCCTATACCTCTGAGTATTGCAGATTATTGAGAATGTATGGCTTTGAATTCATGACATTGTGTCAACATCATCATAGGAAAATATTGTTTAGATGCATATTTTCTTTTTTATCTCTGTTTCTAATATCAATTATTAAAACGGGAATATAGATATATAATCTAAACACACACTTTGGAGAACATTAGTTTCAATATAAAATGTGAATGGACCAGTTCTAATATATGCTAATCAACCACAATAATAAAATCCCCTGTCAAGGCATTAACGCTACAAGACCTCGGAATGTATCCTGTGCTATCTAATATCAGGAAGTTAGCAGCAGAACCTCTAAATTCTTAATGTAGCAACATGGGGCCTCTGTGGATAATGCTTGCTTTTTCAGAACATTCCACTGAGATCAGGGAAATGTTAAGCCACACCATGAACATGTTTTCCTGCTTATTAACCATTCCTGAACAATTTTGGAAATTCCTTTATCATTAATGGGTGTATGGTCTGCAACAATCTTTAGTTAGCTAGTATGGGTCACAACATGAATGTCCAGCCCGAAGTTTCCCTCAAAGACCACCACTGCATTAGCCTGCTATATCCACATAGGACAACCTGGTTCCCTCCCTACCATCGGCAAATAATGTACATGCACCTTCTTTCATTGAACTATCTGTGGTCTGTGGTTATACATTTACAAAGGCAGCAAGCTGAAATGGACTGTGTGTCCTGGAAACTTTTCTTTCATATTTAAGGAATTTATTGAACTAAATGTGTAAAACATTGATTCCCATGTCAGTGAGTGATTCTCGGGAACCCATCACTTGCCAGTCTGTTCACTTCATGTCCTTTCTTTAAGCACTCTTGTATGGTATTGGTCTCTACATGCTGGCAATAACCCACTAGAAGTTATAAGTCCTCCTGCACCTAATATTTGTCTATTTTACATTTTTCACTCCCTGAGAGGTGCCAATATACTAGTTTTCATGTCACCGATCAAGTGTTGCACATATTTTTTTTAGATAAAATACCGGGTCTTCCTTACCAACAGCAATGGCTTATTTATGTTCTATCATCTTGGTGATATTTAAGAAGTAAATGTGGCAGTCTGGTGTTCTTCTTAGACATTTGTCCTTTAGCTTGTTGATATTACCGACGTGTAGTGTGGATCATAATGAATGTCCTGGTGACTGATCACTCCGTATGGTGAAAGCTTTCCCTCTGAAATCTTAAGCTGGGGATATTGTTTGATGGTGGCACATTAGTGATGCTTAAGCATCACTCTTCCCTGCACATAAAGTGATTTGTTTTATTAGACTACTCTGTTCATTTCACATGTGGCCTTTTGACACTTGCTTCTTGAGAATTGTTACAATTTATTGTGAATAATTAGATTGTTCGTAGTCCTGTGTGTTTCAATCATGAAATTGTTTAAGTGTATATTTTAACTGTAGCTTTGCAATTGGATTCAACTGCCACATCCAATTACTCTTTGCTGTTAAATGAGCATTGAACACGACTTCTTAAACAAACCAATTAAACTAGATTTTCCTTAAAACAGTAAAAGAACAAAGACATAGCTCTTTTTATTAATTTGGTCTGAAGGTCTCTCAGGGTTACATTTACAGTTTGCAAGTTTTCTTGGCACAAAATGTTTGGATTGTGTTTGCTTTCTGGCCTGGATTATTCAGCATTTATTTTTTATCCTGATATTGATTAGCTTGACTGTTTACACCCGTAGCCAAAAGGAAGCTGTTAGTTGGCTCTCTTACAGTTGTATGTAGGGTACATCTAAACAGAAGGGCTTCTTGTGTGGGAATGAAACAGACCTGTTTTGACAATGTGTATCATATAAACACAAAGCATTGTCACTGAAGTTGTGCTTTTTTCTCTTTGATTAATAATTTTAATCATTTAATCATAAAGTTAACATCCTCCATAGGCAATATACATAGGAACAGTTGCACAAACATGAACATAAGGAAGTGTATGTGTGTATGGGCATTTTGCTTTAAGCAGGGTACAGGCATGTAGATATGGACCAGATTGATGGCCACTCCGAGCTCACGGCCATTGATCTGGCCCATATCATATGCGGCCATTGCTGTTTTCAAGCGGGACCAATCAATCCTGCTCGAAAACAGCCATATCGGACATGACTTTAAATACGGCCGATGTCCGTTGCTTTGCATGGAAACCACGGGTCTCCATGCAAGGCATCAGCTGAGCTGGAGAGAGAGCAGAGAGATGACCTCATCATGCTGCTGCAGGGAACATCGGACGGCTTAAATATCGAGCCGTCTGTTCCCTGCTTCAGACTTCATGGAGCAGCTCTCTTACCATAGAGTTCTACTGATAAAATGCCTGCCTAGACAATAGACAACAGAAAATGCCTGCCTATTCAGTAGCCCATGATGTATCATTTTCTGGTGATAGGACCATTTGCATAACCTTGATTTTTGTGAAGTGATCTTACACAAGTGATTAAGCATAGCAAACAATCCTTGCTACAAATGGGTCACCTAAACACTCAAATTACTAATCTCAACGTCTGACAATTTACCCTATAGCAGCCCATACACGGGTCAGATTTTCAATCAATCGACTTAAAACGATCAATTTTTTAGTCGATTGATTGAGAATTGAGTTTTGCCCACCTGGTTAAATCGACTTAATCCGATCAAAATTGAGTGAAAATTCAGTCGTTTTTTGATCGCACTGGATGGTAAATTTTGATCGGTCGATTGAAAATTGGTTCAGTATTTTGAGAACCAAGTGTGGTCAACCAATTTTTGATCAATTTTTTTCTGCCTATTCTACCTCACTTCTGATTGAAATTTCAATCGGACTATTTTGGATCGATTGTTATGTCGAGTGAAAAAAAATTGATCAAAAATCGATCAAAAAATCTTGTACTACATATGGGGCATGATACAATCGACATACAATTTTATAACGACTTAAAAATTGATCGTTTTAAGTTGATTGATTGAAAATCTGACCCGTGTATGGCCTGCTTAAGAAAGAAAGGGAGAGAAATAAAACCAGGTGTTCTCAATGAAATATGAGTCAATGATGCCTACTTTGAGTTGGCATTAATATATACTGCAAAAACAATTGGACTTTGAAAACCAAATAACCAGTTATTCAAGTATGGAACATGGGCTACCATAAGCATTGCTAGAATGAATACAAAAGGTAGAATGTATGGTGATGGTGAGTATTGGCTTCATGTAACCGTAAATTTTTCCAACTCTTTGTTATATATAGTTGAGGGCTTTTTGATTCCTTTCATCCCTTCTCACCATTACCTTCACGGGTACTTCTCTTTGTAATATATATAATTCTCTAAGTGACAATAAAAAATTTGAGGAATTTGTACATTTGTTTTGGAAATGTTAGAAGGTCACTTTTTAAGGAGCTACATTTTGATCATTTTGTTACTTTAAGAATTCTTAGTAAGTTTTCAGCTAAAACAAAGCCATACCAGATGAAAGGTCTTTCCAGCAACACCGGCATTCATCTGCTGCCAGACTGGATGTTAAGACAATGGGGATGAAAGCAGCACAGACCAGGAAATGATTAATGAATTCTGGCCAGACTAGACTCTCCTACCTATCCATTGTAGAAAGGGTGAAACTTAGAGAAGAGGGAGGAAGCAGTAACTATTGATTGTGTATCCTACTCGAGTTCATGAGCGGGTGAGGTAGTGAAACCTTGGCTCCTTGAACATTCAGCTGCCTGTCTGCTGTTATAGGCTAAATATAACTTCTGCCACATGACGCAAAAATAATTCTTCAAAAGGGTAAGACTGTCTATTAGTAGCCTGGCTCTAATGAGATTCACAGGGCAATTTAACATAAAATATGCAGAGACTATTAGCACCCAACTGGGCCCTTGTCTTGAAATGGATATAGTATGAGGTGTCATTGTTAAAAAAACGAATTTTGGTTGTAAAGTTTCTTCAAATATTCACTCTTCAAACTTTCTGCAGAGCAGTTACAACACTAAAGGCCCCCATACACACCCCGATTTTCCGTCTGATCGATTAAAAACAATCGATTTTTTGCATCGGTCTTCCAAAAATCGATCAATGCCCACATGGTTCGACCGAGTAACTTCGATCGTACTTTTGGGAATAATCGGTCGGACTGTGATCGGACATGTTGGAAAATTTTTCTCGATCGAATCTAAATTGTGTTCAATCGGCTACTATTTCTTATGACCCGACCAATTTAGGCCCGATCTAACTAATTATCATCCTTTTACTTCCTGTTTCAAACATTGTGGTGTGTGTAACATCATCTGCCAGGTTGTGTTAAGATGTATATATGTTTTTTATTCATGTAAACTAAACTGAAGTTGAGACCCTCTTTCCCCTATGATTAGCCTCCCCATCAAAGGCACCCCCAGATTTTTTTCACAAAAATTTTAAATAAGCCCCCCACCCACCCCCAGAACAGACACCAACAGATACCTGGCTCTGGCCAAAACTCCCACTCAAATGGTACAATTGTGTGCCTCAAGCTGCTGATCCCTGCCATAACCCTTCCACTTCCGATCAAACATAAAATCGGCCGATGAAAAATGTTCGATCGAAGTAGGTAAAATCGGACAATAATTGGTTGCTTTATTTGTGGGTATAATGAAATACAGTACGATCGAACAAAGATCCTCGTATTGAAAAACATCAATTGTTTTTAATCGATCGGACGGAAAATCGGGGCGTGTATGGGGGCCTTTAGACTTATAATGGCTCCGATTTTTTTTTTAAGTTAGGTTTACAAAGGTGAGCATGTCAAGCTGCTTATTGTTAAAGTTATTTTCTAAGAAAAATAAGTGAGCTTTAAAATTTTATAAAACAGGACTATCTTACAAAATCTTAATAATACTGGAGATGGCTTAGTGTATTATTTCCCCAATCTCCTTCTGAGAAGTGAGACAGTAGACATAATTATTTAAAATAATTCATTTAACTGTATCATTCTTGCAAAGTTAGTTGAATTGTCGATCAAGGTGACTATACATTCAAAGTAATGTACAAATGTGTATTGATCGTGTAATGGTCACTATGCTCTTTATGTCTTGTACACATATGCACATTAATAAAATATTTGAAGGTAAGGTCTCCAAGAAAAACCCCAAAAGAATAAAAAGAAATAAGGTTAATTGATTATGTATCACATGAGACTGACTTATTTATATATATAAAATCATGTGGGCTTCCTAAAATGTGTTACTTTGTTGTGGTTCATATTGGACTCTTTATATGCAAACTCTTTTTGGAGAAACCCATAGTACAAATATTAATAACCAGATCTGTCCTATCTTTTCTTCTTACCAACCTGTTGGGAAGCATGTATTTATAGCTTTAAGTGCCAATAGGGAGGTGATGAGGATAGAATGCAATAAATAACAGTGCTGTCTGGTCAGTGGTTGCAAAGTAGAACATTTAGAGCTTTAAAGAGTCCAGAGACACTCCAAAAATAAAGTAAGCACACTGCAAGCTGCTAATGGCTTTTCTGAAGACTCCGTACATTTGTTTTAGAGATTATCTTAACTAGGTTTCTATTTAGATCTAATGATAGTTCAGTTAAGCTTTGCTGTTTCTTTCTTTTTCTTGAAAGTCAGGTGACTCATTTTACTAGTTTATTTTCATAATCTATATATATGCTGGCTAGAATTTGAGAAACTATGTTACGATTGTTCTTTGTCAGACTCTGAAGACAGCAATACCAAAGTGTGCCATTAAGTCTTCCATTAACATAGAGTTCTTAATCCACAATCTATTGTAAACACCCTGTTCACATTTCCCAAGTCATTTACATTTACAAACTGACCCTGGCTTTCACTCTTCTAAAATGTACACCAAAGTTCCTCTGAGTGAAATTTTCAGGTGCTGTGCAGTGGTATTTGTCCCCTGAACTGCCAATGATCTGGGAGATGAACTCTGGTATGAGATAGACTACAACTGTACAGCACATGGATGCGGATGCTGGTACTCGAGCGTAAAGCTTAGAATAGACAAACAGAAGCATAACAGGGCAATAAAAGCAATCCAGTTTGAAAACCTGTAACTAAAGAAACGATTGTTCCGATATTCACTACATGTACAATGCAATAGCACCTGATCTGAGAACTGTGTTCTATGTGTTATATGCTTTTTAACACAATTTCCAACTTATGACCATATCACCCATGTTTAAAGTAAAAAATGTACTTTTATGTCACATAGATAAAATCAAAGGATTTTGTATTCTGTTATTGCGCCTCTTTCATGGTCGACATGGTAGCTATGAGCCATAAATTAGAGATTTTTATGTGCTGGGGACATGCATGTTGCCATGTGAAATTTTACATACAGAGGAAACGTCATTGTAAACATATCAAACATGTGCTGAAAACATCCAGTGGGCTAGTTCTGTGTCAACATGTGTTAAAACAGAGTGATAGAGAGAGTGATATTTTCATATATATATCCAGCTACTGGATTTTTTGTGTACATACTAAACCTCTTCTCCAGGAAACATAATAACCTTGAAAAACTTGATGTAAAAGATGTGAACTATAAAATTTTTCAGAACTTGGGTCTTTATCACCTCCAAATAGAATAATATGATTTAAATGATTTTTCAATGCTGACTAGTCTTTAACCTCCCTAGCGCACTGCTGCGGTCCAGATTTCTGTTCCAAAAGTGCACGATAGATTTCAATGGTAAATTTTTCTTTATGTTGTAGGCCTGTAACTTCCCAAAATACAGTTATCACTGTATCCAATACAATGGCATTTGACACCCTCTGAAAGGGTTAACTTCAAAGAGTACATCTGAGAATGACAATGGGGGTGATATTCCAGGTGTGCTCCTTGAATATAGCTCAATTTGCATATGAATGCCCCCTCCCCCCATGGGACATTCATATGTAAATTTGCAGGGAGAGAGACAGCACAGAGCAGAGTGTGCAGCCGGATCTGAGTTTAGCTGGACGGCTCCATCTCGTCAGCTGCAATACAAGACAAGAAACGGCAGGACGAGATGGTGCTGTCCTGACCGCTAGGGCGGTTAATCCATTAGATGTGCTAGTTTGCCTCTTGTTTATATGATGCTGCTCCTAAACAAAGGTTGTGGTACCTTAATTGTTGGTGCAGGCCAGTGTATGAACAGCTATTACTTAGTAATTCCTGGGGAAAAAGCAGGGTACAGACGTGAAGGTAGCGCCGTGCACGCTCACGGCCATCTATCTGGCCCATATAATATGTGGCCATATCGGACATGACCGTTAAATACGGCTGATGTCTGTTGCTTTGCCTAGAGACTGCGGGTTTCCAGGCAAAGCATCGGCTGAGCTGGAGAGAGAGCAGAGCTGTCTCTCCCCAGCTCCGCCGATATCTGACAGCAGCATGATGACATCATGAGGGAACATCAGGAAACATCGGATGGCTCAAATATCGAGCCATCTGTACCCTGCTTAAGCCTAATGATTCATAGTTTCTCTTTACTGTACTATACATATACTTTTTATAGACATATGCTTTAACTGAAGATTATATATATATAAGTATTTAATCCCTGCTGATTTTGTAAGCACCAGCAAGGTCCCCAGGCTCAAGACAGCACCTGTACAGACCCGTCTGCAGACCAAAATCAAGTTCTTTGGCATTTACTCAACTTGCTATGTGGTCTATGACCCCAAGAACACCATCCTCATCATCAGACATGTAGGTGGACATATTTTGCCTTTTTTGCATTGAAGGGACAATCAAGCACCTTCTTCCCTCTGCCAGGACATGGAAAACTGGGTGTGAACTGAGAAAAACACATGCGGAAAACATTTATCTGCGATTACCCTGTGGGTTTTTTTGCCCATTGACAGTCTATTGACACGTATGCATTTGCGCTGCAGATTGCCTGCAGCGCAGTGTGGCCGCGGATAAAAAATAAAAAAAATTAAAAACCTGGTAAACAGCCAAGTGAAGTCTTGCCATCACAGATACAATAGATGGCCATTTTTTTTGTCAGAGGGCGAACTTAGCAGGGGATCAAATACTTCTCTCCCTAACTGTGTATGTGTGTGTATG
>CM070033.1:87982261-88028868 GCA_036250615.1 Ptychadena robeensis
AAAAAAAATGCCCATATATATATTTATATTGTTTTGAGAAGAAACAAATACTATGGAATTAAAAACCTTTCTAGTGCTTATCGCAGAGTGTGGCTGGGTGCTATAAAGCTCTTCTTGCCACTCTTATCTTTGGCTTTGTATACAGATTAATAGCTTTAACATATGCAGGCCTGCTTTGTGTTGTGATTCAGACATAATAGCAGAGAAAACAGTTGTAAGGAAACTATTAGTTTGAACCTTTGACCTTTTTTGTGGTGGGATTAAGAGCAGAATCCATTATGAGCAATTGAGTGATTTCCAGGCCAATCATTTAAATCCATATCACTGTCTATGGACGGGACATCGTGTTCTAATTAGCGAACATGTTAAATTAATTCTTATGCTGTCTTTGTGTAGTTGCTTGTCTGCTCTGTGCAGCAACGTGGTTGACAGACATATTTTATCCTTCCTCTACTTATCAGTGCTGGTGGGATCATCGCATGACATTGTTATACAACATTGGGTGTTATTTACTGTTTGGCCTTTCTACTTTATTGGATAATGACTCTTCAGATAAGGAAATCTGCATTTCTTTGTGTTTTTTGTTCTTTAACTTCCTGTATACATTTAGTATGTATACAAAAATCTAAGTTTATAAATACAATATTTGTACTTGTTTAAAAATGAGATATATTGCTTTGAATAGAATTTGTATGGAAAAGCTTTTCATGTGGAACAACCCCATAACTGGGGAAGCCGAATTTCTTGGATTTTTGGCGTTCTTAGTTTGCTGTATGAACCCCACAGATGTTGCACTGCTGTCGCCGAGCATACATTGTTTCTGTACTCGGTTTCATTTGGTTTCTGTGAAGTGTAAGGGTATGTGCATACGAGCACAAGATTTAGACACAAATCCAGCGGCTGTGTAAAACAGATGATGCTGCTCTCGGCATTTAGCACCCAAGGGAGCTATGCAAATGAACAAGAAGTGGAGCATCATTGCCCACAGATGCTGCAGTCCATATTCAAGCTAAAGGAAACCTGTAATGAGAAATATATGGGCTGCTGTATAATTTCCATGCTTATCCCATGGTCCCTCACCTTATACTATTATGAAGACTATGTTTTCAGACTTAACTTATAGTTCATCTTTTTTAAACTCGGAACAGGTTAGGATTAGTATTTATGGAGTGTTTTTGCAAAATATTTGTCATTTGCCCAGCCTCCAGTTTACAAAGCTGAGTATGCAGGTACCTATCAATGTTGGAATTAAACTAAACTTTTCTGTCATGCGTCTATGATTGTGATATTGAGGATGTCCTCTGTATGCCCTTCGGAAAGTAACATCACAGCATCAGCTGAAGGGTAGAATCCTTGTTTATGCAGTGCGTTCTGCCATATCTGGCTTTTTGGTTTCAATTATTATTTTTTTTTTATTGGTTTAACAGAACAATAAACAAAAAGGGGTAACAAACATTCAAGAACAATCGAAAACATGTATTACAACGACCAAGAAAACAGTATGTACAGAGTAAAGCCATCTCTGTCTAAGGGGTTGTTTCCATTATACGTCGGGACATACGCTTAGCGTGATCCCGACGAATCACACAGACATTGCCTGCTCGGCGGATGTCTGTTTACTCGACTACGTTTAGCCTTACATCGGTGGAGCGGCTCGGGGCAGTAAAGACAGATCCTCCGCCGAGCAGGTAAGTCTGTCTGCTACGTTGGGGACCCCCGCTAAACGTATACGCTTAGTAGAGGGGTCCCGACGTGATGGAAACATAGCCTATGAGAATCCACTTTTTTCTGAAGGTCAACCTCTCAGTAAAGTGTTTACCTTAGGGTGTGAAGTATAGGAAGGGGTTGAAAACTTGGTCAGGTATTGTTTGTTTTTATAGGCAACAGATATATCTGTTCCTACACTAAAGCCTCCCATCAAAAATGTACTGCCCTGCTAAGGAGGAAGTCTATGTGCCCCGTCTGGATCTCCGCCAAGCAATACGGTTAGCGGAGGGGGTCCCGACAGATGTGGAACCCCCCACCCTCTAAGTGGCGTAAACAATTGTAAAAGCATAAACCTGTTTTGAGTTTATTTAGATGGTTAGTAAAGGCAGATACATGTATTTGAGAGGAAAGAAGCAAACATTCTGATATTAATTATGACAGTAAAGGAAGAGAAGTTTGTGCAGCAAAATGGAGAAATCAGATCAGACCTTCCTGCTTTCAAATGCTTCCCAGACGAATAAACCTGCAATGCTGTAAGCACATGGAAACATTTCTAAATATAGTACCCGTATGTTGAATAATACCTCCCGACTGGGACTGTAGTGAAGTTTCCAGATCCTGTCCCAACATGAATGAATAATAGCTAGCAACCTGGCTTTAGGGAAACAGGACCCAGGCTGTACTTTATATATTGTAGTCTCAATATGAAGAATGCACCTGCCATCCAGTACATCCTCAATTTTTTATTTTATAATAACAGGACAGGAAAAGTAAAAGTGCACTGAGGCCTATTGATGATGATGATGTAGAAAAACATAATTTGTGCTAAAGTCAAAGTGAATATTGGATTTTATAAGACATGCACACACACATGACTTGTATGCATCTTGGGGTACACTTTTTTTGTTTAGACTGCAGATTACCTTTAATGTAAGCCCAAACAAAGTACAAATTGGTACCTCTATTCCCTCCCAAGCATGTGGTCTGCATCTAAGCCCAGACTTTGCTCTTGGCTCAGAGAAGGTGCAATTTTTAAGTAAGCCATGACCGCGTCACACCTGTGAGAACTGACCCATTGGAAACAACTTTTAGACGTGCCTTAGTGTTATAAGGACTCAGGTGTAAATGGGCAGCAGGTATGTACATTTAATCCTATCGCTCTCTCACACTCTCTAAAGCCCCACATACACCTTAAGAACGATCCATACAATTTCCATTAGATCTACCAACAACTGTGTAGTATAGTGGCCTCCCTGACAGAATACATAGTGATTGGATGGATAAGAATGGTCCTCATATTACATAGTTTTGGTAGAACAAAAGTTGATTGTACAGAAATTGTATGGAAAGATGGTAAGGTGTATGGGGGCCTTAAGGCTAAGTATTTATCTGATGAATGGGACCGTGTCCACTCCGCGCCACTTTGTTTAAAATGCGGAGTGTCACATTTTCACTAAAGATCACCTGCATGACGAAGTAAAGCTGCTGCTGTTTCCACATTTTTGTAATGGTAATTTATAGGCTGCATTCATGCCAATGTGGTGAGAACATGCTCTAAGCCGCAGGCAAAACTCCTGCGGGCACTCCGTCCTGGTCACTATAGGTTCAGCGTGGCTCTTCATGACAAAGAACTCTCTGAGGATCTGAGAAAATGTTCTACATATATATGGCTGGGGCAATAAGAAGCCTCCGACATGGCAGGTTTCATGATTTCTTTGCATTACATTAGTGATAACAGTTCAGTTTTTGTAAATGTATTTCCCTTTCTTTACCTTTAATACACACCGGCTGAAACTGACCTCAGACAGCTGGAAGCCTCTTCAGTATGCTTCACTGCATCCTTTGAACCACATACTTAGGCATCCAAAAATATAAGGCACCTGTGTTTCTCTTTGTGAGGTTTGTAAAATCCACTTTGCTGTAAATTGGGGTTTTAAATAGTGATAACTTGTGTATGTGTATGTAAATGTGAGATATATCTATCACACACTAAACTTTACTGTACCTCTAAGTAGGTAACAGACCTTCATAGGCTTTAATATTCATTTGACTCATCCTCTACAACCGTAATCGGTTCATCTCTTCGTAAAAGCATTATGCAACTTTTAGGAGTTGTGTGTTTATGAATCCCATTACATGAAACTCTCTGTGCACTGTTCTTTAGCTAATCGGACTGCCATATGAAATTTAAAGTTGACTTCAGAATGTATGCTTCAGAATATGCTGCCCTCTGAGTTTTAGGTGGACTGGAGAGTGACTTATTGCTTCACAAATGTTTGTAGAAGTATTCTGCATGCCTAGGTGTTTGTTTCTATAGACATGTGGCCATAGAAGTGATTGAGGTAACTAAATAAAACGAATTATAGGGTTTTCCCAGTACATTACAATTAGCATGTGCTCTGCTCTTAAGGCCCCCACGTCTAGATTTTTCATTCAATCAACTTAATTCAATAAATTTTTTTGTTTATTGGTTGAAAATCTATGGCAGCCCACATGGTTAGATCAACCGGCTAAAACAATTAAAATTGGGGAAATAATTGATCGAAAAATGATTGGACATGCTGGTAAATTTTAATTGGTTGTATTGAAATTGATTACACTTTCAGTCGATCCCAAAAAAGTTGATCAAATATCTGTTACTACAGTTGGAAAACATTACAATCAAACCGATTTCCCTGACCCAAAAAATTTTTACTTTTCAAGTTGATGGAACAGAAAATCTAGACGTGTATGGGGGGCTTTAGTTTGATAGAATAATTTACTTGGGCCAGTGTATTGGCCCAATACACTGTTGTAAACCTTATCTTGTAGGTTTTTAATATGATTGCAAACAATTGGGGTTATCCTGGGATTTTAATATCACCTTTATATAATACATTTCTGAACACTGGTATATTTATCAAACAAGTTTCACAAACAGTACAAGTATGTTTATTAGAAGTGCAGTAGTGTTAATTACATTAATTATATTTATTGATAAGAACATTTTTAAAATATTTTTAAAGCCATAAAAGATTTTTGTTATTATTGTTTTTTCCACAACACTAACCTAAGAAGGAACAGGTTTTATACATTACTGCTTCTGAACAGAAGAGGGAGGAATTCACTGGTCAGGTTTCAATAATTTAGGGCCCTTTCACACTATATGCGTTTATTTTAAGGAATGCGTTTTTAAATGGATGTGTTTCTGCATTTTGCACAAACACATGTGCATTTGCGTTTTTGAACAGGAAACATATTACAGCTTGTTTTCACTAGAAAAAGCCCTCCAAAGCATTACAAACCAGTGTGCAGAATTACCTCACAGTGTGCGCCATTTGCGCTCAAGGTGAAGAATGTGCGCTCATTGTGCTTTGTTTGCTCCTTGCCATCCAGTGTTTGGTGTGTGGGTGCTTTGGCGGTGGTTATGACAATGACTGCAAAAGCCAACAGTTGAAAATGGATTATAGAATGAGTGGCTGCGGCTCCACTTCGTTCTGCCAAAATCGCATTTGAGGGCCTTACCTTCCGCAAAGAGATGTATGCACATTGGGGGTACAGTCCATGTACAATAAATGGGATGCCTATATACCAGCCACTATGTTTTATACAGAACATAGTATATACGCCTCCATGAGTATTTTCCGTCATGGGCGCGTTGTGCAAATACGTCCATGATGCCTTGTCGACACAAGCACAGACATTAAAGTAAATGAGAAAAATTCTCCTGTTTCTCCTGACCTGGGCGATCAGGAGGACATCTTCCCCAGCTTTTCCTGCAGGTAGAACTAAAAATGATATTTGGCATTACTGACCTATTATCCTTTGAGGACATTTGCCTTATAGCTTTAGCTATGGTGCGGTGTGGAATCTCTTTGGCAGTGGGTGGGCACTGTGATCAGAATTTGCTGCTATCTAATAGACTATACACATTTGTCTCTGCCACTGAGGAATATTGTAACCGTGATAGAAATGTTCAGATTACATAGATCTGTAGTGATTTGTTGCTGCAGCATTGTGGAATTATCTGCTGAGTGACTGTAGCTCATGTGTTCACTAGACCGTGGAAAAAGTATCTGTCAGTCACTTTTAGGTTTCATCCATAAAAAAGATTTGGGATAACTCATGGGACATTACCTCACTTATAGTGAAAAACACCTTCCTGGTAGTCTAATAAAAATGCCAGTTCTGCAATGCAGTAGTTGGGTAACCTGCTGTGTCCAATTGTCTTTTAATCATCATTTCATGCTACCTGAAAAAAGCAGAATTTGGAGAGATGCTATGTGATGGTTTCTGCTGCAGCAGTTTACAGACACCTAATGAAACTGCTTTAATAGCCTTGTGAAGAAATAGCCATGAAGGCTAATTGTCATAAGCACATTTGTCAGTGTCCTCCACAGAGTGTTTCCATTCCAGACTCTCCTCTGTGTTTTCTCATGTAAGGATGCCTCCGGCAGAGCAAGGCCAGCGGAGCTCTGTGTCACACAACCAGTGACAATAGAAGCGACAAGACTACCGAGGTTCATTTAGTGGGTGCCAGAGAATAGTGGAATTATTCCTGCCATTGCAGTCTGTGTACTGGTGTCTCCCATTAAGAAAGGTTCCATATTTGTAATATGGCATTTCTTAATTTAAAATACATTTGTGATGTATCATAACAAAATCAAACAAAACAAAAAATAATGAAGTGTCCAGCTCAAAATGTTTTGAAACACATCCTTAAAGGATAAGTATATATTTATAATGTATCATATTTATCATTAGTCCAACAGCACCAGTGCTAGGAGCAATTATATGGTTTAAAAGGTTAACCACAAAAATGGGCATTAATGTTAAATAACTGCAAATTAAGATTGTCCTATCACTAGTAGTTGACTGAGGATCTTATATATTTAATGTTCCATATTCTTTGAAAGGTTGTTGCTGTTTTTCAGAAATTTGTACATGTGAGCACAGCAATCCAAATCTCATATAGAATTTATCAGTCCAGATAAAAAGTCCAACTTCTTTATTGAAAATTATAACTCCACCAACTCCCCTAAGGGTCTCCTCGACTCTGACAAAATTTACCCCCTCAGCAACGGGGCTTATTCGTAGCCATAAAACCAAACTCCAATATCCGAATATCTAAATCTAAATTAGAAGTTGCATTGAGGCGTTAAGCGACATGGCATATTCTTTGAAAGGTTGATGCCCCCCCCCCCTTCTAATTGGAGAAATAAAACACACAGAAACGATGGGGGTATATTTGACTCCTCAGATTGGATTTTTTAATTGCGTCCATTCATGTCTATGGGCGCAATCTGGGGTGATCGGCTGCGGCCGTTTGCCTATGTGGGGACAAGCCCATGCAAATGAATGGGCACGACCATCCGCGGACAAAAATTGCATTGCGCTTTAGTGGGAACAAGCCCTTAGAAAACTTTCCACTTAAGAATCCTTTTTGTTGCCCACAGTGTAGGAAAGGATGGGCATCTGTAGCAGATGTGACCTGCCTGCTGGACCGGCATTTCTACAAATAGTATGTGGTGGGGTGTGATGCTTTGATTTTAATACAGATATTTATTCCCTTTTTTCCCTCAGCTACTGCTCTTAAATATATGAACATGCTTTTGCATTGAATGTTTACTCATATTGATTTCAGATTATTTATAAATGGCTCTTCTATAACTGTCAGGTTTTGTGGACGTTTGCTGCACATTTCAAAGAGCAGAAATAGAAATAGCAGTCATTGAATAAAGAACTGAAACATAGGATGTTTATGTACCAGTTGTGCCTGCTTATTATCTCATTTATACCCATTTTATACAGCTGTAGCCTATCTCCTATTCACAATCATTCCCAATTTTATGGTGTGGTTGGCTCTTTGCAATTAAGTTACACCACAAATAGGGAGGGAGAACAAGAGCAGGATTTGCAGTTGGAAACCACAGCTTCCTGTAAGAATCCTTCCCATAGACCCCCCACTGTTGCAGCAGTAAACAAAGGCTAGTCTTTCCTGAACAACCTTTAATTTCCCAGAAAATCGTTGAATAAAATACAGCACACATCCGTTTCAGGCCTGCCGCATCTGACAGCTCAGGGGCCACACGCTCCTGGGTTCTGGGTTTTTTTTGCTGCATATTTTTGATTCTCTGTGTTTAATGTAGAAAACAGTCAGAAGTGTGGAGTAATAGGTTAGACATCATTCATGTTATCATTCATAGGTTCTGTCTACAAGGGAACTATTCTGAGTGAAATCATGCCATTCATTGATGTGAGATAAGGTGTCCAATAAGTTCTTCCTCTTTTGTCTGGAGAATTGGGAATTTCCTGCTTTGGTTTTTCAATGATTAGGTCATTTGTATAGCCATCTTGATGTGGCTTGGACAAGTATGGCTGGAGTTATTTTGGTTTACAATGCAAAGACTGAAAAACTGTTCATAGACTTCCATATGAATTCATACGTGTACATTATAATTGTAAGTGTGGATTGAGAAAGCCTGTGACCATTCTAATGATGGTGGACAACAACATAGAATGATCTAGTCATTACCAGGTCAGATGCTTCTGGTTTATTCTGTCATTGATGTCAGATTGTGTAATCCTTACACTGTTGAAATATCATTTTATAAAGGGAACTGGGTGGTAGGGTCAACCCCTATACTGTCTGGATTTTGAAACAACTTGCAAAGTGCAGCTTTTAGTCCTAAAGTCACTTACTGGAATTCGGAGTGTGTAGCAAAGGAGGAATTAAAAGCCACAATCCACAGTGCTTATGAAGTTAAGTCTAATGTTTTATTAATCTGTAAATACAATAGAAGGAAAACCAAACATGTTTCGCGGGGTGGGGGGAGAAGTCCCCCTTCATCATGGCTTTGAACCTTATTAACCTCCCTAACAGTCAAACAAACTCCGGACAAGCCAGGATCGCATGAGCGCCCCACAGCCCCCGAAAAGCTGTGGCTGATTTTTTATATCATAGGAGAGGGAGGGCAGATTTTCAAGCAGAGTACATTGTACTCTGCTGTGATCCCCAGTATGGGCAGACCGCTAGGTGGGTTCTGAGACATCTGGAAAGCTTGCTTTTTCAATGACTTCAGTAAGCCAAAAAAGGTGATCACTGGAACTTTCTGTATTCATTGATGGCTAATGCAGGCAACACACAGCTCAATATTGGAGCCGTTCGAGGTTCCCTGCAGCAGTATGATGACGTCATCACGCTGCTGCCCGATATCAGAGGAGCTGGAGACACAGCACTTTTTTTGTCTCCAGCTTTTTTTTGTCTTGCTTAAAAGCAATGGACATTGATCGTGGTTTACGGTCATTTCCGATATCCCTGTTTTTAAGCGGAATTGATCGGTCCCGCTCAAAAACAGGGATGGCTGCATATGATATGGACCAGATAGATGGCCATGAGCGCGCACAGTGCTCAAAGCGGCCATCGATCTTGCCCATATCTACACGTGTATTCCCTGCTTAACACGGTACAACAATTTACTATACCCACAGAAATAGTGCTTCATGAATAGCAGACTGGCTGGACTGTTCTAATGCTTACGGCCTCTTGGATTTCTGCTTTGTTCTATAAAATCCAGGAGTGAACTGCCTGATATTAGACTTTGATACTAAATTAAAGATTTAGTGAACCTGATTCCCTTCTTTTTTCATCTATGCGTTACAATTAAAAGTACAAAAAGAGCTAAAATATCATCTTAGTCTGTCCTGAAAGATATAGCCTAAATACATGTATGTACTGGCAACATATATATTGACTTGCCTGTAGACCAGCGCAGCATAATGACAAGAATGACTGATCAGACTTTCAAACATCAATATTGTCACAGCTACTTATGAAGTCATGATAAACTCATATTTAAACATGTTTTATGTTTGTCACTACTCAGTGATGTCATAAATGATGGTAATGATAAAGCAGTATTGACTGCAGTGGATTGTAGACTGTTGCATGAAGCTCAAATGGATGACGCATTTCAGAATAGTTGTACATGTATCTCACAGTGAACTCCAAATCTTTAATTAAAAGCACAGAATATCTAAATGCCAATTGGAAGTCATGTTTTCAGTTGCATTGAGGCGTTTAGCGATATGGCTCCTACTGATTGCAACTAAGCACATAGAGATAAATGGTGACAGTGGAAGCATTTGCTGTAATTAACTGTAACAAATTGTTATGGATGTATTTCCCCTTTAAGTATGAAAGCAATCAGCAGTTATGTTTGGCAAGAAAATATGGAAATCCCATATTGTCTGTTTAATGCTGTGCAAAATGTTTATATTACACTATACTGTATAGTTAAACATATTTTCTGATGCGAGATGCCCGTGAAAGCTTTCCATTCCCTCTGAACAATGGTTTCTTTTTTAACAGTCCCAATATGTTTTTCTGCCATAAAATGCTTCAACGTGCTCAATGTGCGGAACGGTTTGTTTGGATGCTCAGCAAATGGCTCGTTTATTTTTACAGAGCAGCGTTTTAATTATGTAAAAATGGGTCTTACTTTTTTTTTTTCGGCCCAACCTGTTCAAAAGCTGTAAAAATGTTTTGTTCGTCAAGCTCTCTATTAACGCTCAGCTTCAGATTTGTGCTGCGATAAAAGATTACCCCAAATAACACACAGATTAATGTAGATCAAACCTTTTGTTCTGGAGCCTGTTTTATATTCAAGAAAAAGCTATTCTTTCTGTACTCCATCAATAATTGTAAGCTTATTGGAAACCTTTAATAACAGAAGAAGTTTTTTTTCTTTCCTTTTTTGTCCATCAAAGAAGGATTATGTTATAACACAGTACAGCACTGTTTCTGTAGTTTGCTTAATGCTTTACACATTAAAGTCTAGGGTAATATGCTTTGCTCAGCTGACATAATGTCAATCTTTTTATCTGCATGGCTTTCCTTGGTAATCTTTGCCAGACATACTCATGTTTTAGTGATAGTAGTTTATGGAAAGAAGTGTGAACCTTACTACTAAGGCAGGCTTAGGCAATTTTATTTCTGTTGGAAAATAAAGCTCTGTATCAAGAATGGAAATTTTCTTTTAACTTTTGCTAAAGTTTAATTTTCAATTTTTTAAGAAAATATTTTGTGACTGCTTCTTTGGGCATCATGTGACCTTTTATGTAAATGGACACAAGTTCAGGCAGTTGATTGGGAACTTCAGGATTGTTGCTCTCAACAGGCCAGGAACCATAACCACAGGGCAGAAGTGACATGTTGCATCTCACCCACAGATGGTATAAGGGTGGCTGGAGGTATACTGACAACTACTCTACTAAGCATTGCAATGTCCTAAACATCTTATTAAGAAGAACGTTTTGTTTCTAGAAAAGATATATTCTTAAATATTTAACATGGTTATGTCATCTACTGGTGATATTTACTTTTTACACAGTGCCGGGTCTATGGGAGTCAGGTTGTGTGCCTGCTCAATTGGGGGCCCCTATCTATGCCCCCACCCCACCTTTGAGGCGTAGACGTGCCCCCCGATTGGCCGTCTGTGCCCGCCACTTCTAGCACCGACCCTGACAAAAGTTACCCTTTGAAATGCCTATTAGTCTGGCTAAATTTACATGATCACTCATCATAAGCTCAGAGGTTGTCACTATGGTCTGAATAGTCGATTAGGATGTCAATCACCCCAAGTCCCCTATCGTAAAACCGAGAATAATTTGGCCTGTTGCAGTAATAAAGCTAGGTTAATTGTTTAGCAGTCTGGGGCCTTCCGTACAGTTTCAGTTTATCATACTTTTAAACCTTCCCCTGCTACAATTTTGCATGTGTATGTACCAAATTTTGGACATTACAGTGACTGTCTGTCACAGATCCATGTAGAATTTACACTAGATTTCAGCTCTGTTTTGAGGTGAAACTTCTAGTAATCCTCTGCAGAGTTTCTGGTACTTTTACAGAAAATCCTCTAAGGCTGGCTTAGCACTTATGCTGTATTTTTGGGAAAGTAAAAAGCTCCAGGTCAGGCACCACTGCTCACTTCATTGGACATTGTCACAATTTACTAAATTTAGGGTAATGGAAATGATTCTGCTTATCTCCTTGATCCCATTCAAGACTCCATTACATCACACCCTAATCTTTGTTTCCACATGTAAGAAAGCATATTTCAAAGCATACATTGATTAAATGACCTTCATATTCACCTATGTTAAAGGGGTTTATTTTTATAAGTTTAACTATACAGGTAAAACTATAATAATGAAGAGTGTAATGTATATGAGCAAGCAGGCCAATCAAAGGCGCATGAAAAGAAACACAATATACTAGTTAATATTCACAAAAACATTATCATTTAATTTCTTAGTGCTGTTAGCTTTTTTATGTTGGGGGGATCACTTACAGAGGCTGAGATATAGGTTTGAAAAATAATCCTGTGGTATGAGAAATCTTATGTAAGCAGTGAGCAATAAGATGCTGCTATGCATTATGGCTGCACACCTGCTTCCACTGTTCTCTAGGGGTATAGCTTTTCTTCCATCTACCCATTACTTGCACGGCTGTGTAATACACTTATAGAGAGATACAATATACTAGTCTCCATGGGAGGAGCTGCCATGATAGTACTTAGTGCATTCTGCTGCATCCTTTATTTCTGATGCGTAAACACTTAAGAGGTTATTCAGAACATGGTCAGTTGATTTCAAGATCCGACAGGGTTAGTAATACTCATATACCTCCATTTCTTCTGCTGTAATGAATAGAGGAGTGCAGTGCCAACCAGAGGTGAAAGTGAATGGGGATAAGGTTTGGTAAAGTTCTATGTACTGTATATACACAAGCCAATGACTCATTCATCCTTCTACCTTCTAGGATTTCAGCTGCTGAGAACAGCTATAGATCACACAAGAATGCTTTGTAAATTACATTAACATTGTGCAAAGTGCCTGCAGTTGTAAAACCCCAGAAGGGTTGCTGCATCGGGTTTGTGCAAATGTCTGAATTTTTTTTATATTTTTCTTTTTATTACTATTATTATTCAAACTTGCCAAGAAGTGGGATCGAAATACACGGTGCCCTAATTTCAACTCATTTGCATGTTAGAGAGAGACGAGTAATTGGTGTTTAACCAGAACAAAAGCGGATCTGTTTGCAAAAAGAAAAGGAATTCTTGAAGTAGACCCTAATGCATATACCGGCTTTGTCTTTCCTCTCATTAGGAATTGAATAGGATGGCCTGGTAATTAGAACATGGAAGGCACTGCTTTGGTTTTGAAGCTTTCTGAGCTAATTGGTTTGAAAATTACATTTGATGTGGATCTGAGGGATGTTGGCAAAACGCCTCATTGGACATGGACATCCTGCTTGCACATTGCAGGGGGAAGCCTGTTGTGATAGTCTGTTTACCTTTCCTATTGATTATGGAGGATAGTGGGGCAGTTGTGACATCCCACACAGAAATACAGGTTTGTGCCCTTAGCTTTGAAATAAAAATGAATCCATGTTGTGGTGTTAGTGCCATTGACCTATAGGGCAAACCTAATTACAATGGGTGAACTGTTGAACACTCTTTCAGGATAAGTATAATAAATTGCCTTTACATTGTGCAACTCACTATTTAGAGAACCAGAAGTGTTTTTTTAGAGAAAGAAACCACAACAAGTGGTACTATGTATTGAAATATTTTTTGATATGCTTTCTTTTCAAGTCACTTTCCTCAACCCCAGTAATAAAACCACTGGCAGTTAATAATTTCCTTACAATAGCACCTGTTAGTGTGTGAGGTTATGTAAGGCAGCAAAAACAGTTAGCTGTTGAAGGTCATATGTTGGAAGCATGAAAAATGGCCAAATGAGAGGATGTAACTCTGACAAGGGCCAAGTTTTGTTTCCAAAATAGTCAGTCTTGTGAGGGTATTACTGGTATGTAGTGCATACTTTTTATCACACACCTTACATTCATGATGTGTTAAGAAGCAGTGAAGGCTAGTTTGTCTACTCTAATTACACAGTATGCTGAAAAACTAGAACACTAGAAGATATTGGCCAGACAGATCTTATCTTCATTTAGACCAATGGTTCCCAAAATTTCCTTGCAGGGTCCCCCTTTTTTTATTTAGGAGCATTATTGAGCCCCCCTCCCTATTCAAACACAGGTTAAGAATGAGGGCCCGCACCCCTCTGGAATACCTTTGCGGCTCCCAGTTTGGTAACCACTCATATAGACTATGTGGGTGGCCAGACGTGTCTATTACATGAGGAGGTGCTAAATAGGTGTGATTCATTGCTGCTCAAATTCGACCTGAGCATGGTGTCATCACCAAACTGAAGATGTAGAGAAGGGTCCAGGGCATACTAAAAAAAAGTATTGCTTTAACACAAATTGTTTTTGCATAAATTAAGTTCAAAGTCAAGTTGAAATTTCCGAAGTTTGACATTTATTTTAAACTTAATTTATGCAAAACTTACATATGCTAGACCAGGGATCAGAAACCCATGGCTCGCAAGCCAGATGTGGCTTTCATTTAAAATACTAGAAGTGACATCAGTGATGTCACTTCCGGCTCTTGCGGAATTACATTTTAAAATATATTGCTTGGTGAATCTCTAAAATATTAGGCATGTAAATTGTTATTGTTGAAGGTGTCTGTCTATGGCTGCGTCTACACTATGGAAAACTGTGTGGTTTTCCCGCGTGTAGACCACACCCATTTGTAAATGCCGACGTGCCCATAACGCCCCCCGCAGTTGCTGGGGCAGCATTGTGTAGACCCAGCCTAATCCTAAGGGCTTGTTTCCAATATAGGTCGGGACCCCTGCTAAGCGTATACGGTGGGGTCCCAACGTATCCCACAGAGATTGCCTGCCGGCTGAGGGTCTGTTTACACATTCGCCGGTGTAAAGGCTGAATGTACTCGACTACGTTCAGCCTTACACCGGCGGATCAGCTCGGCGCAATGAAGACAGAGTCTCCGCCAAGCAGGTAAGTCTATCTGTTACGTTGGGACCTCCCGCTTAGCGTGTACGCTTAGCGGAGGGGTCCCAGCGCAATGGAAACAGAGCCGTATCCTGTATTTAATGTAATTCTTTGTTTTGTTAATGATTTATCTAGCATAAACATTTTGTGAAAACTTTTGTATTGTACTAACAATATTTTTAGTTTTGACATTTGTTGTTAGTAAATCATGAAGATCATAGAAGCTTAGCATGTAAGAACTATTTCGCAGCCACTTATTTTTGAATATGAAAGTTTAGCATTCATTAGGTAGTCATTCTTCTCAGTATGTAGTTTTATATTCTGAGAATGCTTGTCTATTATAGAGAATGACAGCTGTATACACAAACAGTGCAAGGTAAACATAATAGTATATTTCAGCGTTAGGAAAAGGAAATGTTAATCTTCCTGGCTGATTGGCCATGCAGGCACAGATGGCAGGGGAGGGTGGGTGGTGGTCTGGAGTTCCTATGAGCTCATTGATTTTTGTGACTGGCCCAGTGCTTTAGAGTTAATACTTATCTAGAAGCAATGGGTGGTACTGGCAGGGGGGATATAAGAGGAAACAAGGGAGCGAAAATTACTTTAATGCAACTTTTAACTAGTAGCTGAAAGAATCCCAGGAGAGGCAAATTATAATGTGGGCCCTTGTCCAGTAGGAGGTCTCTACAGGAGATCTAAGGGAAAAGAACAGTAGGGGAGTTGGCAAAAAGGGCAGCAGCCAACAGGGGTGTAGAAACCTAAAGGTTAAATACTTTTCAGAATATTTTAACATTTTGTTAGCATGCTAAATACTTAATATGAATTGACTTTTTATCTTATCAAGCTGTGCTAGACCGCCATGCAGTTTTACCTTTGAAATGTTCACTAATTCTGTGCCTATGGCTGTAATTGTTGGAAGCCTCACACAGCTTGGTGCAGAAGTGCCACTGTCTCTCTGGTTAGCCTGGTATCTTATTCCAAAAATAAGTGTCCCCGATGCGACATGCTTCCTTGGATCCACCGTCTCTGAAAAGTAAAAAATTTGAAAAGTAAATTGCACGAAAGCAGTTTTCTATGAAGAATACTGCTTTCAATGTGCACCTATGTAATAAACACCGCCCAAATAATGTCACTGGTGCCCCAGATGTGCCCATTTGCAGTAACCCTCTCTTCCCTGTTGTGATTTCATTAAACCAGGTTCAAGAGGGTTAACTGCTAATGGGCACATCTGGGGCACCAGTGACATTATTTGGGCGAGATTTAGTACATAGCAGCATAGCTTTGTGCCCTAATTTTTGTGTTTTCTCATTAATTGTATTACATTTTTTTATTTTACATAATTGTTTGTTTCAAACATTATTATATTAAGGATGTCTATTAGACCCTTGTACGGACAGATTTTGGGAAGTTACAGGCCTACAACATAAAGAAAAATGTACCATTGAAATCTACGGTGCACTTTTGGTACAGAAATCTGGACCTCAGCAGTGCGCTAGGGAGGTTAAGCATGTATTATTTTGTTTTTAAGTAAAAGATTATGAGGTATCACTTACTGTTTATAAGGTGTGCAGCGGTTGTACACTTTGTGCAGGGGGTATCCCTATAGTCAACCACCCCATATAGGGATAAATGGTATCCCTATAGTCAACCACCATCCAAAGACCATGGATTGTCCAGTTCTCCAGGCAGCCAAAGTTTCTAGGCACTTTCACTGTGAAAACTGTTCAACGGACCATCTAAATCAGGGGGGGGGGGACTTTTTGGCTTGTGGGCTGCATTGGCTTCTTATATTTGAAAAAGGGGCGGACCAAGAGCCTGTAATGACTGACCCGCCATAGGTGTGTCAAACTCATTCATCACCGGTATCACTAATGATAGCGGTGATGTGTGATAGGCGACGTGTGACAGGGATGTTATTATCTTTTTAAATGTTCTGCTCTTATAAAGAAATGCTCATTCATTGCAATGAGCAGAGATGATTTCTAGAGGCTGCCTGTTTTTACCATGAGGATGAGCCCACAGTATCATGATCATGCCACTTTGTTCCCCAAGGCAGCACATGGACACCTCTAGGCTTTATGTGCACTCATTGCAGAGAACAAGAGGAGGGGAGCATCTTTTTAGGAATGTGATGGGCCGGAAAAGAAAGCTAAACAGGCCGGATCTGGCCCCCTGCCTTTATTTTGCCCACCCCTGGTTTAAATGATCTTGTTACAGGGTATACAGCTCTTACTTGATTACATTTATATTTAATCAATCAAATTTAGATAAGGTTTATTTTAAAACCTTTAGGAGCATTATTACATGGGTTCTAGCCACAAGTGATATACTTTTGCATTTGGAAAAAGAAGACAGCTGTCCTATAAAATAGCAATAGATATGCTCTTATCCAGTCATATTACGTCACAAATACTGTTTCCATGCAGAAGCCAATAGGAAATTATCTGATTATATATGTTGGAAGACCTATTTATCTGATAACCTGTTTTTAATCTTGGTGTCATGAACAAGATATCTGACGGGGGTATTGCCTGCCATACACCCACAGACGGGTGCAGACAGATGAGCTCCGATGAGCTCTGGAATGCAGCGCGATGACATCATCACATTGCATTCTGGGGATGCTTTAATCGGCCGGCACCCTTTGTGTGCCGGCCATTACCTTCAATGAGGACGCCGGTCTTCATTGAAGTTAATGGCATTGGCTGGCATCGTCCAGAGAACATCGGACATGTCCGTTCTCTGGCCGGCCGAGCTGTGGGGCGCCCCATGTGGGCACACGCCGATTGGCGGCCGATTTTGCCACCGACCGACGGCGCGAGCGTGCACGCCCGTCGGTCTGCGGAAAAATCGGCATCTAATCGGCGTGTGTATGCCAGGCTTAACTTAGTGCTTAGTGAAAGGAGCACAATACTGCCTTGTCTGTCTGTGTAGAGAAAAACACAAGTTAAAATACGAACAGGATCTCAGTCAGCCTTCATCCCCACTTCAATTATTTTAAAAGCCAAAAAGCTGTACTTCGTTCCCAGAGTTTCCGAAGGGCATTTGTTTTGCTTTCTTGTCACTAGATTAAATCCTCATGAACAGAAAAGGGGGAAAAGGATCAAAGCGGAGCATTGGGGCCCAGCCACTTAGCTTTTGTCATGTTTGGAGAGGCTAGGTTAAGGCTCAGTGTGCAGTTTAATAACTTGTCCCATATGTAGCCAGGTGTTTGTAGGATGTGTTTTACATGGACTTTCTGACTGAAACTTGAGCTTATTGGAGAGAGTTAGTTGATTAAAAGGTTTATGCTACATCATTTAACAGTTTCTATTCCTTAAGGCCCCCACACACGTACTGAGTGGGGGCCAACAGAGCAGGTCAGATCAGCTCTGGACAGCAGCGTGATGACGTCATCACACTGCTCTCCAGAGCTGACAGCATCGGCCGGCACCCTTTGTGTGCTGGCCATTAGCTTCAAAGATGCCGGTCTTCATTAAAACTAAATCAATGAATCAATCACATAGAGACAAACACACACAGAGAAAAACAGAGGCACGCACATTACATGTTCTCTACTTACTATTTGCAACTAGTTCCTCTATGGTTTCTGTTATGCCTCCCTGGAATACCTCTGCACCCCCCAATTTGGGAACCACGGCATCAAGGTGTGCATGCTCATCAGATACTGATGTTGAGTCCATCTTCAAAGCGGTCCATCGAACGCCTACTTAACAATACCAGACCATATTAGAATATGGCACTTACGGCTTCTGTTTTGTCAATCCTATGCGCTATTTGCAACAAAATCTTTCATGGTTCTGTGATCAAACCCACTCTCATTTTCTGAATGTTGCATCCCTGTGAAAGCCTTTTAACCATTTTTTTACTTTTTAGAGCCCTTTCATGGCCCATTTTTCACAGCCTAAGTGTAGGGTTTTCATTTAATTAAGCCCCACACCCCCTCTTTACAAAAATCTACATAACTTAAATATGCATAATCCAATAAGAGTTACAATATAAGTATAAAAGTCATGATATGGTCAAATAACACGCCTACAATCTAATTTTGCCCACAGGGTATGTCAAAAAATAATAATGAGTCCAAATTCATAGTAAAGTAATAGCATTGTACACGTTTCATCAAACAGCAGTTTTGTAGCTGCTGTTGACAGCCCCTGATTTTCAGGAAATAATGTAGCATAATATATCCTTTACCAATTAGACACACTGTGTAAATTGTGTTCCTGGGAGTGATTGTCTAACCTGAAGATACACTGCTGATTCTCGAAGTCACTGGAAGCCTTGGTGTCATTTAATTAAATTTCTCAAACTATGTCTGATTGCCCTAAAAATACTGCTGTTTTTCTACAGATTGTTTCTTGACCACCTGCTGGGTTTCATCTATGTTTCCATAGTTATATATATATATTTTTTTTTAAAGAAAGCACTTACAGTTTTGCTTTTTTGGAAGAGGGGGTGGTTCTAACTTATCTCTGTATTGACTTCATCCTTAAAAAAAAAAAAAAAAAATGTAGGCAAGATTTTACATTGCAATATGGTAATCTTGCCTAAAATTGGACATGGCGATTCTTCTGCCAGATGGGAATTACTTCCCATGTATAACCTTAGCGCAAGGCTCTATTTCCACACCGCCTGATACCATGCGTTTTCAATGTGGTTCTTTTAACGCATCCTTTGCTAGTCAATTAATTTGTTTATGGTGCATAAAAAAACACGCCAAAAGCGCATGGTAACGGACGCCATGGAAATAGAGCCTTAAGCCTGCCATACACTGGCTGATTTTTCGTTCGATTCCTGAATTATCAACCGCAGCGTGTGTTCGCGGCAATTGATCATTCGGTGATCGATGGCTGTCCACCTTGAACGATGGACCAGTGT
The DNA here is from genome assembly GCA_036250615.1 of Ptychadena robeensis. Classification (NCBI taxonomy): domain Eukaryota; kingdom Metazoa; phylum Chordata; class Amphibia; order Anura; family Ptychadenidae; genus Ptychadena; species Ptychadena robeensis. Next base: position 88,001,754 of record CM070033.1, read on the forward strand.
CGAACAAGAAATCAATTAAACAGGGATCCGACATATGGGTATTTTCTGTTACTTTGGATGGTGACCCTCAAGCAGAAATCGATTCCCAAGTGGGTATGCACTACAATTGTTGTACGATCAAGTGTGGATTATTCGCATGGGGAATCGCAACTTATGGCTAGCTTAAGTTTGCATATTCTACGTCCACCGCGCGGTGCTGCTTTGAAGATGCGGCAGTGTGCAGCTGTCACAAGATGACAAAACCCTGGCGCCTCTTTGGTAGCATACTTTTTCAAGGTAAAACAGCCGTGAGGCAACAGCACTTTGCAACCAAACAATTAAACTCCAACCAATGATCAGAAAGCCTGTCCCATACCCTATATCAGGTATACATAAAATCTTTAATATGCTTAGCAGTGAATCTTATAAACATCATACAGTTTATACAAATTGCTGTTTCATATAAAAAAACAATGATTTGCTTAGATAATTACCATGATGAAATCCCTGCTTACTGGGATTTAAAGTGTGAGTGCAAACATATATAAATTTCATCCTTCTATTTTACCCAAAATTATACATACCTAAACTAAAAAACGAAATGCCTATGTTTTAAGATGAATTTAAATGATAAGAACCCAAAGCGAGATCCAATAAAACAGCAGCATCATTCAGATGAGTTGGTGATGGTCATAAAGTTTAGTTTTAGTTATAAACATACATTATAATAATCTGCAGTAAGAATAGTGAAGGCTATTTTCAGACAAAACCCATGTTCAGAGTTTGTGGGCCATTAATGTCCTCTGACTAATTACGCATATGTACTCTTAAAGTGCTCATCCCCTGCTCTGCATAATTTCCTTAGAAATCTTTGTAAGCTTCTAGTGTGTCAGCCCAGAACAATGGCTGAGACATGTTGGCACTAGAGGCTCTTTAATGAATCTTCTTCTTCCTGTGCATATAATCCATTACACATAAAGTGTTCTTGTGCACATCGATACATTAGTTCAGTGTAACATCCTGGTGCTCAGGAATCTTTGTTCTCCCATTCTGTCCTTTGGATTGAACATACATGAGTTCAGTGGCATTACTGCTTTCCATGTCTAAATATATCCAGCCAATCAATCAACTCTGGCAGGCGTCACTGTTATGGCTGTCAGATTGAGTTAGATTGTGATGTGCTAAAACCAAGCGCCTTCTTTCTGAAGCCTGAAAATGTGCTATGCAAATTAGGTTTGCAAATACAAAGTGCCTGCTGTCTGACCCTAGAACCGATCACATCTCATCAGTTCTGTGGGACGGGAAGCAGGTATTTGAGCCAATATCCTGCGTTTCAACCTTATGGACCTCTTCAAGACTATGCATTCTGTTACAGCTCATTGACATCAGGGAAATAAAGTGTAGTACATCATTTCACATCCAGTGCACACAGGAATTAAGGGCATAATAACCCATGTGTGGTGCACCATGTCTAAAGAAGATTGGCACCAATAAAGATTTTATTTTGTTGATTTTCAAGTTTAAAAAAAAAATGCTCATCACTGTTGATTCAATTACTTAAAAAATAAGCTTCTGAATGTAACTGTTGGCTTTAATGCAAGCGGCAATTTTAAGCTAAGGTACCACATGGCAAGAAGTCTCTGTAGTGGGACCACAGCATCTCACCTGGTTTTAAATCTCATCTTCACCAAGAAATATTTAGGCTCATTCTTGGCATGGGCAACATTTGCCACCACATGTGCAATATGCTAGGCCTGCCCCATGCTTTGCTGCACAGGGCACTTATTTATTTTTTATGTAGTCTGTCCCCCCAAACCCCTCCCCCCCCTCCACTCCTTATGCACGTTTGTAGTTTGTTTACGAGTACGGGCTGATTAGTACTTTTGGATTGCCCCGGAAAGTGGTGGGGAGAGGCTTCTTACTGCCCCGGCCCGGCAGTCTCTCCAAGTTTGGGTCCCTCTTCGGAGGCTTCTACACGACCCCTAGTACTTGGGAAACCAGGCTTCGGCCACGGTCACCTAGGGAAAGGGGCACCCGTTCCCTAGTACTCTGGAGACCTGGCTTCGGTTGAGGTCACCAGGGCAAAGTGACATCCGAGGGTTGGCTTCAGCTGTCCTCCCATAGCCACCCCTTTTGGGGAACGGTCCTTAGCCTCTTTTGAGGCGGGATACCATGGTACACCCATGCTGACTGGAGTGTAGTGTTTCACTGCGTGCACTTTCACTTTTTGTTTGCAATGGATGACACGAGTTTTTGTTAGTGTGTTTGCAAATGCAGAGGCCCAATATAAAAAAAAATCTTTAACACAAGATGTTAAACAGTTGCAGTGTGGTCATTTTATATTTTGATACGTAATTACTGGAAAAAACACCCTACTGTATCAAATAAACTGGAACATAATGTTTGTTCAAACATAAAATGTAATTTCTTTTTCATCATAGACATTGTAAACCTCAGATGATGATCCTCTTTATGCGTTGCATACTTCAGCTGTGAATTAAGAATGTTTCATGTAACCTGCAGAAAATATCTATAACAAGTTGGTGGCTTCTCCACAGCCAAACACAGCATTTCAAACCATTTTCTTTACACTCCATAAAGTGCATCCATATGTTTTATTTCTCGCTTTGGAGAAATGTAATCCCATTTATAAATATGCTATATTTTAATGTAATCATTTGGTTTTATGAGGGATTAAGGTCTGCATATTTTCAGTTGTTGTGGATCTAGGCTTTTAGTGTGACTGGTCCTGCCGAGACGGTTTAATGCCGTCTACAGCCACCCCACATCCTTCTCAATCCTCTCCTTCATATTGTGTGTAACAAAACCATATCAAAAGTAATTTCTGCAGCAGTTTACGTTATTGTATAAAAGTTGTGACCAGCGCTTTCGGCATCTGGTTCGAGTGCCGATACTTGGCAGAAATCATTCTCACATTAGCCTCCAGAGTGCATAAATAATTCTTTTACTCTCAGCGTGTGGTCTGCGATTTAAAAATGAGTGAAAGATTGGTAAAGCAAAGCAAGTCCTAAGCATAAGCTTTAACCTGAAGATTGTGAAATCTACTGCTGGAGCCAAAATTAACACCTTGGGAATCAGAAGTATCTTTGTTCTACACTACTATGTTACTATGTGGAAAGTGCTGTTCATTCACAAATATTTGTACTACAAAGTCCAGTGTGAGGTCAGGCGTGTTTTCTCCCTCTGATTCACATTGCTTCTCATGGTTACTAGTGTATATTTACCCAGTTAAGGCAAAGAGTCTTCTGGAGGTATTCTCAATATTTTATTACACTGCTTACATATCTTTGTAAAATATTAGTTTAGTCCTGAATGTGAAGCAAACTCAAACATTATTTGACTTATTTGGATCTTCAGTGTCTGTCAAGCATAAACATGTATTGTGCAGATGCTGCCTTCTTATATGTAGCTTTGCTTAGAGAATATCATCTGCCTGGCTGATATGTCTTAATGGGCAAAACGTGGATGGCACCTAACCAAGATAAAAAGGAGGTACTTGTCCCACCTCCTGTACTATCTAAATCGTTTCTAGACTGCTTTCTAATAGTAAATTGTACAGTCCTTTACACAACCCCATTGGCCTTGGTGTCACCTCTGAGTCTGCTTTATTCATCACTCATATACAGATAACCAGAATATTTTTAGGTCATAGCACATTGGAACACAGAGCCAATTTTTCTGTTGCAATGAGTGGTAAAATCATTTATATAAATGGATCTTTTATACATTGGGTTATATTTTCAGAATTTGATCAACCAAATAAGACTCGCACTTCTACAATCCATCATGGAGAATACCAAAATGGCTTCCAGATTGTCCATGATTCAAGCTGCTAGTATTTGTCTTTTCATCTCTTTTTGCCGAATGAATGCATTTACCATTAGCCCAAGGGGCAGACCACATATAGTCCTTGAGGAGTCTTTCTGACACACTGCACTTTAAAGTGTCTAAACTGGCTGTGGAGTCGGTCGATAAATTCCGACTCTGACTCCTCAGTTTCTGATTCATCCGACTCCGTATTTAATATGCTAATGTATTTTATCCATCCATTGAAGGAAAGGAAGGCAACATACATTAACCACAGAACTACCGGCCAGGAAACCAACACTGGACTGTAATGGCCAATTAAAGCAGAGAAAGGGAGTTAGGCAGAAGATGCTGCTGCTTTTTCCTTAAGCTCGGCACCATGCTGTGATTAATCAGGAATCAATTGAACGGAAATCAATGTGCACCACATGGACACATTGATTCTTGTTCAATGGGGACCCTTCTCCCCAGCTTGCAGTGTGTGATTTACAACACACCACAAGCTGGGGAGAAGCAGCCTGTGTCATACAGCTGCCTCACTCACACAGCTTCCGAGTGAGGAGTGCTGGCTCCGCCCCTTTACACTGACAGCCAAGGGCTGAGCAGAAGGCAGCAGCCGCAGCTGTTGCAATACTTTCCATGAAGACTCATGTCTCCATGCAAAGTATTGGAGATTAAACAGGGTTTTTCCAACATGTTGGGACCCCGTTCAATCAAGTTCCTTCGAGCCGGCTCTATTGATCTCCCATTCCCTTCACTTATACAAGCGTCTCTAGTCCGGCAAAACACATTTACTTCACGATCAGTGAGATCGGGGTGCCCATATGCACAGCTCGGCCGGCCAAAGAACGGACATGTCATATATTCTCTGGCTGATGCCGTTAGTTTCAATAAAGACCGGCATCTTCATTGAAGCTAACGGCTGGCACACAAATGGTGCTGGCCCATGCTGTCAGCTCTGGAGAGCAGGGTGATGACGTCCTCACACTGCAGTCTAGAGCTCATCTGAGCTGGTCTGTCGGCCCCCACTTGGTACGTGTGTGGGGGCCTTTAGGCTAGGGTCACAGTGGGCGCTGTAATGTTATGCACTACATGGATTTATTCTTATAGCAGAGAAGTCGTTCATTATGACTGTTTGTTCATTGCGAAATTTACGACTCCGACTCCAGCAGGTACCCAAAAATGTCTCTGACTCCGACTCCTCAACTCTGACTCCACAGCCCTGGTGTCTTATGTGTTAACTGCAGAGTTATTAGAAGTGGAACTGGTTGGAAAAAAAACAAAATTTGAAGATGTACTTTTAAAGCCTCACGTATAAGGTGAATGGGATGCCTTGTATGGATCTGAGTTTTATTTTTATGCTGAAGAAAGAAAGCATGCATTGAAGTCCTCTAGAAGACCTGTGGGCAGCCACAATAGAAGTATTAGGAGCAGTGCGTAGTGTGATACTTTTTAATGAACTGTGGCTACTGTGTCACAAACCCTAACTGCATCATATAGGGTTTCTCTCTGCTAGATGCTTGTGTTAGCACTTGTAGTACATTATAGAACATCCGTGTATGTTGAAGAATCTTAGTATATTATTTTACAATCATTTTAGCTTTATAATAATTTATTGTAAAATAAATATGGTGGATTCATAGATGCATACTATAAAACGTATTGGAATCTATATTTTGGTTTGTAATGTTTACATGTAATATACAGATTTGTTAGATTTTCTTTTTATAACATTCTTTTTATCTGCAAATTCACAGGTTTGCCATAGAAAAACTGTGTTGTGTTTTAAAATCTTTTTAAAACATATTGCTGCGTTGCCTTACCTTGTATTTCTGTAAAATTCAGAATGGGAAATGCAAAGCAAGCCCAAACTACATAACAAACACAGTGGATCTCAAACTGAACCACATCACGTTGTGCAGTGCTGTTTGGCAACACACGTAGAGCTCGTTGTATTTTTAGCCCCGTTACCCATCCATTTTTTCCTTCTGGGCAAGCAGCCAGTGGAGCTTACAGCCAGTGGGTTCCATTACACATGTTCCCATTGACCCATTAGCTCCTTTATGAAAATCCTAAAATGATACCTAAAATGACAGGACTGCTGGACTCCAATGCTCTTTGAATCCTTTGTCATGTATGTTGGTTTAAAATCTTAAGAGATTTTTTTATTTACCAGACAAGTTTTTAATTTTAAATGGAAAAGGTAGTTATTTGATTTAATAACTATACTGATCTTTCTGCGGAAACATGCTTTTACCGAATCACAGTTGTGAAAGTATTATAAAAATAAGTATTTATAAAGTTTTTAGCTTAGTAATGGAGATTTAAAATAGTGGTCTTCTACACTTCTATAATCATGTCCTGCTGATAATGACAAAATGGACCTTCTGGGGCTTTGCAATGCGGTGATGCGAAAAATGATGCACACCACTGTAGGTGATAGATGCCTGGCCAATAATTTGAAGGGAGATCGAGGGTCACCATCGAAAGTAATGGCAATCAAACAGGGATTTACCCTGAGCGGGAACAATCGCTCCAGGTGGGCAGCATTGGATTTCCATACGATGAATCGCCGCAAATGTGTGCAGCGATTGATCGTTTGGAAATCGATCCATGTATGGGTACCTTAAGGCCTTAAGCTGGCCATAAGCCTCTCTGTCAGATATCCTTTAGATCTACCAACAACTATGTAGTATAGAGTCCTCTGCAATTGAACACAGGTAGACTTGACATGTGCACAAAGTTCACATCGATTGCCGTTTGATGGGGACTCGGGATACATGCAGAACATGCAGTTCTCAGCCTGTGTTGTGAGAGATTTTCTCACAGCACGAGCTGTGAACTGCATGAGGAGAGAAGGCAGCCCAGCATGGCCCCTCTCCTTGTACACAGGGCCGTAACAGGCCCCGGCCCCTTGCCACTGCTGACAGCTGAGCTGATCATAGCTTGTAGGCTTTTGTTTTTAAAGTGGCAATCAGTATTCTGACTCCAAAGTACAAAGATGTTATGTAGATCTGCTTCAAAATGATCCCTGCATAACGTTTCATTTATTTATAACAGGCCCACTAAAGCATATGCCATTCACCTGGTCACATCAGTGTTTTCTTGCCAGATACCAGTAAAATGCCTTTGTTGTCATTTTGAATCAAACAGCAATGTCTAGATAAACGGAAACTGTCTTTTGAAGGTTAGAAAGAACTCATACTTTAAACAAAGTGCAGTCCATCAATTAATAATACAGGTATCCCATCTCTTCTGAATGCCGATGAGCTTTCCTGGATGAATTTGCATTGTCACCTCTGTGAGTAGTGCAGCACCCGAAGTCATGCACAGAACATTACAAAATTACTTCACTTGTTTGTCCCACTTTAAAAGATCTCCTACCTGTGAAGGGCAGCAAAAATGTGTATTCAGCAAAGTGAAAGGTGTGGGATATATTCGGAAATGTATTTTCATGTGTTTATATCAACCTTGCCCTGAAAATTGTGATTAGGGATGTAAAGTACAATCATTGTGGTTGGGGATGTAAAGTACAATCATTGTGGTTGGGGTAGTCAGTTTGGAAAGGGTTAGTTTCTGTGGCATGTCATACATCTTTAAATACTATTTTTCTCAGACCACAGCATTTCATTAAATGCCTGTTTAATATGTGCCTTGTAATTACGTGCTATTGAATAAAGCTCTGACTTTTCTTTGTGTCTGGCCGCCCAGGAGGTCTAGCAGTGGGATCCTGTCGCAGCCCCATACTTTCCAGTAACCTTTCTGTTCTGCTTCTTCCTACAATGTTGGTGCAGAGGAACAAAGCACTGACTTCTCTTGTGTATGGCCGCCCAGGAGGTCTAGCAGTAGAAATCTGTCACAATCTCATACTTGCCAGTAACCTTTGTGTTCTATGTCTTCCTATGATGTTTGTGCTTTTTCTCTACAATATCTTTCTGCCAAATTTTTAGAATGTGCAATGAGTTCATGAGAAGTCATCAAATCCGACTCCCATCCTGTGAAGAGATGTGCAGACGGTACATGAATATCATGACTGCTGAACACCCCAACCCCCCCCCCCCATTTTGAAAAAAACAGGCATTTGATTTGTTTAGTGTTACCATGTTTTATGTGTATACTATACAAAGCCATATGTGACCACTTAGCCACCACATAATAACATGGATGTTTTTGTAAAGTTATGTATATTATTTATTAGTTTTTATATACACCTAAAATAAATACACACTGGAGCAGAAGCAACCTTTTGCTATCAAAAGAGAAATCCCCCCCCCCCCCCCTTTCTAAAGCTATAATAATCTGGAACAATAACACATTCACATTTGCACATGCTGCATTATGCCTTATCATGCAACAAAGTGCATTAAACCATTGGGGCACCCAAATTACAGATTGGTGGTCATGGACACACCAAGCTGACGCACTTATTATGCACTGGGGATACAAAGCTTTGTGAGTGTGTGTGTGTCAGTGCCTGTTTAACTAGACAAGGTCCCCCAACACCCATTGCATGTAATGGACACATTAAGTTAGCATGTCCATCACATGCAGTGGAGCCTAAAGCTAGGAACACACGGCTCGATTTAAGCATACAATCAATGTAAGATTAGATAAAGAACCTCTATTTTGGAATTTAATCAATTGTACCATGTGCGCTATAGTGCCATACAATCGTAGTACAATATCGATGTAGAAAACATCGATTATTGACTAAAGTCGTCGATGCGATTGATGCCCTAAAAACATTAAACGATCACTTCCTTGAATACAATTGTACGATGAAAATAAACATTCCACAAACGTTGTTCGATCATGGTACAATTCGACGATAATTTTACAACTAGTCCGATCACTTTTCAATCTATGTAATGTTCTTCATCAAACTATTATCGTTGATTATACCATGTGTTCGGGCCACGATTTTGGTACAATCGATGTAAATTTTCATTGATTTACATTGATTGTATGCTTAAATCGAGCCGTGTGTTCCTAGCTTTAGAATGGTCACCATCTATTTAGACGTTTGTTGTTCCTAGGGTGGCTTGGGTTCTTTAAGGAATTCTTAAAGGTTCTCCCCCTGATAAGTCGAAGTTTAACACATTTCTGGCCAGTATTGTTAAAGTCAGGGTAAAGCAGGCCATACACGGGACAGATTTTCAATCAATCAACTTAAAACAATCAATTTTTAAGTCGTTATAAAATTGTATGTCGATTGTATCATGCCCCATATGTAGTACAAGATTTTTGATCGATTTCTGATCGATTTTTTTTTCACTCGACATAACAATCGATCCAAAATAGTCCGATTGAAATTTCAATCAGAAGTGAGGTAGAATAGGTAGAAAAAAAATCGATCAAAAATTGGTTGACCACACTTGGTTCTCAAAATACTGAACCAATTTTCAATCGACCGATCAAAATTTACCATCCAGTCCGATCAAAAAACGACTGAATTTTCACTCAATTTTGATCGGATTAAGTCGATTTAACCAGGTGGGCAAAACTCAATTCTCAATCAATCGACTAAAAAATTGATCGTTTTAAGTCGATTGATTGAAAATCTGACCCGTGTATGGGCTGCTTAAGACTCCACTACAGAGGACAGAAAAGCACATGCAGAAGCATGTGCTTTTCTGTCCAGTTTCCACCGCAGTTTGTTTTGGTTTTTTTTTGAGTCCATTGACAATCTATTAACTGTCAGTGGGTTAAGACCCGAGGCAAAACCACGGCAGATCCGCATCCTTAGATTTCAATGGGCGCAGGTCCATAGATTTCAATGCAGTCTGCACTGCACCGAGGCCAATCTGCAGCAGTGTAGTCCAGCTTATTGGGGGTAATGGGAGCGGTACGGCCTTGGCTACAAAAAAACGTGCCACATCCATTCCCAAACTGCCCAAGTGGAGTCTTAAACTAATTGTTTCTTTGGGGCACATATTGGCTATACAGTGATGACTATAGCCGACCATAGACGTCTCGGTGCCGGGTCGATTTCATGGGCGATCGTGCTGATCATCACGCATGGCTGGTTGTGCCAGGAATCTGCCACAAACCCTTTTTGTGCTGGAATTTACTTTGGATGGGGATGTTGGGATTTATTGAGATTGAGATTATCTAAAAATTACGGATGTGTCCGTAATTCTTGGATCGATTTCTGGCCTGATTTAAGGTAGGCACGTCCGATTTGTGGCTGATTTTGCGGCAGGCCAATCTACGACGGAATCGGCCTCAAATCAAACCATCTATTGCCACCTTTAGTAATATTTAGTGAAGGAAATTATGAAAGGATAGACTACAGAAATGATTCTGTATATTTCTGTGTCTAGTTGCCAACAAATAGCAAGTCCAACTTGGATAGTGCCTTTATTGAGATACAGTAGTGCATTATGAGAAATGACAACTTCCACATCAGCTCTCACTTCGGAAGGGCCAGACAGCAATAAATCAACTATCCAAAGGCAGCGCTAATGGCAATTACCTGACAAAGCAGCCTTTCACAGCTAGGAATAATCAATTTCCAAAGGATTTATTACACTCAATGAGCGCCGGTAATGGATGGACTGCAAAAAAAGAATCGCGTTTTAATTAAGGCAATATATGTCTCCATGCATATGTATAAATATATGGCAAGTAAGGATTAATAGGGAAAGTCCTGGGATGGCACCAGGTTAGGAATCCTGTGTATGCTGTGTTTTCTCTGTACACTGCAGCCAAGAAGTCGCCATTTCTTTATACAGAAGCAACATGTATTTTCTGGTGTTTATTGCACAGAAATCCTTTCATTTGGTCTTAAACATGTCCTGCAAATCACTCTGGAATGTCAATGTAATTGAACAGAGTGGAGGGGAGTACAAGGAGTAAGCTTGTAGATTATCTGATTCTCTGGATGTTGTCAGCTCCCAGAGACCAGCAGCCACCCACTAGTCTACTAAATCCACTGCAAGCTGGCACAGGCTAACTTGGATAGGCTGCAGATATCACAAATTGCTTTACACACAAAACTGACTAATCTTAAGCTGGGCATAGACAAGCAGATTCGTGCACGATTCTTAAGCCGATTGAATGCCCTGCGCGTTCCCACCTAGCGGCCGGCGGTCGAAAATTGGAAGCGCCCACTTGGTCAGGCAGACCAGGAATCTGCTGCATGTTGGATCGCACGGTGATCCGACTTGCCGGTAAATTCCCGGGCAATCTCATTCGTATGGATGGGGACACAGTCCCCCTGCAAAGTAATGGATGACCCTTTGTGTGCCCGGCCGATCTGCTGAGAAGTCGACAGGAAAACGACTTGTTTCTGCAAACTGCCCCCTGCAGGGGGCTCATTACCTGTCATAAAGACATTAAACTTCACACATAACCCATATGTAGTTGTTTGGCTACTTTTGATAAAGAATTAAATTATTAATGACATAGGATTCATGGGAAAATAGTTAGCTATGATAACCACTCAGTTTATTTTTTTTACTGCCCATAGGCCTGTCATCTATATGTATATTTTATCATAAATGCACATTCGCTACAGGACTACAAAACGAGAGTAATCTGAACCCTTGTTAAGTGAGTAATAACTGAAACAAAAAGCGTAGACATTTCATCGCTGATATCTACCTAATAACTTTATTCCACCTCCCTTGTAGAGATGACATCATTATTTTAGCTTAAATGATTCTGATAGTTGTTGATCTATGTTCACCCCTTCCACTTGCCATCTCACATTTTATCATTACTATTATCAAGTGTAACAAGGTCTGGGTAAATTATTAACTGTAATATCACAATAGAATCCCTAACTTTGTTCCTAGATCAAAGATTGGAATGCCATTATATCAAAAAACAGAAAACATCAGAGTCTATAGCATATATTTAACCTACTGTACTTAGACAACTATATTGTTCTGTAATTGTTCCTAATTTAGAATTTAACAAAAAATCTGCTTTTGTCTTCTGTAAACATATTATTTGCTGTTAAAGTGTTATTAAAACCCAAGAAAAAGTCCGTAAGCTAGCCATACACACATCAACTTTTGCTTTATTGAAGTTTGATACGATCAGCTTGGGCAAATTAAATATGGTCAGTCGTTAGTCTAAAGGCCCCCATACATCTGACGAGCTGGGGCTGATAGACAAGCGACATAGTGCAACATGAAGGCGACAGGGATCTGTCTCCCCATGTGGGCACCCACGATTTTGCCGATGCCCGCAAGCACACATTGATCGGCCAAAAAATCAGCCGCAGCTCGCTAGGTGTATGGGGGCCTTGACATGGATCTATTGCACCACCACACAATGTGGTAGACCATTAATTGTTTTCCAGAACCCTGGATAGATACAAAACCCACCTAAATACCAAGAAACCCCTTTAGGTAATTCAACAATCACTTGAAATTTACCAACATGTCCAATCATGGCTTGATCGATTTCATGTTCCATTTTCATCCCTTTTGGTTGATCATTTCAGGTTAAAAGAAATCTATTTTCAAACGATCTACTAAAGCAACCAATTTGTTAAGCAGATCAAATGGAAGAATCAAACTGTGTATGGCCAACTTAATATAGGAGCTTACCAGCCAATAGATGTGATTTTTTAAGCTTTATTTCTACCTGCTAAGCCAATAATTCACAGGATCAATGCAAGAGCATAAGTGTTGTCCCTTTTCTAACAGTATGTATGGATGAATATTGTAGCCACCACTGGTGCTCAACATTGTTAGCATGGGTAGATGGTAGCATTAGATGGGGCAATACATAACTGACTAACAAATCCTAAAAATGATTAAACATTGATATTTATATAAATACAATCTGATCATTGTTAGCATCCCTATGAGTAAATGGGTAAATGGTTTGTCCTAGCCTATAAGTATAACTTTGTTCAGTCTTCTTAAGGAAATTATAAAAGAGAGCAGGGACTCAGAATTATACTGTATTAAACAGTATATAACATTTTTTATTTTGAAATTAGTTCTGCTTCACGACTTTAGTGGCCATGTAATTTGTGGGTTTGGCCAAAGATATGATTGATTAAGTTTGCCTTATTAATTTACCACCCAACCTTACGACAAACATTTTTAAAAAAGGAACGCTGACCAAGGAATACCACAAGACAAAGCCTCTGCTATGACATTGGGATTCCAGCCCTTACCTCACCCGTCCAAGACATTTAGCAGAGCAGCAGTAACTTTATTATGGCTGTACATCAGCCAGCCTAACCTAATAATAATTAGTAGCTAAGCATGTCACAGCTTATCATGGTACTGGTAGACACATCATGGCTTCCATGACTGCCATGCTAGGCGCATAGTAAAAATCAGTCTAAAGGCCCCCACACACGTACCGAGTGGGGGCCGACAGATCAGCGATGGAATGCAGCGTGATGACACCATCACGCTGCTCTCCATCGCTGACAGCATCGGCAGGCACCCGCTCAAAGCGGCCATCGATTTGGCCCATATCGGTATGTCTGTATCCTGCTTAAGTTATGGTTTAGGAAAGATTAACAAACAAGCATCCCTTTTATCTTAAGAGATTAACACAAATGTAGGAGGTTGTATATATAGATTTTAAGGAATTGTTTGTTTACATTGTTCCCCTAATAAATCTTCAGAACACATTCAACGAGCGTTACATTTATTTCATCTCCTGGTGTGATTAGCCGCCCTGCTCGGAGGTAGAGATGTACCCAACAGCCTTCTTGTTTCCAAGCAGCGCAGGTCGTTTTTGACAGAACTTCTAACACAGATGCATAGCCATTATTTCAGTGCCACTTCAGTAAAGAAGTGCTTCATTTTCCCCATCACATTGATGGAGTGCAGTGTCTTCACCTCACATACAGTTTATTTTCACTGTGCAAATAACACACACACACACACACACACACACACACACACACACACACACACACACACACACACACACAAATAAAACAACACACAGACATTTCTCAAAGTATTTGTGGTTAATAAGAAAATGATCAAAGGCCCATATCTATAAGCTTTTCTTAACTCTGCTCTGATACAAAGTATTTTTGCTGATATTTTTTGTGATTTTTGTTTTGTTGTTTTAGAATCTCCCAAAAAGTTTAAGTGAGTGAGACACTTCATATTTTTAAGGCAAAATAATATCATGGTAACTTACAAATTCCATTTACTAAAAAAGAATTGTGCAGCATAATCTTAGTTTATAATATAAGCATATGCATTATGAAAAGCGGAACTCGAGACTATACACATTATTTTCATAATTTATATTTGTATATAAATGCTAATTTATTTTATTACATGTTTTATCTATACAGTCTGTAATTCAATTGCATTAAGGTCTTGTTAAAAATCATTATTTTCACTTAAGAATTATTTCTGTCTGAAAATAACAGAACCTGGACAGTGGCACATAAGACTTTCAATAATTTTCCTTATAAAATCTGTAGTTGTATGACCTGGGTATAAATATCTTGAAATAGCAAGCTTGTGATTAGGTAAACAATCCCTAATTCTCCACCTAATATATAGATAGGCCAAGAAACATTCAGTTTATATATACAATTAGCTCCTGCTCAAGTCAAATTAATTTAAGCAATTTGCGATGCAAATTGAGCCTTTTCCAATGAAACTATCTGTCAAACTTGGTTGAAAAAAAAAGCTTGGAATTAGACTGCAGGGCATGGGTTGCTCCTAAGAGCAGGACACAGCACATTTATATTACAGCCTAAATGCCTGAGGTTGGGTACAGTACTGGAGACATCAGTTGTTGACTTTTTATTGTCAGGTATGGCTTAAGCATTACCTTTATGTCACATAACCAAATTCATATCCTCTTTCTTCAGCTTCATACCATCTTTAAAATTGATGGATTGTTGTGAAGAAACTCAGCTATGAAAACTTCTCATTAATACATGATCATTGACTTGACCATATCTGGTTGGCTTATTTTGTATTAATGACCACTAAACAAAGCTGTGCAAGAGCTTGGCGGCAAATTAGGTTTCACTGCTAAAGTCCAAGGCATGAAGGTGAATGCTACCTTGACTAAGTTCCTCCAAATGTGGTCTGCATGGTGTTATTTCCCCCCCTCCACCTTGTATCATTTATTACAATTTCATAGTTGTTTTGCTCTTCTTTTATTGTTTTGGTATTCACTTGTATGTTTTGTGTACCTCATTTTTGCTCTAAAAGACGCATTTTCCGCTTAAAATTAAGGAGGGAAATCAGTGTGTCTTATAGAGGAAACATATTACAAAAGTTACCAAAAGGCAAGTCAAATCCAGCAACAGAGCTAGAACAATGATATGTGATTTTAAACTATTCTCTGAATGCATTGACCAACTTATGGAGAGTCACATTTTACAATCTGGCACTAACAACTTTCATATGAGCAGCTATTTACATATGGCAGGAGGGACAAGTCTGTATCACATAATATATTTGCTGCAATTTGGAATGTAGTTGTAAATAAACATATTAAACTTTGCTTACCCACCTATTATAAGACTACATAAAGGAGGGAACTTGTGAGCACAAAATTGTGGCTAGGCTATGGATTTTTAGTATTTTTACATTCTGAAGCATTGATTGAATTTTAAAAGATCCTTATTGCATACATTTATAATTTTAACTTAGGCTATATCATTATGGAAGGGACAGGGGACAGAACCTGTAGCATTGCTGACCATCCCATTCTCAGGTTTATAGTTATTGACATTGATTTCTGCTTACTGGGTTTGTTCATGTAGTGTTTTGATATAACAGGAACGCATCTTTTCTTTTTTTCTACCGGTGCTTGGGGGGAAAATGGGCTGTTAATGTGTGTGTTGGGGGGGGGGGGGGGGTACGACCTATAACCTTTTGACATGAGGGGACTAACCAGCAGACAAGCCCATGCTGCCCAAGGGAAGACGAGTAGTAGCCATGTTAGGAAATGGATTTAGCAAAATTGTAGTGGCCACGTCTTTGCTATGTGCCCTATTACTTAATGGGAAGCATACCAAGAACTCAAACACTAAAATTTTGCTATCTTTCACCAAAACAAAGTGGAACCCTAGCCTTAGTGTATTAGTTGTGAACATGTTTTCAACACGTGAATGTCCATTGCTTTTGATGATTACTGAAATTTAAGTAGTTTTGTTTTATTATTGGAGTATGTCTGTCACATTCAGTTGTCGTATATTTTCTACATCGCATAGGTTGCAAATAGAAAAAAAAGTCTGCTTAGATTATTGAAGTCATAGCTCAAAAGCACATAAGGAACTCAAAGAATAAAAGTCAGGAGTTTTATAATGGTTAAATGGTGTAGCCGGACAACTGTGACTAATCCGTGAGGTTTGAAAAGGCAGTTTTGGAACAAGCCTCTTCCATATCTTAGCGCCAGTTCAGTCTATAGAATGTATGACTGCGGTCTATGCTCACATATACAAGGTCTGGCTAGATTAGATTTTCTCAATAGCAATTTGGGTTGAAAGCCAAAAACTGAATGTATCTAGAATGGAACAGGTTAAACAATTGATTCCTTACTTGATTTAACAACGAGGTAACTGGACTATACGATCTCTGAACCTGGTCACGCTTGAAAAATTTCTAGCCAATACATATGCATCAAGAACATTTACATAGAGTAGTTCTGTTTAAAATAAGAATAGACTTCATTTGCATGTGAAAATGAAAGCTTTGCATATGCATTGGTTGTCCTGCAATTCTGACCTAGCGCTGACACCCGAAGAAGGGAACGCAGATCTTTGTCCCTCCTTCTCCAGATGCTCGATATTTGGGATGTAATAGACAGCTGATATTTTAGTCTCTGGTGCCTAGAATGCCACACACAAACAAATCAACAGCCGGGCAGGAATCTCAAAACAACCTTTCTTATCAACACTTCTTCCCCAGTCAACGCTATTACCTACTGCCTTACAATTTCATCACTTCAGTGTTTGTGCACGTTTCACAGAGTGAAGGCTGGGCAAGTCTTTTTGTACTCAACGAACCGTGCAATAAATTATAAAGTAACAATTAAACGTCACTTAGCCTGCAAAGAAGAATACATTTTCTCTCAGGAGCTACGTGATCAGACTGTGTTTTGGGGATTTCTGTGCTGGACATGCATTTCGCTACTCAGAATCGTATTAGCTTTTTTTATCTGAAGCTGAGGTTTTTCAAACTTTACCATAAATACCAATATATTTGGCATATGTTCTTGGTCAGTTCATCCCATCCAAAAGCTCATGGTCCCATTGATTTATTATCTAAATGACTGTGCTGATTGTTTTCCAATCAACAGTGACTGAAATAGAATGAAATATCTTAATTGTAATTTTGTGTAACTTTTTCATTTATGTTTCATTTAGTGGTTTTAGACGGTTTCATTACAAGGCCTTCTAGTGCAAAAAGATACGTCCTGACTCAAAATCTGACATATGTTGTTTGTGCTTCTCAACCCTATTTTGGACTATTTTAATAGTCATTCAAAGTAAGGCCATGTGTCCACAGTTGACATACGCCCAGCGCAGAGAATCAAGATGTGCGTGGCACATTTGCCGGGCAGATTCTCTATGGCTTGTGGGGAGTTTGCTTTATTGATGCAATGGAGGAAAGATGCAGAAAAACAGCACCCGGACAGCATCAGATCTTTAATGGAGGTGTGTCTGGCAGTACCACACAGTGCTCCTATGAAGAGGCGGCAGCCCGTAGCTTCAAAATAGCACTATGGGCACACCACTCAGAATATGCAGAGTGGACACTGTCCCATTCATTAGAAAGGGAAGTGTCCTATCTGCATCTTGGGGGATAAACAGCAGTGGACAGAAGCCCTAACATACAGCCATACATGTTTTGTACTTGCTCACTAAGAAGTTCTAATTGTTATTGCTCCTTCAAGCAATGCAAACTGTGGTTATGAGTACAAGTCTGGAAATATTTGCTCTATGTTCTACCTTTTTAAATACCAAGCACAACTCTGTTAGTCCCAGTTGCACAAGCTCATGTTTTTTTGGGATATATTACAAATATTACAGAATAAGGGGTAGTCCGGTTATCATTGTTTATACAGAATGATTACCTATACTTATTTGAGTTAGTTCTGTAGGTCTTTTTAGTCTCTCTCTGCTTACAGAAGCAGAAAAGTTTCTTCTGAGCTGTAAATTCCTTCCATGGATGCTTCAAATTAATTAACCGGATTAACAGTGCTATCTGAATGTTATTTTTGTCCCACTTTGTAGTATTAAATAATCTGATTAAAGCATGTCCTTTTTGTTATCCAATGTAGATGGTCACAAGAACAAAGAAAATATTCGTTGGGGGATTATCGGCAAATACAGTTGTAGAAGATGTAAAGCAGTACTTCGAACAGTATGGCAAGGTAAGACATTGATGGTTATTATTTTCTGTTTTTCTATTTGTTGCTGTTATTGCTGTCACTTGGAACGTGCATTCTTAGCTGGCGTTTATTGTCTTTTGCTGTAGATTATGTCATCATATCATTTATGCAAAGTGTTCCCAGTACACCAAAGTTTTTCATAAAGGCAGTCAAATGAATTAAATATTCATGTCAGACACACTATAGCAAACCAAGATACACCCAAAGAAAGCTGCAGCGATTGTATTTGATTGTATGCAGCATTTCCGGTGTTTCTGCACTGCTCCAATCGCATTACGGTGATGTGGAAGGGAGCATAGACCTCCATGTTAATAGAGGGGCATCGGCTTTCCAGCCCACACAGCCGGCGTCAGGGGCCAGGGGAGGGTAGGAATTGCAGGCAGTGTACTTTGTACACTGCCGCGATTGCCCATACTGCGTCGTTAAAACAACAAGGTTAAGAACAAAGAAATGGCTCAGAGTTCCAAAATATCTACCATTACCTAGCAGCTCCAGTTATTTAAAACTAGTTATTTAAAACTTTCATGTTCTGAACACATTGAACCTAAATGTCACCTCTTTTGTTATAGCAACCACCATTATAAAATAAGGAGTTATATGTGTTATGGTATATGTTAGTATGGAATGTAAATCACTGTCTCCAAAATAGTTTAGATATTCGTTTCAAATATGGCTATAGACCATATTGACATTACATTAGCCATAACTTCAAGACAGTCAGGTTTATTTAGTAAGTTAAAAAGCATAAACTAGAGTTACATTCAATATGTAGAAACTAGTCTAAATATAATGTCATAGAAGGTGATTACTCCATTTTGGAAACTGAGTAACCAAACCTGCCCTTGCAGTTTAATGTGCTTCCACCATACTGTAAATTTGTGTTCAGTTCTTGCTCTGAACATCTATTTCACATGTGTTGCCTGAAGAAGTATAAGGCATTGTACATACTTTAATAGCCCCCTGAGTTGCAACTTAAATCCAGAGCTGTTGATGTTAGCAGAATGGTTAGCCAGCAGTTTTTGCATTGGCATTGTAATACTCAAGTTTCCAGCATTGTTATATTCCGGCTGAGCTCTGCATCCTGAATAAAGTACAGCACTTTTCACTAATGAATAGAACGCGGCATTGAATTGTGAAACAAGTACTCCCCTGTAGTACAAAGAAGGACTTGAAATCTTGTTTACCAGAAATTGTTCAGATTACCCAGAATCAATTCTGCTGCAAGCATTTCCTTATGTTATGTTTTTCCAAGTGTCTGATAAAATTATGTTTTCTAGATTTATATATCTGGCTTTATAGACCATGTATGTCTATACACATTATGTGGCTAGTAAACTTTTCAAATCAAACAGAGCATATAATCAGAAGTAAAAACTATACATTAAAACATTATTTAAACATTGCACACTTTATTAGCAGCTGAAATGAGGTATGAATTCTGACCTCCTGTTGAAATATGTAACCTGGATCTTCTATTTGATCCTATTTTGTTAGGCAGATTTGTTACTCAATAGGGACACTTACAACACAGAAGGAGAATGTCTATTTCAAAGTTAACAAAATAAGATATACATTTCAGTTAAAATACCTAAATATTTGAATCTAATAATTGCTTTGACAGAACCTCTACAAATGCTATGGCTTGCCATGTTTGGGACAAGTATACTTTAGATTAATATAAAAGATCATAAACAACTACTGTAGCATTAATTGAAATCACTGAACACTCAGTAGGGAGTAAAAACGAAGGAAACGATAACTGCAAGTATTGAGCTTCATTTGACAATGTAATTGAGGACTAAAGTTGGATAGCAGGCATCATTAGATAAATCCTAATATCGATACTCTAACAACTCTTACTGACAAGAAAGCTGGACCAGATGTTCAGGTATGAACAAGAACACCAGCTCCTGGCTCCTACATTGCAAAGCCTGGTGCCTATGTGACCTATTGCCAGACTCAAGTATGGTCATATGTACAGCGATATCTACACTTACTGACTATAAAAAATAGACCCAGAGACACAATAAGGACAAACATAATGTCTCTAGCAGCAGCTGTACCATAGTTGAATTACCTATTGTTTTTGTCCAACTAAGCAAAAGGTGATCTTACAGTGATCTGTTTTTATTCACTTAAAACGTTTTCCATTTTGAGATAAAACCCTGATCATTTGTGTTTTGCTCATGTAGCATAACATACCTAATATCAATCAGTGGCTGCATTATGAGCCTCCAGTGTGTCTGCGTGACACAGACGGATCCACAGCGATTCCATAATATTGCAGCATATGAAGTTTGTTCTAAAGAATTTCTGGTGCCTAAAAGTACACAAAGTTGTCAAATATTGAAGCCCACTATTTGGTGTCAGCTTTTATTTATTTTTTGTATGAGCATGATGGAGTTCTACTTTGTAATATTGATTATGAATAACTGTGTTCAGGAAAGGGAATACTTATGCATTGTTTATACATTTAGTGGAATATTTTTAAAGTTATTATGACTTAAATTTTGACTGGTGGTGAATAATTGTTAGTCATTTCACCACATGCACTTTTTGTGCACTTGGAAGATTTACACGTTGTGAATGTTTGATACATGTTAAAAATGTTTGCTTTGTAAACGTGGTACGTTTTAAACACACTATTTTTATATATTGCCAGGAAACATCTGTAGATCTGTTTTAGCTGTTGCCTTAAACAATTTTTAAGTGTGTTATGCATAATCAGCAGACACTTCCACAGGCACCACATAGCTAAAAAGAAGTCATGTCTGTCCCAAGAATGGAAAGTTTAACATGACGACATTATGGCATTGCAGTTGGGTATCGAACTCAACAACTGGTAATAACCTGCATTTTTCTAGAATTGACCTTTGTGAGATTATAAGGTGACAACAACTATTATGCGGTTAGACTTATATAAATTTAGCATATAATGACTTTATTGTTTTTCTTTAGTAGTCACCAGGAAGAGGAAAACTACTGTAATAGAAAACTTAAGTTGAATGTGTCTAACAGCAGCAAGAAGAAGCAGATAGGCAGGTCACATAGAGTCACACGGAGAAGCACATATGGTTTCACTAAGTCTGCTCTGGTGCTTCAGGCAATGTGGATGCAACTTTAAACAATTTTCATTTAATATTCCCTAGTATTATCTATGTCAAGAGTTCATAACAACTTGCTATTGTTTCATCTTTTTAAAAATGCTTTCTACAAGCCAGGAAGACTAAAGACTGAAGCCAACGTTTTTTAATGTATGTTTTAATTTCCTGTAAACCCAGGTTTCTAAAAATGTTGGCATAAAAGCATTTCAGTCTTGGTCAGCAGGGTCAGCAGGGAAGAAGTCAGACTATAGCGTCATATAGCTGTAGGTTGACTTACAGGTATATATGATAGCTTAGGGAACTGCATGTGATGAAAATGTTGGTAAATCCAGGAATGTACAGTAGTAAGAGGAAATAGGTTCTGCATTGTCTCCTGGTTACAGCTTGCTGTATAACTGGGTTAAATCTCCAGGTTGATGAAAGGTCACGCAGTCAGTATGAGGAAGGGAGGCTGCAATCAGAACACAGAACTTAAGTATTCAAGATGAACACTTCAGCCGCTTCCTCTCGTCTCCTGCTCTTGTTGGATTTCACCAGCCTTTAGCACTTCACGATCACAGCTCTATTTTAGGATTTGTTGCAACATGCTAAATAGGAGCTTACCATTACAGCGTATTTTATCTCTTTATTACACGCATTCCGCTGTATATCTCTGGATATGGTTATATCTTTCATTTTCATGCATTACAGTTACTAATCAAATGGCGTATGCACTTATTTCTTGTACCGTTAGTATTATTTAAAAGGAAAATTATTTGTGTTATTTTATTGTGTACAATTCTTCTACACCAAAAGGTTTAGATAATACTTTATATTCTTAATAATGGGAATAAAAAGGACCTAAGGCAAGACCTAAAACCCTCATTCTCACTTTTAGTAAGTCCGCCCATGCACTGGCCAATGGATGTAAGATCTAGATAGCGAATTTGTATCCCTGATACCAGTTATATACCTGGATCCTAGCTCTGTTGCTAAACAGCATTATGGGCTATTGGTATTCAGCAGAGAACACTTTGATTGGCTGCTGATTGCTGGGCAGGGCACCCCTCTTTTCATCCATATATGAATCCATAGCCATTCTTAAACTCCCTAGCGGCTGAGATGAACCCAGTTCGTCCTGCATTTGGGTTCGCCCCAAACGCTAGGTCAGTGAGAATCGGGTGCACCCAGTACACCCGTGGAAAGCTGCAGCATTTCCGGAGTTTCGGCACCACCATAGACCTCCATGTTAATGGAGGGGCGTCGGCAGGGCTTTTTTTCTCAGAGAAAAGGTGGTGGAACTCACCCCCCCTCCCCTGGCCATGCCCTACCCACCCTTAGGACTGCCCCCTAAAACCGCCCCTTTATGTCGGGTGTCCGCTCCATAAATAGCTCCCCATCGGGGCAACAGGGGCAAGTGCGCCCGCCAGCGCAGGCAGGCACTCCGCCTCCCCTCCCTTAGGACGGCTAGAACTCCACCCCCCAGTCCACGCTGAAGAGAAAGATCTCTCCAGCATGGACGGGGGAGGAGAAGCCCTGTCATAGGGCCACCACCCATAAACAATGGAAAGGCACCTCCCCTCCCTCGCTGCACATTGCGAGGGAGGGGAAGCACAAAATCACCCGCCTGTGGCGCGGCTGTAAGCCGTGCTGAATGGCCAACACTTCCCCCCACTAAACAACACACATGGGGGCCCCCCCGACGGGCCACCCACGACAGCCAGTGCCCCTATTTTGGGGCCAGGCTTAAAATAGGTAGTGGAACTCCATTCCAGTGTGTTCCCCCAGAACATAAGCCCTGGGCGTCTGCATTTCTTCCATTGTTTCATGTTATATTCAGTGCTTTTATTGAATAGAAGCTAAAATCTGTTGACAATAGTTAATGTATGCCCATCTTAGACTATACAATTATTGCCCTTACTCTAGCACTGGTTATGAGTTTTTGAATGTGTGAGCCTTAATTACTTGAATTCACCTAACCATCAAAATCCATAATATATATTTATTGGTAAACGGTTTTATGACTACATACTGTAGCTGTCTAATGACAAGGACATCTTTATGAATACAGGTTGAAAGTATTCTAAAGCTAGCTAGATCGATTCTGGCGATGTCAGCGGGAATCGGAGGTCCGATCGATTGGCCAATTAAGTCTGTCCGATCGCTACATACCACCTTGGCCCACGGATTCCTGCACGATTCCGTGTCCGATCGCTAACTTCACAAATGGCAACTCCCCCTGATGTGTGCTGAATCGGATCAGAAAGACCAACATGTTGGTTCTCTGTCCGATCCGATTCTGTGCCCCCGATCAATCGGACGTGATCAATTGGACAAGGTGGACTTCACGCGATTCCGGGACGATCGTTTCGCGTGCACGCGCCCAGAATCGAACGTCCCGGAATCCGATGGGAAACGGACCAGTGTATGGGGGCCTTAACATTTTTTATAAAATCTATCTATCTAAAAGTAATTTACAGCATGCTTTTTTGTATCTTCATCTAGTTTTGTGCCTTTCATTTGTTTATGCAAGCAGAATGTTTAGATAAATTATTCTTGCTCCAACTATTTGTTTAGTCTTAGTCCTACCTTTTGCTTCACTTTGCTGTGTATAGAATGATGTGTGTTTTCATATCTCTAGTTTCTAAAACGCTGCTCCCAAGAAGTAAGAGTTTAAAATAAAATTGTATTTTACACCTTGTAAACTGCCCTACATGGAAAAAAAATTGTATTTCCATTTATTTTGGGTAGATAATAACTTATATTTATTATATTGCAGAAAGTATTTGGTCCACAGTTTGCAGCTGGATGAGTATCAACTCTTGTAGGAAGGCTTTCATCAAGGTTGAAGATATAAAAGGATATATTAGCCATTCTTCCAGAAGAGCATTTGTGAGTTAAGGCACTGATGTTGGATGACAAAGCATGACTTTTAATCTCCGCTTTAATTCATCCTAAAGCCATTGAGTTGAGATCAGGGCTCTTCACAGTGCAGTTCCTTCACACCAGTCTACCAAATCTGTATAAACCTTGATTTGTTCACTGGTGCACAATCATGTTGGATGAGGAAGGGCACATTACCAAACTGTTCCCACAATATTCTGAGCATAAAATTTAACAAAATATCTTGGTACCCTGAAGCATTAAAAGTTTCCTTCATTGAGACCAAGGGGTCACCCCAAGTCCTGAAAAACAATGCCACACCATAATCTAGAACTATTGGAAAGACTTGGCTTTATGGTAGCTAGGTACAATGAATGTTCCTTGTTTCAATTATTTATATCCTAAAAGCTGGTCAGGAATCTTACATAGCAGTAACAAACTTACATAACACCTCCACTTTACATAGGGCTGGTGCATCTAGGCACTGCAATTTGAAGTTCAGCATCTATGGATTTGGCCTAGCACCATCTTGAGCCCTTTATCACTTTCCATAGCAAGGGGGATCTAGAGTTGATTGAACAGGACTCTATAGTCAAGTAAATTGTGGCCATATGCGGAATTCTTCATTCAGTCTGACAAAGCTTGTCACTTTTGTGTTTTGTGATATTTGCTTTATAGGCATCAGGGAGACTTAGGTAAGAGTAAAGTGTCCTGGTTGCATGCCTGTCATGTCTAAATGCTCCTACTTTTACCAGATGAACTATAGTCATTGAAGTAGAGCTAAAAAAAAGAAAATGGACATTCTAAAGAAATGCTATCAGTTCCTAAATTTACAAAGCGTGTCTACTAGTAGCACATTGTGGATAACTACCTACCTTCCAATACTCCAATTGACCAAACATTTAGGGATGTTGCTGCTGATCACTAACATGCTGCAATCTTCACAGATACCAGCCGGGCACCCTTTGTGTGGCAACACTTACTTTGGATGGGGACGCCAAAGTAATGAAATCGTTCTAAGAATTACGGACATGTGTGTTCTAAGGCTTTTGATTTGCACCTGTTTTCACAGATGAAAAATCAGGTGGAAATCTAAGCTTTAGGCATAGAAATAAAAGAGAACCCAATTCTCTTAATCAAGAAGGCCAGTTATGTTGGCAAAGTTGTTAAATTCACTAAATCTATCTGTACTTTGAAAAGTGGGAGCAAATAATGTTCAAATAAGTAGCTCTCATATTTCAAATATGTTTTGCATCAGTGTCTGTCCATAGCTTGCCTTATACTACTTCATACTGATTGACAGCACAGTGTATGTGCTTTTCCATTGCTTTCATTAATCGGATATCCAGAGGAAGAGTGACCTTATCATTCTTTGTAACTGACATTTACAGGAAGACTTTGTAGTTTTTGAGAATTATTATAAAGTTATAATGTGTGATGTGGCCATTTCAAGAGCATGTTTGTTAGTAGGGAAGTTCTTTAAATGGTTGGTTGTATTTCACTTGTTCAAAGTCTAATCAGGGTCACAACTGGGTGTTGTATATTTCCATAAGAAGCTATAAGCAATACAGCAAGAGAAAGAATGAGGATTACACAGCTAGTCTATTGTCTCGTGCTCAGACTATGTTGCAGACTTACTATCCGATGTCTTTGCCAATTCAACGTGGCACTTTGCTTGCTACAAGTCCCCCATCCTGTTTAATCCTGTGTCATTCTTTCGAATCTTGTAACTGCAGGGCAGGAGATGTTAACAGAAAATGTTCCGCGGCTGCTGATAAAACCTGTGTGCGAAGCTTATATTTTATGAACTCTTGAAGAGATTTGCAAAGATTAAAACACATTTGTTTCCTTTTTATGTATACAACCTGTATTTTGTGCCAGTGGGGAAACCAATCAAACTAACCAGCATTATCACAAATGTTTTAAACGTAAAAACCCAGTTGCAGTGATTTGCATTTGGAAATGTCCTTTTTTATGTCTTCAGCTAGAGCAGTTGTTTCCAAACTTTCCTTGCAGGGCCCCCCTTTTCTATTTAGGAACATTATTGAGTCCCCCCCCCATTCAACACAGGTTGAGAGAGAGGGCCTGCACCCCCCTGGAATACTTTTGCGCTCCCCCCAATCTTTCACAATTCTGCTAACCTTTGTAAAAATGCTCCCTGCTTATTGCAGCATATTTCTGACTATAAGACACACCTCATAATTTTGGAGAGGAAATTTTCATTAAAAAAGTCAGAAAGGCAGCCTCTCTCACATACTGTGAACATTCAGTATGTTTAAACAAAGTAGTCAGGTCTGGAACATGCAGTATTCACCCTATATTTATCCAGCCAAGCCAAAAGGCCCTGTCTTAGTTTCTCTGACCAACTTATAAAGAGACACATTTCTGGCAATCTGGCCCTAACAACTTACCCATGAGCACCTATTTACATATGGGAGGGGAGACAAGTCTGTGTCACATCATTTTTTTTTAAAATGTAGAATGTAAATACACAACCCATGCCATCTAAATATCCTCAATCCACCCAGAGCTGGTTGGACAGTGTGTTCAGAGAATGGGTACTGCTAGTGCTAAAACTATTAAAATGTCCCTCTTGGCAGTGGCCTTTTGGCTTGGATTGAGGGAAAGGAACAAATTCCAATCTCATGGGAGGTAGATATATTGCTCCCTGGATGTTTGGGGCAACCCCCCCCCAAAAAAAAAAAAACAAACAGAGACATTCGGACCATAAAAGGCACAAACATTTTAATATCAATATTAATGGAGAAAAGTGTGTCGTATAGTCCAAAAAATATAGTACATGTACTAATTAGTAAGTGAATTTCTGAAATCATAGTTGCACAGAAAAGAGAATAAAATAAATAGTTCCGTGGAGTCACATGTCCTAAATGGCAGTTTCTCTCATAAGAAGAATATATGAAGCGTAGAAATAGGGGCCCATGTGTGGTTACTTCTACTTTTTGACATGTTATAGATTAATGCAT
>CM070033.1:88028878-88044028 GCA_036250615.1 Ptychadena robeensis
AAAAAAATATAAAAATTTCAGGCTTTCCCTCCTATGTTTTAATGTGTCAGAATGATAAAATAGTAGGTGTAAGTGCAGATCCAACCTAATTTCTGTTAACTCCCAGTAATCTTGAGGCATGAAAGCTGCAAACTTTAAATCATTCTTGGTATTTGTTTTATTCTATTATTTCTTATTGTTGTGGCTTTAGAAATTCTGATAAAAATGTTAAATGAGGTGCTGGAGAAGATTTCACTGTAGTGCTAGAGAGCCTCAAAAAAAAAGGGCTGTCATTGCTAAGTTGTTTGTAAAAGTGCGATGGCTGCTACTTTGAATGTCTTCGACCTAGTATAAATGGTTCTTATATACTGGCAATATATAGGCAATGGGGGTTTCTGAGAAGACTTCTTTTGTTTAAACAAATTTTAAGCCAGAACCTTAAATATGTGTTAAAATACACCTCCAAAGAGGGGTCACATTTTATTTGTTTCTTAACATAAAAACAGACTTAATACATTTGGTAGTTCATAGTTCAACCTCTATGGAAAGGAGAGAAAGGGGGCCGCCTACAAATGGTGGTCCTCGTTATCCCCTCTCAAACAACCTTGATAACAGACCACAGAATCACTCAAAGGTCAAAATATCAATTGGACGTGCAGAAATTTGACATTCGACGCGTTTCGTCCTTCAAGGACTTTTTCAAGAATTTTTGTCATGCACTATAAATATAAAAAAAACATGTATAAGTATAAATTTATTTTTACGTATTCTTAGTCATTGTTTTAAGAGCTTTAATGAAGTTTTTCCTGTTACCTATCTCCATATATTTTTTCAAGTCTTCAATGGGAAAAGACCTTTTTTGGTGAGAGTATCTCACTGTTTCCAATAGCCTTGAAATACATGTATATATAAATATATGAGTATAAAAATATATCGAGGGAAGACTTTCCCAAATCACCATCACAAACCAGCAGTGCCTTTGTGTGTGTTCCTAACCCTTACTAAACCACTGTGAGTTGTTAGTGGTAAGGTGCCTTGCCTAGTGTGTCTCAATTGATTTTGTTCATCCATATAGGATTTATTTATAAATATATGTTATGTGTCTCAATTAATAAAGTGCAGGTGCATGGTTTATGGCCCCCCTTATGGCAGAGTGCCAAGTTAGTGTGCAATGCTTCATTGTGACAACCTCAAGGTTATATGTCCCTTAAAAACCTCATATAAAATCACAAACACTCAAAAAATTCAAAAACAGTTAAAACCACTTAGTGTAACTTCTATATTGTAAACCACTCCTTAGCGCCAAACAGAGCTTTGGCTGTGTAGTCTAAAGTGCTTGTGCTTAGTGCTGTGATATGTGAAAATCTAAAAACAACCCATGTGTATGCCCCTCTATCATGCTCTGTTCACTTACCTTGGTTGTGAATTGGAAGACAAGTGTTCCCTGGAGCTGGCGAGATCCTCAGCCTTCCTGTCTCCTATTGCTTTCACGTCCGTCCCTCCGACATATTGCCTACACCATGAGGAGGTGGGGGCAGCGCGCGCCCTATAAGGGCGTTTGCGCCGCCATCCCGCCCCCCCCCCGGGAAGCAAAAGTTGCATCTAGCACACGTGGGGAGACGAATCGCGTCACTATACTGCGCCTGAGATGCCATAGTCCCAGCGGTCCAACGGGTGGACCTGCGGCCGCTGGTCGGTTGGTGGAAAACCGAGGAGGGGCGGACATGAGAGCGGAGGCAGGAATATCACTTTGTTAAACCAAGCATTCCAGATTGTTATAGAGGGAAACTGACAGGTCTCCCCATTTAAAATAATTAGAATAAAAATGACCTTCCCCTGCTTCACAGGGAAATGGGATACATTCCCCAAATTGATAACTACAGGGTTCACAGAGAGGTTAGCCCAGGGCCACTTCATCTCTTGCCCTCCAGCATAAATATGTCATACATCATAGATACAACATTTTAAATATATTGAATTGACTCATCATTTAATATAACCATCATCATCCTTAAATCATCATATCACATTCTATATTATTACTAGCTATAGAAATGGCGAGATCCGTAAATGTAAAAACAAAGGATACCAATCCATGGTTACAGTGCTTGTTATTCTCTTACTGTTCTAGGAAGGGCTTGTAACTGATGATCTCATTAAAACCAGGAGCCCTGGTGGCCCCAAGTCTCTGGATCCACTGCGTTTCAACCTGTAGAATCTTTTTATTCCAATCTCCCCCTCTGGTGGACTGTTTTATCTTTGCTATTACTGTAAAGTCAACGAAACTCAAGTCAGCCTTATGTTTAAGGACTACATGTCTTGCTATTGGGGTAAGAATCATCCCATTCCTAATGTTGTTTACATGGTCAGAAATTCTCTTCCTGTACTACCTTTTAGTTTTTCCAACATAAAATGAATTGCACTTACATCTTAATAAATAAACATCACCTTCTGTCCCGCAATTAGCAGAAAAATTGGGTCTAAATATTTCTCCATTTGGTAGAGTCACTGTATTAGATTCTTTAACCCAGGGGCACTGGGGACATTCTCCACATTGGTGGGTGCCCATTGTCCTAGGTCTGTCAGCTGGAAGTGGGTCAAAGTGGCTATGGACCAGTTTGTCCCAAATAGAGGGGGCCCTTCTGAAAGTTACCTCAGGTCTGCTATTTACATATTTTCCCACCAAAGGATCTTCTGTAAGCCAATGCCAATGTTTTTGGAGGGTTTGTCTTATTGTCGCATGTTAGGAGTTGTACTGTGTTATAAATCTTACTGTATTGTCTTTGTTCAATTTTTTGATATTTTTCACAAACAGTAGGCCATTTCTATCCTTTTTCCTAGCTGTTTGGTAGGCTAATTTCAGCGTTCTTTTTCCATAGCCCCGTTCTCTCAACCTGCATCGAAGTGCATTCGCCTGGATGTCATAATCCTGGATATCGGTGCAGTTCCGGCGAATTCGCAGATACTGCCCGTATGGGATATTTTTGATGGTTGAGCCTGCATGTCCACTGCTAGCATACAGGATCGTGTTCCCTGCACTTTCCTTGCGGTACAGTGATGTGCTAACTTCTCCCTGTGCGTTCAATCTGACTTTTATATCAAGGAAAGAAACCTCCTCCCTACTATGCATGTAGGTAAAGCTTAGGTTAAAGGGATTCTGTTGTAAAAGCAACAAAAAATCTTGAAGCTCTTCCTGAGGGCCTGTCCACAACATAAGCACATCGTCGATGTACCTATGCCAGGCCAGGATGTGGCCATGGTACTTGGATGCTGGGGAGTCTGACCAAAGCCAGCACTCCCAACCCCCCAAATACAAATTAGCGTATGAGGGGGCACAGCACTTTCCCATGGCCACACCCTGTACCTGCAGGTAGCAAACATCGTCAAATGTGAACATGTTTTTGGTAAGAATAAATTTCAGTAAGGTGAGGACAAATTTATTCAAAGGTATTTCATCTCTACTTCGTTCATTTAGAAACATCTCTATCACATTCAAACCACTTTCATGCGGAATACTGTTGTACAGTGATTTGATGTCAATGGTTACGAGGACAGTATCAGGGGGTACAGTCATGTCATGTATACTTTTTAACAAGTCCAACTAGTCTTTCACATATGATGGCAGGCTTACTACATGAGGCTTTAAGTATCTATCAATTAGAATACTAGCTTTCTCGGTTAGGTTTCCATTCCCCGAGATGATCGGACGTCCAGGGGGATCACTTGTGCTTTTGTGCACTTTTGGAAGGGCGTAGAAGGTGGGCAAAACAGGGAACTTTGTTGTCAGGAAGGTCCCTGTTTGCTTATCCACTACGCCCTTAATTATTGCTTCAGTGACCAGTTGGTCAAAATGGTTCTTACATGTCAGCCACTCTTCACTTGGTATTACTCTATACCATTCTTTATTCTTAAAAATTATTTGACACATTTTTTTGTACTGTTGGTGGTCATAAGGACCACATTCCCTCCCTTATCGGCTGGTTTGACTACGAGGTTTGGTTGTTCTTGCAGATTTCTTAGAGCGCCTTTTTGTTCTTGGGTTAGATTAGTTTTTGCTTTGATCGGTGTCTGTGATTTCACAGTCTCCAGATCTTTTTCTACCTCATCTACAAATTTTGCAATGCTTAAACTTTTTTGCAAACTGGGGAAGTTTTGTAATTTTAATCTTAGGCCTTATTGTTCTAATAGTCCCTTCTTTGGGGGGGAATGGGGAGAAGACGCCAACGTCACGCTCCCCTCATTCTCCTCCAGCAGTTCAAGCAGAACCTTCAGCGCCCTGAAGTCTTCTGTCTTGAAACCTTTAAATTGTTCTATCCATTGTGGACTAGATGTGGGGATTTCTTTTTTA
The DNA here is from genome assembly GCA_036250615.1 of Ptychadena robeensis. Lineage (NCBI taxonomy): Eukaryota > Metazoa > Chordata > Amphibia > Anura > Ptychadenidae > Ptychadena > Ptychadena robeensis. The sequence continues at coordinate 88,033,206 of CM070033.1, forward strand.
CTGTTAAGCTTATCATGGGAAGTCTTCAAAATTTGATTTAAAAAAATTTGATGTTTTTAGATTTTCACATATCACAGCACTTAGCACAAGCACTTTAGACTACACAGCCAAAGCTCTGTTTGGCGCTAAGGAGTGGTTTACTATATAGAAGTAACACTAAGTGGTTTTAACTGTTTTTGAATTTTTGAGTGTTTGTTTGTTTTGATTTTATATGAGGTTTTTAAGGGACATATAACCTTGAGGTTGTCACAATGAAGCATTGCACACTAACTTGGCACTCTGCCATAAGGGGGCCATAAACCATGCACCTGCACTTTATTAATTGAGACACATAACATATATTTATAAATAAATCCTATATGGGTGAACAAAATCAATTGAGGCACACTAGGCAAGACACCTTACCACTAACAACTCACAGTGGTTTAGTAAGGGTTAGGAACACACACAAAGGCACTGCTGGTTTGTGATGGTGATTTGGGAAAGTCTTCCCTCGATATATTTTTATACTCATATATTTATATATACATGTATATAGGGGATGAGAGGGGATAACGAGGACCACCATTTGTAGGCGGCCCCCTTTCTCTCCTCTCCATAGAGGTTGAACTATGAACCACCAAATGTGTTAAGTCTGTTTTTATGTTAAGAAACAAATAAAATGTGACCCCTCTTTGGAGGTGTATTTTAACACATATTTAAGGTTCTGGCTTAAAATTTGTTTAAACAAAAGAAGTCTCCTCAGAAACCCCCATTGCCTATATATTGCCAGTATATAAGAACCATTTATACTTTGTAAAACCTCACCTTTGGTGAGGCGGGGGGAGGTCTCTTCGTTTTGTTTGGTCTTCCAGGTTGCCATAGACAATCTAATCTTTGTACAAATGTCTTCGACCTAGTTAAAGCATATGTATGAGAAGTTTATATGTGTTTGTCATTGCTGCCAAGCATACATGGTGGTGGTATTTTTGATAGGAACAGTATAGTGAGTATGACATCAGAGTGTGCCATTTTTGTCTTCTTCCATACTCCCCATGCTATATAGATTTCAGGTGCAGTATCTTATATAGGGTTTAAAGTAGTCCTCCCATTATAAGCTTGCAATCACACTTCATATGGTGAACTATGTAATTAGTTTGGAAGACTTGTGCTTAGTCATTGGTTTATCCTAATCGGCTTTGGCTTTTCCCAACAACAAAGTGAGCTTATTTTGCTAAGCTGAAACAACTCTGCTCTCTTTGTTCCTGCCTTTTATTGTCTCATTCCTTTCATTCTGTTTTCCTGCCAAAGTTTTGTTTCATTAGGCCTACAAGTCATTTCCAATCCAGTGGGCTGCTACAATCAGGCCTTTATAACTCAGCTGCCCCGGTTCCCATGTGCCTTCTGGGGCTGTGCCAGACCTTGTTGTCTGACATGTCATTTTAACTCTTTCATGCACAAGATCAGTCAGCTAATCATATGACCACTTCCCTGCAGGAAAGTCAGGGTGGCAGACAAACCATATTGATTGGGAGTTGATTAACAGGCTTTCATAATCGTTGTTTAGTGGTAATCATTGGTCTGGGAAAAGAAAACGTCTTGTCCTGTACCTTTCCCTCTATATACATAACTACTAGTATTAACTATTACAAAGAGCTCCTGTTTCTGTTTGAGCAGTTGTAAGCAGCCCTGTGGACAAAACAGAATACTCATCAACCTCATATTTGTCTAGAATTAATATAACTTACTAGTTGCCAATATTTAAAAACTTTTGCAAGAACTACAGTATATATTGGAGTATAAACTCCAGTTTGGCAGCAGCCAAAAAAATTCAGTACCTGACAGTCAGCAGCAGCCAAGAAATCGTCTGTCTCCCATTATGTACAGGCACTCGTGAGGCATTTTTAAAAAGCCCCCATTTTGTCTATATCAAGCAGGTGCCAGAGAAGTGACCGGGGGACGTCTCATGTCCAGTCATGTTTATGCCTGTGTAAATGCCCCCTTAAATAAATTGAAAAAATGGAATTGGGCTAATTCTCAAGTAAAAAGATGGAAATGTTTTGAAATCCCATGCTCAGACTTTGTGGGTTAGTTGCACAGTCCCTGAACATGGTACAAATTTGCCAGAGATGTAGAGGACGGTTGTAGGAACAATGATGAAACAAAAAAGTATTGCCTTAGCACGGGAGGGGGGGGGGGGGGGGGGGGCTAACTTCTTGACTCATAGTCACAATGGTATGTTAAATTCCACAGAGGGACCGGGCAAATAACCTGTACAGGCCACGCTGTCCCAAGCCCTCCCAGCCTGGGTGGGAAATTTAAACAGATTACATGGATAAACCGATACTGTACTGCTTCAAGTAAACATACTGTCAGGAAGGTTAAAAGAAAAGTAGAAAAAAAAGGAAAAAATGCTGTTGGCGACATGGGTAAACTCTGGCCCTTAGAATCTCCACTTATTGCAGGGAACGAGTAGAAGGGAGCCATAATGTCTTGATACCAAGGTGGCAAAAGACTAAACAGGCCGGATATGACCCGCTGGCCGTAGTTTGCCCATGTCTGCTCTAGCACATCTAGTTTTTGTGAAAATTAGGTTACAGGTCAAGAAAACTTAATTTATGCAAAAACTGCATATGTATTTAGTTTTTTGTAATGTTCCTACAACCTTTTTCAAAATCACCAGCAAATATGTTACATTTAGGGCTCATTTACACTGTCGGTTTTTAATCTTTCAGTAATCGAGGAAAATTTGCAACTTGTCCTCCGGACGTTTTTCTGTCTTATGTCGCTATACCTGTCATGGGGTCGTGTTTAAGAAGACCCCGAGGACGCCTGCACAAGTTTGCATGCGCTCGTCCTTTTCCCTGCTGTGGGAACGCCTGGTTAGACAGATTTACGTCAGTGTAAATTTAGACTTTCTCAAATAGTTTTTCAAGGGTTGAAGATATGTCAGAAGTAGATATATACATTTAATTTACATTTATTTTTTGTTCTTCCAGCATTTAACAACCCATACATGTAGATGAGCGACTCTGTGGACCCCTCATACGTGACAGTATTTATAGACGCTATTCATCCACTCTTAAGTTAGCAATTTACATTGCTGAATCCAAGATCTAAATTCATCTTTTTTTTTTTTTTAAATGAGGAAAACTCATAAATAAATCACCAGCCCACTATACTTGTAATAATGGTTGAGTTTTGTGTCATCAGTCTTTCTGTCTTATGTATTTGAAAAAGTAAATAAATTGATGAAAAACAATTTACACACACCGTACTAAGCTATTTAAAGTTAATGAATTCTGTTGAGTGACTGATATTGAGAAACACTGGCAAAGCTTAAACATTTCAGATGGAATTTACCGTTCACCTTGGTAATAAAATATCAGGCAACTACTGAATACGGGTGATTTTTCTGGCTTTTGCGTAGTGGAGTTAGTATAATTTCTTCCTTAGTTTTTTTTAGTTTTAATGGCAACTTTGTTGTCCTGAGTATTGTTTTGCTTAGGTACAGATCAGGGATGTAATTGATGAAGCCAAAGAATAGGTATGAGGCATGTAAATGGTATCCCTTACCAATGATTGTTGTATTTGTGTATGACAAGTTTACTATATGTAGAAGGCAGTCTTTTCTTCTTCTCTATGTGCTTTATACTTCCCGAACCGTCTCTTATTATAAGGGTGGTGATAATTGTAGAAAAAGCTGTAAAAGAACAGAAATAAAACAGAACAGTCATGTGACGCTGGCTAATATACAGAAAGTAGGTGTGGAAGTGACGGCTAAAGTCAAGAAACATGTTTCATTTTTATTTTGTCAGACGTCTATTAAAATGAATTAAAATCAAAGTGCACCTCAACCTGAGTTTCTTTTTTTTTAAGTACCTCAAACAACCAAAACCAAGTTTACTATATGTCTTAGGGCACCCAAATACGTTGAGATTTTTCATTCGATCGACCTAAACCGATCAATTTGTTTTGATGATCGGCTGGAAATCCATGCCCATCCACATGGTTCGATCGATCATAATTGAACAGAAGTTTGTTCGAAAAATGATCGGACATGTTGGAATATTTTGATCGGACGAGTAGTCATCAAACGTCACATATTGTTTTGTTGTGCCTGACCAATATCAGTTCGATTTAATAAGTTAGCACACCTACATCTAGTGTCTGTTTCTATGTGGGGGGTATTTCAATGGCAGTATGATCGATTACCGATTTTCATATATGTACATGTATGGGAGGATAAAGGGGAGAGGCCGCTATAACAATACATTTTTGGATGCTTTAATAAAGTAGTGGTAAGTGAGATACTCCAACCTAAGCATTTGACTCTTCCTCTGACATTGTGGAAGTTGGAGTCTTCTAGGGTGACAGAGTTTTGACAGATATGTAATAATTTCTTTATCTCTCTATAATTGGTGAGAAAGCTAAAATCATATGAAATATAGCAAGGTAAAAGGTAGCTTTTCTAAAAATGTCTAATGTGACACATAATGTGTGATTTCATCTTTCCTTTCCCTAGACTGTGTGTAAAAGCATGAATATTTGGTTTGGAACAAAGTTGTCAAGTTGAACAATGTTAATACTCCATTGGTTTATTTGTATGATGAGTACATTTTAAAATTCCTTTTAGATGTTATCTTTTGAAATACCTTTTTTTTTTTACACTGAAGTCTAAAATCCATGTATCTGGTTATGTTGGTGTAACATCCATGGGTATCTTAAGAAAGGTGCTGATACTTTCTGATGTAGCACTGACCATTTCTGTATTTAAATTACAGGTTGTTTCTGTGAGAATACACCAAGCTGTAAAAGCAAGCATAAAAAAGAGGCCTCCCTTATTAAGCGAATACAGATTGCACATTAAACACCCCAAAGATTGTGTCCCTTTAGGGCCCCCCTGGCTTGAGTTTCTGATGATAGAGCAGGTTCATTAAAGTCATTTAGAATGTGAAAGCGGCCTTTTCTCACTGAGGGTTCATTTCATTGGCATTTAGAGAAAGAGCGTGGAATAGAGTGTGACGGGCCGGTGCCAGTAGGTGCAAGGAGTCATGGTGTTGTATGACTGAAAGCACAGTTCATCTAGCCTTGGCATAGTGCTGCAGTCGAATTGTTTCATCTGCGCACACACATTGATATGTAGATTTCTTCTTTTCACCCAGTTCTTGTATGAACTAAGTATTTCAAAGATGGGAAATTCACTGTACACTCCTTCTGCTGATTTTTTAACCCATAACATTGCTTTCATACTGGGCTGGCTACAAATAGCAATGCAACTGACATGTTTTACAGGCTAAACTGGACATAGCATGTTTAGTAAGGACAGCTATTCACAGGTTCAAATTGTTTTATATCAGAAATCATTGAGCTATTATTTTTCTCTGAATTCTCGTTTTGGGGTGGTCCCTTGACAGTTTCTCTTCACAATGTAGAGCTATAGGCACAGCATTCGGTCATTGTTCAGGGGCAGAAGGAACTGTGGTCACTTAAGCTAGGCATACATGGTTTAATTTAAGCAAGTTCTATCTTAAATTCGATTTAAGATCGTGATCATTTCATTGGACACCGATCATAATCAAATCGAAAATAGTACCACTTGAAAGGTTCAATTGTAATACGATCGTTATATGGCCCAAATCGTCGATTTGAGTTTTGATCACAAAACACAGGAAAGAGTCATATATAAATGTGTCATCTAATACAATCGACCCGACTAACAAACAAAATGTTAAAATTTTAGTTCAATCTTTGTATGGACCCATCTTGGATCTTATGCAAAGTTTAAAATGAACAGATTAATATGAAGGAAATATTTACCACTGTTAGGTTGAAATTCCTTATGTGGTCAATTAAGTTAGATGTTTTATACACTTTTTAGACAATGTAATAGTTATACGTGATAAGTGTGCTATTCAACGTAATTCATTGTTATGTCATTAAAAGCTTGTTTTTTATTGATTTTTCTTTCTCGTCAATTGATTTGTCATCCTTTAGGCCAGCACGTAATAAAGCTTTGACACTGGGTCACATCTACTGAGCATTAAAACAACTATAACCAAATATATGACTGTCTCCAGATCTATTAAGAATTGTCATGTGACATTTGCTGAAAATGATGTTTAAGTACTGCTTATCTTGGTGTTTTGTTAACTTTCGTGCTAGCAGGGGGTCCTGTTCAAACATTTTGCATAGGGCCCCCCTAATGCAAGCATCCTCTGAGCTTAGGAGTGCGGAGCATCTTGTAGCAAAGCTAGATATGGGCAGATGTTCTAAGCTAAAATATACCTATTGTTAGCTTTTTATGCACATGCACTGGTAGCTCAAGTACATTTTAATGTTGCACATCTTCAAAAGAGTTAGTATTATCCAGACTGAATAGTTCAAGGGGTCACCCCTTGATGTTGGTACCGTCCATTACTGCTATAAAATATGTACTAGTGTTTATTGTAAAGGCACATGACTTGTTTACAGTCAAGTCAGAACACTATGGGCATCTCAAATATAGCATCATCAGCTACATGTATGTCAGATGCTCTAGACATTTTAGGAAACCCAAGCTGTGCTTATGTCAAAACCCTAAATCATGCACACAATTTGCTTCATTCTTTCATCTTAAAAAAGGTTGAAGTTCATATGTACTTTATTATCTATAAAATCGGTACCTAACTGCTAACGCAATGCCAGGAAAGTCAGTGAAAATAATATTTTATTTTCAGGTATGAGACATGTGGACAAGTGTCATGACATAACAGTTATCACACATTATTCACACCCTCTACAGTTACAAGTGTGTTATTAGACTTTGGTGTAATTAAACATACAATAGCATCTCTGAATAATATTAAGAAGTTAGTGACAAGTACTAGGAAGTATGCCTTTCAAGCTGTTGGGCAACAGGCAGCTGCCTTAACGTTAGATTTGCCCTGTTTAGCCTAAATCCTTTCTGGAGACTTTTAAGAGAGCCGCCATAAAGTTGCTGCCTCCTCTGCATCCGTCTTCTGATCCTTAAATCACATGACCATTCTTTTAGTCAAATCCTGCTAATGTTCTACAGGGCATGTGATTAGTGTAAATCTTTACAAATTAATTTATGTTTTTAGACCTCTTTCAGTGGTATAATTTAGTGCTACATTAGTCTGATATAAAATAATCAGTTCAGGGACATTCTGTCTGTCATATATTCCAACAAGTAAAAATTTCAAGTCAAATTATTTCTGCATGAAAGTCATATTCATTCATACACACATTAATATGAAAGTACATGTCTTGAATTTTATGAATATCTTTGTTGGAACTTTTAATTACATTTACATTTCCTCAATGATCACATCACTGGTGGAATTATTTCTAGCTGCTTATTTTGTGCCTTGTGTACATTCTGAAAACATAAAAAGTCATTTGAAAGGTTCTGTGAAGATAACAAAGTACAGGAACCTGCCACATTACCTTCACAAATTTAATGGACAAGGTGATGGTTTATATCCTCGGTTGGTAATCAGATATTTAAATTATGTTGTCAATCATGCCAAATAATTAATTTGAATTTTTTTTCCAAATGCATTTTGAATAAGTGAATATGTAAAGGACTCAGTAAGAATATCTTCATATTATACAAAATATATTGCATGAAAAGCATTTGATCACAAAAGTGTCAATCTCAACCTCAAATTTGTAAATTATGTGGGAGCTTTTATCCATTTGATTTCTTGTTTTCAGTCTAGGAGCATTTAAACAGCATTTAACCTAGCTCTATCACTCACTACCCTGAACTTCTTACCCTTGCCATTTGATGCTCTGTGCTGTGGTTGCATGCATTGATGTCACCCCTCAAAATATAAGACCAATAATCGTGCAATGAAGACGGAGATGCAAGATGAAAGAGGAGAGACAGGGAAGTGAGGGATGAGGTAGTAATAGCAAGTATATAGGCAGTATATACCTGAAATAAATATTTATATAACCCTTTCCGTTAAGACCTACAAGTTTAGGTTAAGACCCAAATGTTTTTCCTTTTTGTTTTTTTATAATTGACTTTTCCAGTAGAGTGAATTAGTGCATACTCATACTACATACCAGATAAGTATTTATATATTTTAGAATTTTTTTTTTACCTGTGCCATGCTTTTAAATCACTCTACACCTCCCACTTACATCTCCAAACTGGTTCAAAAATATAGATCTAACTTCCCTCTCCGCTCCTCCAGTGACCTACTCATGACATCCCCACTCATAACATCATCACATGGGTGGCTTTAAGGGCTTGTCCCCACCAGCGCGGCGGTCGTGGGGAGGCGCAGTTTCGAACCGACAGCTGCTTCCAAAATTAATGAAGCCCCGTCTCCACTTTGGAGGGTAGCCGCGACCTCTGTCTTTTGCCTACAGGACACGAATAGACATGAATGGACCGCGTCTATTAACTTTTATGGAATTCTCATGGGCGTGATCCGGGGGCGGCTACATTAAACTGTATTGTAAAAGAAAAAAATGCTCTTGCACTTGTGTCCCGCCCTGCGGCCAGCTGCCAGTTTGCGGACAAGCCCTAAAACTTCTCTAGGGCCACTCCTTTACTCTCTCCCTCATACCATTACACTTGCTTCTACTCTTATCACTATGAAAAATAGCCCCGAACACCCACCTCGGCAGTCTGACCTACCCATCATTTTTGTATTCTCTTTCTTTCTGTTTAAGGTGTTTCTTGGGTTGTCTCCCAGTTGATGAGAGGGTCTCCCATTATGGTTATAACCCAGCATTATGAGGTAGAGGTATGAGGTATAATGAATTTAAAAAAAAGTTTGGGATTGTCGGCAATTGTGATCCTATAGGATCTGTGTATTGCCGACAACTACCTATAGTGGAGCATTTTATTTCTGTAGGCCTCTACTGCCCTTACGCAGTAGATGGGGTAGCCTTGTGCTTAGGTGGCCTTTGGGGGGGCCAAAGAGTGTCTATAGTTTCTCACCTTCCTCTTGGTAATGCAAAGTGGTTTCCGTTTTGATCCCCAATAAAAGAAAAAAGGCTCTGCTTGAGGCTCCCAGGGGTACTCGAAAACTTTTACATTTTTTATATTACAGCTAAACATAAAACATCAATGCGTTTCGTGGCTTCCAAGCCACTTCCTCAGATTATTTGTCTCCTTGCTATATAAATAACAATTCACAGAAATATGTAAAAGATAATGTGCGGTGAATGCTTTTGACATATTCATTGATTTATTATATTATTTTTCACGTACCATAATTTGTTTGTTGTTGGCCTGTATATACTTGTAAGGACAGGGCAGAGGTGATTTTGGTGAGAAGAAATGAGTATTTAGTGTGTTGCATTTCATCTGTGCTTTATTCCCTTCTCCCCATTCCTTTGTATACAAGGACAAGGTCAGAGTGGCTGAGGGTAATTTTTGACTAATCTGTCAAGAGGCAGGATTGCAGACGCTGCAGAAGGTGTCCGGGGTGAGGTGTTGGAATGCCTCGTCTGTACACCACTGGCTCAGCCAAAAGAACAATTATACTGCATAACTGCTGTGCATGGAAATGATCAGCTAACAAAGGCTGCACCTTGGCATCCATAGTGTTTCTAAATGGTATTTCTAAACAAATATGTTATCGTATATTGTAGAAGATAAATCTAATCAGCAATGGGGCCACACATGCACATTTAACTGCCTTTGCTACTATTTCACTTTATAAACTGTGAATTTGGGGGGTTCTAGGGGTTCACCTTCACCACACTAGAGTCCAGCAAATGTCCAAAACCATGCTTTATTCAGCATACAAAACAAAAACAAGGCTTAATGACAGCCGTTCCAAAATAATAGTCCGTCATGTACCCCAAATCCGATACCCTAAACAAGGCGTCTTACGGTTTCTTGACGACGTGTCCACAATCCATAGTCCATGCAGTCCACAGGGGGAAGGGATCCAGTTTGTCTTTCACAGACATGTGTCTCAGCAAGACCATGAGTTCCCCCTGATCAGATCACCTGACCTCATTTATATGGCTGCTGTGCAGCCCAAACCAAACCTCCCAATAATTCCTCCACTACGGTGTATTGCTCAACCATGTCCACGAGTTGATCAGCCGTCTTCGGATCGCCATGGCTCACCCAACGCTGCAGACTGCCGGGTAGAGAACGCAAATACCGCTCAAGCAAAATCCTTTCCACGATCTGTGGCCTGGACAAAACTTCAGGTTGCAACCACTTTTTCACCAGCTGTAACAGATCATGCATCTCCAGTTGTGCACCCTCTGGCCGCAAACGGCTGTAGTCACCCCAAGGCGAGCTAGGATCTCTGTCTTTAAACAGTCAAGCCTTTTGAGGGTCTCCGGTCAGAAAGGGGCCAGGATACCAGCCCATTGCTCTCTGGGCCATTTCTATCTCTCAGCGGTTCGCTCAAACGTGGTGAGAAAGGCCTCTGCGTCATCCGTCACAGTCAACTTCTGCAGGAAATGGCTGGCTCTGATGCCAGCATGGTTGCTAGGGCCAACGGCCCCTGTCTCAGCAGGTCCAGATAGCTGTTTCACCACGTCAGACAAAACCGCTTGGTTGCTCTCAGCAGCCTTAGCTAGGGCAGACAGTTTGGCATACATTGTCTCTCTCTGGCTGGCAAACTGAGCGGCAAACAGCCGATTCGTCTCTTGCTGTTGAGCCAGGCTCTCCTGGAGGATCTGTTGCTGGGCAGCATGGGCCTGTTGCTGCTGTGCCAGACTCTCCCAGTGGGCTTGTTGCTGGGCGGCCTGGCTCTCCCGGAGGGCTTGTTGCTGGGAAGCCTGGGCCTGCTGCGGCTGTGCCAGGCTTTGCATATACGCCTGTTGCTGGGTGGCATTGGCCTGTAACATGGCCT
>CM070033.1:88046510-88072684 GCA_036250615.1 Ptychadena robeensis
TACATCTTCTTACTAGTGACTACCAATGTCAGAGATTCTCTGTTACATGGAATATTTATTTTACGATAAAACATTGATGCATATAAGTAACTACAGACCTACTGTTGTTTAGTACTGCACTGTAAAACAGGACTCTGAAAGCAGTCCCGAAAAGGGCAATGGACAAGTTGAATTGAGTTTGCATTAAGGAGGCCATTATTGTAGAGTCAATACTTCTTTTCATCATTTCCTCTAGCAAGGAGAACAGTAAGTTACCAAGTCTCCCTCCAAATTTCCTGACCATACAGTTACAACATGCATTTTCTATATACTACAGCTATGAGCCTGTAATGGCTGCATTATGCATAATGCAAACACAACTTCACTTCTTTTCAGTTACATTTTAACCCTTAGGTGGAAAGAGTGGTGCTACCTTTAATTGTATTAAATCTTATTATTTAAATTATTGTCCTGAAAATTAAGTAGCGAAGCGCATCAGAGAGTGAAGTGAACCGAAGTGACATTGTGTGCTGCTTGGATTTATCAATAAAGATGTTTTGTATTTTACAACCGATTCCTGGTATATATTTCTTCTGACTAAGGTACAGCTTATCAGTAACAATCTCACGTTCGTAACAAGCTTGGCCAATCTGAAACAGCCTACTAACCACCTGCTATTATCATGCCCCCTGGTCTCATAAATAAACTGCCCACTCCCCCCAGCTGAAAGTCCTAGATCTGTTGACATTACACTACCGTAATGAAAGTTCCCCCTGCAGCTCTTGTAAAATTGAAGTTTTATGGCTGTATTGGTGTGAATGCTTATTTTTAAATCTGTTAATCCATTTAAACCCTGTTGATGCATTGGCTAACAACAAACCGCAGCAAAAATGTATTGCTTAATTTTCAGTTGGCTTCTTGCTGTAGTTACAATATTAAAAATCCATTAAATTTTAATGTACATCATAAAATATGTGCTCCCGTGAAAGCTAGCACAGATAATTATTTCTGATGAATAAACCAAAAGGACAAGTATGTGAGAAGTTCATACTGCAGCTTTCAATTTTTATTATATACATCTCCTGCAGGGGCAATCATTGGGATGTTCCAGCTGGTTATTTCTGCCGCCCAAATCTCCCAGGAGATGGCTGACGATAATGCAGACTTGAACTAACAGAAGTGCCAATGTTTTCCTAGCTATATTTGTTAATGGTTCACAGGGGAAAGTAACTCTCTGTGGTCCACGAGATGATAGAGTAGACCTTGGCAGCTTGAAAAAGCAGAAGAATGATAACTTCAAGTCATTCTACTCGATTTTCTTTGAGGCCATGGAATTTGTTATAAAGGAAATGTTTGATACAGCATGACAGTATTTTGTGTTGGGAACTTGATGCAACAGAGACTGATTTACAAGCACACTTCTTATATTGCATTTTCTTGTATCAGACCAGCCATCAAGTTCATTTTCAAGGCTTCCTGCATGGCAGATGCCAACTTCTGGTCTGCTGACAGACTAATAGACATAGTCATAATAATTGCTGCACTGAGCCACAATTCAAACACAGGCACCACTGTCTAAACCTGCTGCAGGATACTGTCAGGCAGGTATTAGGCTCATCAGGTGATCGTTGTGTTGGAACCCTATGGAGCTTATCCTTTGAAGAACAATCATCCCTTTTGCCTAAGGAATGATGGAATCCTGCCTGGCATTCATGCTTCTTATGTCTCTCTGCAGGCAGAAGAGGCAGGAGTCCAATCAACATTACCGACTTGTAAAATATGTTCCCCTATCACTGGCTTCCATGTCCAAAGTCCTGGAATGGTGTAAATGAGCAAGATTTCTTCTTATAGTGAGAAGGAGGATATTTTAGAAATTGTTCTCTCATTTTACAAAGCAATGTGACATACTGTTTTCCCAGCTTGATTCAAATTGTTCTCTACATTGAGAATTTAAAGCCACATGCTCCAGCTCTCCGAGATAACATGTGCAGGGAATAGATGCTATTTTGTACTCGGAGTCTGTGCGGTGTAAATAGTGACTTCTTTTATTACAAAGCCTGCCATGACAATCACAAGTGGATACATGTTATACACGCATTATAAAATATTATTTAGTATTTGAAACAATATATTGAAACAAAAACATTTTCTTTGTTTATTAGAAAAATAATTGATAGATGTAGATTTGGGACCTTATATTCTTTTTTAACTGTATCTTACCAGTAATACACTTTTAGTCTTACCATGGTTGGACCTTTTCACGATCGATATTCGATTCGATAGTCTTGTGGGATTTAAATATTGATCGTCAGTCTAACATTGATCGATTGCACCACCACACAGTAAAAATAGATAATCCAATCACTGCTTGATTGTACTAGTTTGGCAGGAATCAATTCCAGTTCAATCGTTTTAAAATGTTCTAATTTTTGTCAATCAAACTGAACTATTAAACCATGCATGGCTACCTTTACATACCCTCCATGCATTTCTGAAAGACTATAGTACTTTACCCACATTTGACCTCTCCATAACATAGGTGGAGTGTCCTGTGATCCAAAGATCAGAAATAAATAGGGCTGATAACACTTGTCTCAATGTTATACAGAACAAAGTAGAGAAAGTAACCAAAGTTCATTGTAAGAGTTCAAATATACTTTATGTTTTAAAGTATTCGTGCAGCCAAATGGCCCATTTGGGGATAAGGAACATTGGCTCCTATGTGAGGTATGATAATGACTTTTATATTTTTCTAAAGAGCTTTTCCATTCAGCATTGCTGAGACGAAACAGTCAAAATCTGTATTTTCCAACTGCATACATAGAAATACTTTTTTGTTACTTATTTATTGTTTGCTTATTCATTTCTAAGTGCTTCATTAGGCTTATACTATAATGTCAAACAAGAAGGCCTATGTCAAGTGGAAACCGGGAAGCCGGAACACATGACAGAAACCTAAACAAACAAGAACTTACAAACCCTGAAGAGAGTTTAAGAATTAGACACAAGAACCTAGTGCTGTCAGATCAGACTGCTAAGCACTTGGGGAAAATTTATCATGTACAGTCATTCTTGTATGTACAGTGAGTGAAATAAGTATTTGATCCCCTGCTGATTTTGTACAGTTGCCCTCTGACAAAGAGATGAACAATCTATATGGGAGATTTATTGTAGCTGTGAGAGACAATTTAACAACATAAAATTATTCTGAAATGTTGCAAGCCTTGGGCCCAACTATAAGACCTCTATGATTGCCAACTAGGGTTTTGCAAAAGCCATCTTATGTAGAGGGGTCACATACTTTTTAAGCTCATTGCAATGAACATCAATCTCTGACTTTTGCACACTGGGTTTGCAGGTTTTGTTGTTGTTAATCCATCTCACATCTACAATAAATATCCCATAACAATAATAGACTGATCAGAGGGCAAATGTACAAAATCAGCATGAGATCAAATACTTACTTCACTCACTGTATATGGAGTAATATGGTCTGTAAAAGAGTACAATTTCCTTGTACTTGATACATAATAAAAAAATTTATAATAAAAGTATACATTATTGTTAGTATGATATACTGTTAGTTATACTGTGTTAACCTTTGAAGAAATACAGAGAGTTTGAAGTTCAAGAGATCCCTTTATTGGCCCACTAAACCATTTAGTCGATAAATATCACTTGAACTCCAAACTCTCTGTGTGTTGATTTGACCCAACCTTCGGAAGTAGGTGGTGCCTGTTCAAATATATCAGTGGGTGTAAATGTCAAATGTCTCTTTCTACCCACTCTCCTGAAACAAGTACAGTTAGAGCTTTGTTTTTGTTTGTGATTACTGATTGGCTTGCTGATGCCTAATCGAAGCCCTTAACAGTAAGGCCCCCATACACATCTATCCTCTGTAGATTTTGTGGACTATTGACTGCTGTGGGCGTTCGCGTTGCTCGCTCGGTGGTCGTTTGTCCACAAAATTGAGGCGCCCACCTGAAACCATCGACCAGAATAGCCCATAAGTTGGTTGCACTGCAATCTGGCTTTACGGTTCTTTTCTGGACGATGGCTATGCTTTGGATGGGGACCAGGGTCTCCATCTAAAGTATGTTATGGGAATCCATGTGTAAGCGGCACACATGGCGATTTCCCTACATTCGGTGGATGACTGATAGCAGCGTGGTGATACCGCTTTGTGATCAGATGCTGATGGAACGCACAGGAATCTACCCGTGTATGGGTAGCTTAAGGAAGAATTCTTTTTTATATTACAGGGAGACCATCTACTTCAAAACATCTAATTATTAAATGATTAAACCTTTACGGCCATAGTGAGGCGTTACCTGCTCTAATATCTTCCTTGACTTTTAAGTTATTAGCTTTGTTTTCAAACATTATCCTTGATGCTGTCAAGATGTAATGTGTTACTTGCCGCCTTGATTGTCCATATAATTGCAAAGGTAAGACTATTACTGTAACAGTAGGTAGCACATTCCATTTCATTAAATCAGTTTGGTTTATTGACAATTCTGCACATAAATAACAGTCTCTATTAAACTGATTAAAAGTCAATTTGTCCTATTGAAATTAATTGGAGGAAAATTAATAAGGTGAAAAAAGCCAATTTAGTTGGATTTGTGTTGCCTTTCTCTAACGGTTTCCATGATTTGGTATCATGTTTGTCAGAAGAAGGTAAAAGCTATGGTCGAAATGCAAATTACAAAAAGGGACCCATTAATGTCTCATACAAAAACCTTTAAATGCATTATTCATCCTTTAAAAGGAAAATGTGTTATGTTCACCCTTTTATTTATTTATTTACCAAAATGGCACATGGAATGTGAGCAGAATAGAAATCTTTACTGTTGGATTCATTGGCTTCCAAAAAACATAACGTTAGTTGTTGTGGGGCAGTTATTTGAATATAAAGCCATTTCTAGAAGATATTAGGTGATTAGGCCAGTAGCTTAAGTTGATCCCAGTGACCATGTTCTACAGGCTGATGTTCCTTCTGCAGGATTGTCACCAGTCTGTGCATGCTGCATCCTCCCACACTGATGTAAATAATGTGTATTCATTCATATGTTTCACCCTTGGGTGACTGCAGAATTCCAGTTTGCTTTAGGGCTCATTTTCACAGGTGTTTGTTAACCACCCAGTAAGCGACATATTTATCAATAGCAGGTAACTAAATCCTCTTATCAAAAACTTACTATGCGTAGCTGCAGTAGTGTTATTAGGCGCCTTTGTGTAATAACATCTAGGAGGTATTCCGGGTGGCCGCAGTCATCGGGGCAGCTGAGGAGACATGGAGAGAGAAATTCTGTCAGCCAAAGAGGGGGGAGATGTACAGACCTCCATCTACCAATAAGTCATTTTAATCAGAGGATCTCAGCATCCAACAAGCAAAAGTGACACAAGGATGACAATGGTGAACGGATTATATGGTAGCACAAAAAAAGAAAAAGTTTGTTAAGGGTCGAAAAATTTCAAAACAATAAAGTTCACTTTAACAAAGACTTTGAACACTTTTTCAGTCTGTTGTTAATTGTAGTTTCTAGCAGCATCCAAACATTGGGATTAATGGGGTTACCCACACCAGAGACATGACATGTTTCATCCAAAACTTCCTCAGATAGGTCATAGAAGGAAAAGAATGGCAAAAACCAATCGAATGACTAGCAAAACAGTTTCAATAAAATTCAAGTCTTTCTAGAGTTTTTATCTCCATAAATGCGTTGGGAAAGCATATGTATTTGCATCTTCATTTCAATGAGAACAGTCCAGTGTGTGTTGTTTTCCAACAGGGGATTTAGGGGTTGTTTCCATTATATGTCAGGATCCTCGCTAAGCGTATACACTTAGCTGGATCCGGACGTATCACACAGACATTGCCTGCTCGGCAGATGATCTGTTTACACATCCGCCAGTGCAGAGGCTGAATGTACTCGACTACGTTGAGCCTTACATCAGCAGAGTGGCCCGGCGCCGTGAAGACAGATCCTCCGCCGAGCAGGTAAGTCTATCGGAGGGGTGCGGACGTAATGGAAACCTAGCCATAGTCTTCTCAATGTATGCCCATGTTCATTCTAGTCATAGGTTGCATTAAATATGTTGTTTCATTGGTAAGTGCTGTATGTATATGTCGGCGTCTGTAAAACTGTGCCTTTGTGGAGCATAGACTGATTTGGGTTACTGCTTTAGCCATTTTGAGAACATTGCAAAATATTACTAGTCTGCTCAAGTTGGTTACATACTGCAGGCAAGGTACAGTAATGTAATTGCATGTCATATCTGTGTGTCTGAGTGAGAGACGCACAAGTTTATTGATTTCAAATATCTGACTAAATGCTCTTGGCTGTGTTTTGCCAGTGAGATGAACTGCTTTGTCTTTTCCGGTTTATCACTGAATCACTGAGAACAGTTGCAGCTCTTTTAAGCTGGCCATACACTCTGAGATTAAAATTACGATCCATTAAAACAGACCAATGTATCCCAACGGCGGTATCGGTTTGGATAGTAATATTCGGCAAAAAAGCTACCACATTGAAAATCCAATTTACGATCGTATTTTTTTTTTATGAGGATGTCATCGAAATTCATTGCCATTTATATCGGCCATTGTGATCTATTTTTTTTTTTTTAAAGGGGAAGCCTCGGCAGTAATTGGTCGGTAAACACTATGAAAACATAGTGAAATTTCCCGATGTTCCCAGACCAATTAAAATCGGTTGTACCATGTGGACATGTGCAGATTTCAGGACGATAAAATGCTTTCATTGGTCGGTTTTAATAGATCGTAATTTTAATCTGAGAGTGTATGGCCAGCATTAGACTTTATTCAGGACAATCTTTCCTACTTACAACAATTCCCCACTTATTGCCAAATGAGAAGGCAGAAGACTTGAAAAAGCTTCATTTCATCATTTCGATTTTTTCTTGTATTAAATGTTTGATGAAAACATACAATTTGTTTTTGCCACATCTACTCTTCTCAGATTTCTGTAATGTGTGATACTTTTATTAGGGTTAGAAATAGCCTTCAATAATAAAAAGGCATTCCCTACAAACAAAGCAAAATGTTTCTTTCTGGAAAGCACTCCTTTCCCAGACCTGAAGCTATCTGATGCTAAATCAGCACTGCAAGTTATTTCATGGTCTGGAAGTCATGAGACAAAGGTTGCGGTAGAATCGAGAAACGTTTAGTTGTCCTTTCACCCCTTTTACTTTATCTTCAAACCCGTCAGTACTGAGCTGAGTGGAAATACATTGTGGCCTGGTTCAAGTACAGCAAGGGCAGCTTTGGAAACAGAGGCACAGAGAGGTCCCTCTCAATTTCAAATGATCTTGGGAGCTGAAGTGTGACTTAATTTTCAGGAAGGTACTCACTCTCGTTTTTCTTGGGCTGGTCTTCTGGTGTCACCTTGAGTGTCTAGCATCCAAAGGCTTCTCCTTGTTCAATTATTAATTATCTCTTCTGTGTCACTGGAAGCTTGCATACATCTAGGTACAGATTAACCATTCTGTTTATAAATAAAATGGCCGAGGCTGATGGGATTGGCAGAGATACTCACCCATGCCGTTGTACACGGTCTCATTCCGTGTATGCATGCATGGATACGTTTCTTTTTCAGGAACAGTTTGTATCTTGGCAGATCAGTGTGCTAGTAAGCAATATTAGATTGTAGGTTAGCGTAAGAACAGCTGGCAACTGTGCAAGGAGTGTGAAGCATTATGGGTAAAGAATCCAGTCCGCATTTCCAGGTCCCTTACTGTTCAACTGTTTTGTCCTTAGCTAGTTGCTGGTATTGAAGACAGAAGGCTTATATAATTTCTGTTCCCATCAAATGCAGTACTTTTACATTGATAATGTGTGGCTGCCACTCTAAGGTCCTATTTACATGTGGAGTACTAACTTTGCCTATAAGGATAACATGGTGGGGGCAGCTGACAAAATCTGACACAATATTCACAACTGCTGCTTATAATGGGGGAGGGGGGTTAGATCATAGATGTTGGTGTATTGTCCTAAAGTCACATGTAGATGCAAGACATTGGAATGGAAATAACAGGAAATGAAATAACAGGAGAAATGTTATTTCCAGAGGCCCGAGTACAGGTGATAGGAGATTTTCCATGTAGAATATGTACTGTGTGGACATTTCTTTCATTAATATCTAGAACCATTGCAGAGCAGTAAATACTCTATACCAGTGGTGGGCAACTGAGTTGATATGGAGGGCCACAAGTGCGGCCCTCGGCATCACTAAAGGGCCGCACATAACATTTTGTATAAGCATTTTCTAATGATGGCAGGCATAGCTAGAAGACATTATTTTTAATTTTTTAACTAAAAAAATTGTTTTGAATTATATTTCAAGTATTAGGGTGTTAATGCACATCAAGTACACTGTAGTGTGTTAATGCACATTTTGTGTCATAGATATCACCACAGCCTTTAGTAATAGCTATGGGGCACATGACCTTTGATTCAAAGGTTATATGCCTCTATTCTGAGGTTATGTGCCACATTCAATAATCCCCTGTTCGTTGGTGGAATAGTGGGAGCATAGGCACTCATCTTCTTAGAACGGGATATTCTTAGAGCAGGAAGTGGAGGAGGAGTGAGGGACTTATGCATTAACAGTAGGTTTCGGGAGCCGCAAGTGGAAGGCCTAGGGGGGCCGCCGAGGAATGCCCAAAGGGCCGCATGCGGCCCCCGAGCCGCAGGTTGGGCACCAATTGGTATGAATTAGCATCATATGTACTTATTTGGCTATTAACCCTGCACTATTACATGGGGGTGCAGGATTCCACAGCCCTGTATAAGCTAAATTTATGTGAGAAAATAAAATACTATATGATACAATTTACAGGGCTTAATTTCCTTGCCTATGGGTACACAGGGGAAGAGGAAAGTGCTAAAGAGGCACATTAAAATATTATAAATATGTTATTTAAAGAAAAAAACGTAGGGAAAATAGAGCATGATTTTAAGGAAAGGTGCACACAACTCTCAACAGTGGTCATCAATTAAAAGTAATGTCAGTGGCCATAAGGGCCCTCAGTAGATGTATGGGGCCTGGCCAAAGATCAGAGTCAGGGCATGTGTCCACTGCAGATGTATGTCCAAGGAATAAAGGGAATTTGTCGAGCAGATTCCCTGCAGTTTGCCCCAAGGGCGCACTTCTGGGGAATCATGCAGCAGAGGAAAGACGCAGAAAATCAGCACCCGAAACTGTTCTTCTGCATCTTGGAGACGCCTTCATTGATCTTCAGCGGTGTGGCTTTGAAGACGCTGCAGCCTGCAGCTTCAAAACAGCACCGCAGGCCTGCCGCTAAGAATACGCAGAGTGGACACTGTCCCATTCATCAGAATGAGAAGTGTCCTCTCTGTGTCTTTATAAAAAGCAGCAGTGGACACAAGCCCTAAAATGGGTTTGTATGAGGGGTTGGTGGGTGATTACGTTGCATTCAGCTCCCAATAAATAGGAAAAAGGACACTGTATGTTTTATCTTTTATCATTTACTTTGTTGCACTAGGTCCTATTAGATCATGTGTTTAGCCAGCATCTTACACCATCACATACTGTTCACCATCATACTGTTGTAGCATACTGGCACATGTTGCATCTTGGGAGGTCCTGTGCCGAGTATAACTGATCTGTGCCATTGTACACTGAACTTTTTGGAGAACTCACACACACACACAATTTTCAACACCCTTTCCTGTCCACAATAACGATCCCATTCCAGATAGGCGGTAGTGTAAAGGGACATATATTCTCCTTTCTTTCTCTCTGTCTTTTTGTACAAGTCTGGCAGGATCATTTCTCAGATGCAGCGGGCGACAGATTTTTCCAGCAGCTGAATTTAATCACTTAGATGCAGAGTGCTGATAGACTGAATCCATTTAATTTCTGTGGCTCATGACTGGGAGGGGTGAGAGGATGAAGGGAGGAGAAGAAGGTCACTACAATTTAGTGAACAACATTGGGCGTTTAACTCTTCATTTCCTAGACAGAGTAGAAACCATCATACAGAACAAACAAATGGTCATTTTAAGGGCCTTTCATAATTCATTAGATTAAAAAACTTTTGCACATTTTTGTTATGATTTGTTGTATAAAAAATATACTACACAATAAAACAAGTAAGAGAAAGATCATTATATGAGTGTTTCATTTCACAGTGAGTGAAGGAAAAATATACTCTATGTTTTACATTATTTATATATAAAATCTATAAGCTTTTACACTTAGGTCTGTGTCAATTTGCCCCATGATATCATAAAAAGACTTGTGCTGTAAAACATGACCAGCGTAAAATATTAAATAGGACATAGATGACCCATAGGTTTTAATTAGATCAATTTGTTTTATGTTGTACATTAATATATGTGAAGTAATTGCAGGGTTGGAATGGTCCTTGTTTTAGTCTTAATAAATGTGACCCCAGACAGTTATTTATCTTTATCTTTTGTCTAGATTCTGTGTTGTTGCCTAGCAACCTGCAACCTCTGAGTAATACAGAAAATTGTCATGCCTGTCTGATTACCCCTCTCATTTGATCCAATTACTACGCACTTACAATATTTTAAGGGGGAAGGCTAGACTTGAAGGGAAATGAATATGTATTTTACAGTACACCACAGAGTATATGTATTCTCAACTTTACCTGTGACAGAAGAGCTGCAAATATTCAAACAGTAATAGAAATAATAGCAGTGATATGCTATGTGCAGAGGACAGCCTCTGTTTAAATGATATGTACACACAAATAATCCATCACCATTTTGTATTGTATGTGTCTGCCTTCCATATATACATACAGTCCCAGTAGAGGCTTACAACTTTATCTGTGTTTGCAGCAGTCGTCTGAATAAACATTGTGATTATATGTTTCCCTAATGTACCGGCAATGACCATTTATTTATAAGTGCTTTGTATGTTCACCTTGAATGCTAATCCTGTTTTCATATAATAAGTAAACATATTCTTGTAAAATGTCCATCTACCTTCAGGTTTAGGAAACTATTTTTAATTAAACCGAGGGGTAAAAGTATTCTTATAAGTTTGAATTGGTTTAAACTGTAACCAAATTTAAAGATGTATCTTTTGCTCTCGTTGAATGACATCTTTATAGTTTATAGTTGACACGCTTTATGTTCCAATGTTAAAAAAAAAAGTGATTAAAGTGGCAGAAAATAAATTTGTTTTTGCAAATAGGACCTAAGGATGTTGAGTGTTTAATAAATGAAGTAAAAGGTCACAGGTCTGTTAGGTGAATTAGCACACACCCCATAACTTTTAAGGCCATGTATCCACAGCTGATTCCCTGCGCTGGACCACAGGTTATTCCCTGTGCCGGACAGCTTCAATACAGTAATCGCGGGCACGCTGCTCAGAATATGCAAAGTGGACACTGTCCTATTCAGTAGCATGGGAAGTGTTCTCTCTGCGTCTTTTCCCCGCTGCGAATGAGAAAAAGCAGCTGTGGACACAAGCCCTAAAAGTTATGATCAATCAAGACCCCACTTTAATTTGGAACAGAATGATCCCCTTTCCGTATGCTTTGCAGAAAACGTAAATCCTAAAAATCTTTTAAAAACTAGGATTATTCAAAGCAAGTTTTTTGAATCACCCCACTTTCGCTATAGCATTACCAGTAAGCCTATAGATGACTATTAGTTTGTTGTCTTTTGTTTGTTGAGGTGGGGGTTGCTGCAGTTTTAGACTTTGAATTGAAAGAACATATTCTTAATAACTTCATATTTAATTATCTTGACGAATTGTACAACGCAATTTAGTTTTGCAGAACAATAAATCATTAGGCTTGGCTTTTACTATATGTATGTGGAATGCTCACACATCCAACTGTTTAGTAGGTAGTTTGAATTCTGAAAACAGAATTAAATAAAGTGGTTATATTGACTATGTATTGGCTTTCTCTATCTAACCTATCTTTTTGAAATAAAATTAAATACATCTGAATATCTTGCGAATTCGAATGTCTTAGTGATTTTAGCAAAGCTATTACTTTCCATTCTGCTCATCTCAGGGGGTCTTTTTCTTTTTGTTAACATTCTATTTCCACACATCTTAGCTTTATTTTGACAGACGTGTATGGAAAAGTGTATAGTCTCATTTTACAGCACTAAGCAGTGTCAAAACAATGTGAAGTCACAATTTGTGATTCAGAATTCTCCAGACTGTAGGATCTAACTTGCATTGCTTATGACAGTTTTTCAGTGTGGGAAGTGATGTGAGTCACAGCTGTATGTGTGTTCAGGACCACACAGCTTTCCAATAATGCATGCTTTCACATGCCTTTCCATATGGTTCATTCAAATCTGCAATGGGGTATATGTGGCAGCCACAGTCTGGACACTTTACTTCTCCCCAAATCACCTATTAGTCGGTGAAACATACATCTAAAACAAAATACATTTCTCAATAAGATATATTTTTGCCCGCTTCTACTGTTTAGCTGCTTTTGTGTGCTCCAGGAAACTCCAGCAGGCCATATACCATATTTTTCCGCCTATAAGAGGCATCTGATCTTACGACACACCCAATTTTTAGAGCAAGAAAACCAGAAGAAAATATTTTAGTATTTGTTCAAATCAACTGGAGAAAAAATCCCCTGCAGTACCAACTTCAGCCATAACTAAACTGGTGTCACTAGAGAACACAATTCACGGCATCTCCCATCTGAAAGCTCCTCCACCTCCCTGGCTAATCTTCTTGCCGGAAGAGCTGGCGGGGAGCCAAGGCACTACCACCCATGGGCAAGATGCAGGCACTTTTTCCCCCCAATTTTGGGGGTGAAAATTTGCGTCTCATAGTTCGAAAAATACTCTGTGAACAGGAGTTGAGAAAGAATAGAGATATTACATTATTATTATTATATTATTATTGAATGCATATTGCATTTACAGGTTTAAGTTGGTAAAACTTTTGAACTTTATCTTCATTGCTGAAAACTAAAAAAAAAAGTGCTGAAGTATGGTTAACAATACCAACAATTAGATTTTCTTTTTGTTCTACTGAATTCTCTTATGTTACAAAACACCTCCTTCACCGCCCTGACAGCGATATGCATTTACTCTGCATGTTTAATTTGCCACTTTCACAGCTTCCCACAGTATTGAGTGAACATAGTGAGAATGGGATTATTGATTATGGGAAATATAAGACTATTTGTAAAAGTTGTGTTTTCTCTTTCACAAAGACCCTCAAGTTATTCCAGTGACCAATATTGCATAGTATAAAGCCAAATGTTATGCAGAGACAAAACAAATATTGAATATTGAGACTGTAAGGTCATAATATGTAACATTTCCTGTATTTAGTAGAGTTCTTTTTTATTGCTGAAATGATTATTGTGGAAACAGGTTAAGATACATTTGATAATATTCAATGTTTTAGTAGATGTTTATTACTATAAAAGTATAATTGGTTCAGGCATTCACATACAGAAATATAAAAAAAGAACATAAAGGCAAGAGTTTTTAGAAATAGGAAATCTGTAAAACACAGCACAAAAAGCAGACTGGAACCCATAGGGAGAGAAGGGCAATTTCAAGTTTTGAGGAGACAATGGGCCACAGCAGGATATGTAGAGATGGTGGAAGAGACTTTCTGCATGCAGCAGAGATAAAAGAAAGGAGGACTTCCTTGCACCATCCAAAGAATAACGTTTACTCCTGTCCTACTCCAATGTCTAAAGGTCATAAACCTATACTGAAGCAGCAGATCCTTATTTCTTCCAATATCACCTCAGTGACATAGATCTCCATTAAGAGTAAGATAACTCAGTTGCTCCTCTAGGTGTGCATAGAACAGAGATTTACAGTGGCTTGTACAGAAAAAGATGATGACAAATCCTTCCACAGGGATATGGGGAGAATGCATGTCGGCTAATCCGAAATGGATAGGTTTGTGGATTAACTTTCCACTGTACAGAATGAAATGCTCTCCAAAGAAACACGATGGTCTATTGCCTGATCCATCTTTTGTGATTAAAATGGGCAATCAGCCACTTCATTGAGCAGCTCATGGCTTAGGGTTTTCAGTGTTTTAATGCGGTTGATACACACACAGACACAAATATAAATGAAGCCAGAAATAAAACATACGACACTGACAATGCTGAATTATTCCATCTCACTAAATGTGTATCACACATAGCATCTCAATAGAAGAATGTATTCGATTGTTCAATTCAGCTGCAAGTAGAGGGATCTACTATTGGGTAATCTATTCTGATTACCAAATCAGCCAGAATCTAACATTTGTACAAGTAAATTTTTGGTCTGCAATACATATACAAGCACAAGGCAACAACATTTTTGCACAGTAATGTATGAAGTTAAAAACTAAATCTCTGGTAGTAAGATAAGCCAGACAAACATTCTAGCTGTCTCAGCTTGAGTTATGTGGGATAAAACACACAATGCCACTATATCCTATACCACTTATACCCAACTCATGCCTACTTCAAATATTGTGTGGTAAATGAGGACTTTCTGTGTTGAGGTACATAGCCTCTGTTTACCGAGGACCACTTCTTTCTTTGGATGTGTTTATGCTGCCTTATTTGCTGTTCATGCTGTACATATTGTAAATAGACTTGGACAATAAACCGCATGTGTGCTTTTCACCTTCAACTCTCATTTTCTGTGCCTCTTTCACCTGCTGTGGACCCATTCAGGGGGTCCCGCACCTTGCCGCTCTACTGCTTATCCCTCACAATACATATATTTCTTTCATTGGCCATAGGTAGGTCAAGGGTCAAGGTTGGTCTGCATTAGCAGTGATTACAGGTGTGTTTTGCAACACAGATACTCTATAGCAGTGATGGCGAACCCTTTTGAGGCCGTGTGCCCAACCAGAAAAACATAACTTACTTTTTTATCTTAAAGTGCCAGTACGGCAATTTAACCTGAATACTGAGGTTTTAGTTTAAACAATAGGAGACACAGAATTTTTGCCAGTAACTGACGTGGTTACCATTGCTGGACAAAAATCTTAACGCATCCGCATGGTAGTGGGAAATGCCGCAAAATGTTTTAAAATCTTGCCCCAATACAGATATGAGGAGAAAGAAAGGAGCTTGGAAACCTCACAGGACTTGAAAGGAACTTTCAGCGTCCTCACAGCCATGGCAACGTCATTGCTGTATCATTAACGGCCAGTTTCGACACTGTAACTGTACTTGTCGTAGTCAACTAGCCGTGAAGATGTCATCACTGACACAGTTAAGAAACACAAGTGTCCATCCATAAACAACTTTCATTGTAATATTAATATTATTGTCAACAAGACAATAAAACAAAAGTAAGTAGGCTAATACCTCAAATTTCCTGGTAAATCAGTATGGACATGATGGGACTGCTTTCTGTTTGTTTACACAGTTTGTCTACACGCTGATACACAGTCTGTCTACATCTGACAACAGAGAAGGCTCTGCATGCTGTCTTGGGCACCCGTGCCACCACGGCTCTATAGAATTGAAGGTCATTAAAAGCTGTTAAGCACAGCCTGTAGGGAAGTGGGTGGGACCTAAACTGATGCATTCTAGTTTATGCTCAAGTGGGTAATTTAATGTGAAATGCTCATTGAAATTCGCATTTAGAGAGAAAATGAAGCTTCCTCTATATCGAGGCACAGCACTGCTGTGTCATCGATGTCACCTGATACTTTGGATGTAGACCCTCAGTCCCCATCCAAAGCAATAGACGTCGAACAGGGTTTACCAACATGTTGGAATCAATCGAAGAAAGATGGGGCGCTTGATACAATCGCTTGGTACAATCTAAAAAAACAAGCCGTGTTTGCCTAGCTTTAGGCAACTGTTACTGAAGACCAAAATGATACTTAACCCACTAGTCTTAAGGCCCACACACACACCGAGTGGGGGCCGACAGAGCTGGTGCGATCAGCTCTGGTGTGCAGCGTGATGATGTCATCACGCTGCATCCCCGTGCTGACTGCATCGGCGGGCACCCTTTGTGTGCCAGCCGTTAACTTCAATGAAGACACCGGACTTCATTGAAGTTAATGGCATCGGCCAGAGAACATCGGACATGTCCGTTCTCTGGCCGGCCGAGCTGTGGGGCGACAGGGATCTGTCGCCCCATGTGGGCACCCCCGTTCGGCGGTGGCAGCGAGCGCGCACGCCCATTGATCAGCAACAAAATCGGCTGCCGATCGGTGTGTGTATGGCAGGCTTTAGAATAGATTCAGATTTTGTATGGATTGTTCTGCAACAAACACTGATTAACCATAAACAATTGTGTGAGAGTGGATCCCACAAATATACAGGAGGAGTTGGAGGAGAGATGGGTTATAAGCAGCACAATTCTTTTCCCGTCATAAATATCCTTTGTGAAGCAGGTTCTTCAATTAAGTGTAGTGTATATTTCTATTTATAGTGCTGTAAGAGTCTGGTCTGGGGCACGGTATATATCACTGAACTCGAGAAGACTGTTATTAGTGATGTTTATCACTGTATAATGTTGTCCGATTCCTAATGGAGTTACAAAAACACTTTGAGAGTTTTAATTTTCTTTACAGCTGTTTAGGGCATCCTTTGGCATTTTAGCAGTTTCTAAACCTCATCTGTCATAGTACTTTGGGGATGATGGCTCTAAATCAGCAACAGCTGGAGAGCCAAAAAGTGTCTGTCCCCGAGTGACGTAGCGATTCATATAAGCCATTCTTGCAGCCAAGCCGAGGTGTGGGCAAGAGAGAGTTTTCACCAACATCTTATATAGACCTACTTTGCAGGCACTGTGCGTCCTGACCAATATCTGCGTGGTCTTCCATTCTGTGCACAGTCAACTGCAGAGAGAAGCATTAAGATGTGTGACGGGCAGACAGCTTCCGAGTTGAAATGTTTTCCAAAGCTTATTACAATCATTCTAATTTGACTGGGAAAGATAAGAAACCTATTACAGTACACAATTAGTCAGGGCTTGTTTTTATGAGGGAACTTAGGGGATTGTGGTTCAGGCACTTTTTTTCCCCTGTCTTTGAATTGATTATGGAGTGATTATGAAATTGTTGAATGGTCTATTAGTGGCGAAGTCAGAAAATGCTAAAAGAACTGTTATAATTTCTTTGTGGGTTATGTTTTTATTTTATTTCAGCTAAGCTTTTCTCTACAGTTTAATAAGGAAACTCGCTTTTCTTTAAACATACAACTATGTATTGTAAAGCGCTGCGTAATATGTTGGCGCTATGTAAATAAATGATAATAATAACTATTAATGAAGCATTTAAAAAAATATATGCTTAAAAATTTGTATTTGTGTAGTGCTTACCAGTCGGCCAGGTACCGTATTTTTGGGACGATAAGACGCACCTTTTCACCCCCCAAAAATAGTGCCTTCGTCTTATGGTCTGAATGCACTACCCCTGATGCTGATAGAAGCCGTACATCAGAGAGACACACATGGAAGTGGCCAGCCAACAGCTTTCATGTCTGCCTATCAGCTACGCTCTCCGTGCAGCTCACAGCTGACAAGAAGGGAGAGAGTGCAGAATCCACTGTGCCCCCCTCCCCTTCTGCCTGAAGTGTGCTCTCTAGTGACACAATTGTTGTGGCTGAAATTGGGTACTGCAGGGTAACAATTCACATTTATTACGTTTTTTCATGCAATAAAAACAGGGTGAGTTTTATGGTCCAAAAATACGGTCATTTCTTTTTTGTTGTCGTAAGGCATTTAAAATTCAATAGATAAGATGATAGTTTGCAGCACCGCAGATAAAAAAAAACCTCAGAATAAAGTGAGATTATTTATGCACAAAAATCTTAATAAAAGTTTATATTAAAGTTATGTTATTAGTTTAACCCATAGCTAATATTAACACAGGTCCTAATAATTTGACAAATGGGACAGCTTCATATACACAAATTACAATTTTAGTTCCTAGAAACAGTAACTGAATCAAGTTCAATCATATACACTTCCCAAGCATTCCTAAATGATCAGCCCGCTTTGTGAGGGAAGAGCTTGAAGCACTCTTCAGCAGTAGTCAGATGGTGGCTTTAAAGCAGCATTTAGCAGGCTTCAGTGGGCATTGAGCAAGCTTCAGCAATGCCTGCTTACTGGGCATGATTGTTTAGTATTACTGTCTATAAAAGCAGTCGCTGTGGTTGGCAGTTTAGTTTTACTGCAATGGTTTGCCATTCTACACTTCACTAAGGTTTTTAGCTGCCTGTTTTCTTTAGAGCTCTCAAAGATCCCGGTGCTCACAGACATGGGAAGTACAAACCACCTGTCACCGCCAGCAGGTCCCGACACGGAGAAGGCGTTCTCAGATCATTCAAAAGAAATTACAGCCTGGCTCTTCAAACCTGTTTCCTGTGCAGCTGTTAAGACTTTGAGATACTACTTTAAAAACTGGACTTTACTGACTTAACTCTTTTCTATAAAACTTCCTGCACTATTCACCTCATGCAGCATAAATGAGAATGAATAATTGTACTGTATACAAATACCACCAAAATGGTTAGTATACATTAATTATAATAAATATCCAGTGGTCCGCTACTATTACCAGGCCCATTTCAATGTTTAGAACATTCGTTTTGCACATTATTTGAAAAAAAAATCCACCACAATATGTCCTATTCTCTAAGACTTCATTAAGGGGGCATTCACATGTGCACAATGTGCAGGTGCTCAAGGTTGGTTGGCATTTGGGTTTAGGCACTTTCCAGGCTGCTGATAGAAAGCACAAGTGTGAATGCTCCCTTAACCTCACTGACGATTGCAAAATCGACTGCAAATGTAACGCGCCCACCTCAAATTGAACCATAAATTGGCCCAGAAATCGATCTGCAAAATTACAGACATGTCTGTAATTTTTAGGTCAATCTCAAATATATTATATGTATTTACCCCCTTGGCATTCCTGACTAACCCAGCCCGTCCATAGCTGACCTGTTAGAATTGCACTAGACGGGCAGGGTTCGTCCGTTGGAGATCGGAGCTCCTGCAGCGCAAACTTACCAATTTGTACTGCTCCGGTGGCTCTGATCTACTGAACAGGCTTCTGCACGGAAGCTGATCCACCCCTGTGGAGTGACGTGTTGATGTCACATCGGGACGGCCGCAGGAAATTGTGCCAAAAGGTAATTGTACTGGATACAGTAATTACCGTATCCAATACAATTCAAAGTAAAAAAACATATTTCCAATTTACTAAAAATTTTATTATAAACAAAAAACAAATATAAATACATACTGTTTTGAAATATATCATACAAAATAAGTATTTAAGAGATTTTATCATTCAAATAATATCTTATTACATTTATTTTTTGTTTTTGTACATAATTGTGTTTCAAACATTACTATATTCAGGATGTCTATTACACATATATTAGGTCATATTTTAGGAATTTATAGGTCTACAACATGAAAAGAAAATACCATTAAAGTCTATGGTGCGCTTTTGGTACAGAAATCTGGACCTTGCAAGAGCGCTAGGGAGGTTAATTACTTTTTTAATTTGCTTTGTTATTTTTTTTATGTGTCCCATAACAAGGACATATGCAATCTACATAATAATAAAAACAAGAAAATATACAAAATATCTCTGTAATGAATTGTACCAGAAAAATTATTTTGATTTTTGTTTCATTTTTAACCCTATACTATATATAACTTTTTATACTATTAATAACAGTATTACAAAAGTCCCCCCTCCAATCACTTTAACAGTGTAAAATACCGTATTTTTCAGACTATAAGACGCACCGGACCATAAGACGCACCCAGTTTTTAGGGCAGGAAAACCAGAAAAAAAAGATTTAATGTAAAGTTTTCACATCAATTGGGTTAATGCAATGAATTTAATGGATACAATATTCAATTCAGCCAGCTGGTGTCACAAGTAGCAGTACACTCTCAGCTGAACACGTCATTTTTTGCACTGATTTGCAGGAGGAAGGGGGGGACTGGCTGTCTTCTGCTCTGCTCTCCTCTCCTCTGTCGATATTACTGTAACTGTGTCCATGGGAGCTGCAGATTGATTGCTGTTCCCACGGACAGGAGAGAGGTATAGATGCAAGTTAATCTATACCTCTCTCTTCATTGCCTATGCCAGTTCAGGGCTGGCATAGGCAATTACACAGTTCAGATGGGAGAGCCAGACATCGGCCAGCTCCCCGGCTAATCTCAGTGCCGGGAGAGCTGGTGGGAAGCCAAGGTGCGACCACTGGTGGCTGAGTGGCCGCGGGGGTCGCGCATTCGCACCATAAGATGCAGGCACTTTTTGCCCCCAATTTTGGGGGTAAAAAGGTGCGTCTCATGGTCCGAAAAATACGGTAAGTAAATGAAGCAGGTACATAGTGAAAATTAAGAATTTGCTCTTTTTATTATTGCATAATCAAAAAAAGGAAATGTCCAGAGTCCGGGTTATACTACAGCATATTATATCATTTAACCTCCTGGGCGGTTTGCCCGAACTCAGTTCGGGCGCAGTTTGATCGCTGATCGAACTGCGCCCATGTTGGGATCGGGCACAAACGGAGCCTCTACGTGTGCCTGCCACTCTGTAGAAGAGCCGCAGACACACGGAGCCCTTTCTATTTGACACCAGCGGTGTGTAGAGGGCTGGGCAGAGAGCCGGCAATCACGGCGGAGTACAGTATACTCCGCCGCTATTGCCGGGGAAACGACTAATGGCATGAAAATCTTGTAACGCCCATAAGGCTAATGCAAGTATGAAAACCTTAGTCCGAGGATTTTTACACTGCTATCTAGTCACTAAGGAGCCAATAGGAAGTGTCCACATCAAGCAGCCAATGACATTTGAAGATGGAAGAGAGAGTCTCAGGACTGGAGCATTTTTTCTAGCAGTCAAAAAAGAAGCAGGAAGATAGTGGTTGTGGGAGTGGAGGGTGGTCTATTATTATTGTGGAATATGAACACAACATTAATTTTACAGAGGGACACATGAAAAACAACTTAAGCCCCCCATACACCTTACAATCTTACCATACAATTTCTGTACAATCAACTTTTGTTCTACTAAAACCATGTAATATGAGGAGCTTTCTAAACCTTCCAATCACTGTGTATTCTATCAGGGAGGACCCGGCACTACACAGTTGTTGGTAGATCTAATGGAAATTGTATGGAGTGATCTAAAGGTATATGGGGGGCTTTAGTTCTTAGACGGGACCATTTCCCATCGACTGCCGAGCCGACCTAGTGGGCGTGATGACGTCATCATGCACGGCTG
Organism: Ptychadena robeensis; assembly: GCA_036250615.1. Lineage (NCBI taxonomy): Eukaryota > Metazoa > Chordata > Amphibia > Anura > Ptychadenidae > Ptychadena > Ptychadena robeensis. The sequence goes on from CM070033.1 coordinate 88,067,741, forward strand.
CTAGTGTCGAGAATCAGCCAGGCACCCTTTGTGTGCCGGCCATTACTTAATGGGATCCGATCTGAATTATCAGTAATGTCGAATCACTGTGCAATCACTATGCGATCCGACATGACGGCAGATTTTTGGTCAATATGACCAGTTGGAGCACCCAATTCCCTGCCAACCCGACCGCTAATCGAATGCGAGAACACTCACAGTATCTGATTGGCTGTCGAATCGGACAGGAACCGGCCCATCTATGCCTAGCTTAAGAGCTAAGGCTAAACACACATATGAGATACCTGTGTTATGTACAGCACAGACCAGGCTGCACTGCTGCTGGGTATAGGGGCTGAAATCAAGTGACATGCATGCGTTTTAATGAGCTGCATTGATATTTATTTCATGATTGTTAAATAAAAGTGTTTGTACATGTATCTGGAGTTCATTGTAAATCCTTTCAGAGTATACATTTGTTATGCCCATTTTTCTTCATGCAGCCAAATTCCACAATTATAGATGCAATAAACAACAATAAACCAGTGGTGGCCCACTCTGCCATCTCATCTAAATGGTTGCATTTTACCATTTATTTTTAATTACTATTTTTACAAAGCAGAATGAAACCAGCGGTAATGAATATGCCAGCTGAAGATGCCGAACGATAGGTCCAGGAGGAATATCTAAAATTGGATTCTATATGCAATAAGTACTCGTTTAGTCTAAAGAGGATATCAGACTCTGGGGGAAAGCATTCCCTATAGTGGATCTGCTAGCTAACTGATCCGTTAAAATGTATGCATGTTATTTGTTTCCCACAATCCCTACAGAGAAATAAAAAGGTACTAGAGAACAGTCGAACATTTTTTTTTTTATTTACTTAGTACTTAAGTAAGAAAACATGTTTGTGTCATGGAATGGGATGTCTTCTTGTGGTTTAGAAACCCTGTCGGTTTATGCTTTGCTTTCTAGTGATAGACATGGGGGTTTTTGCAGAAAATGCATCTAAAAAAGTTGGTATTTGCTATGTTATAGGGCAGTGGTTCCCAAACTGGGGGGCGGGCCCCCCTGGGGGTGCGCGGGCCCTCATTCTTAACCTGTGTTTGAATAGGGAGGGGGGCTCACTAATGTTCCTAAATAGAAAAGGGAGGCCCAGCAAAGAAAGTTTGGGAACCACTGTTATAGGGAATGTAGAAGTAGTATTTGTTTCTTATCTGTTTGGATAGAGTTGCATACATTCAGACCATGTGCAGAGGACACCAATCATTGTGCCATTTGTCTGTTAACTGCTCTGGCAATTGCTCCCTATTGGCTTCCTCCCATTTTGTTGCTAATTTCATAGTTTCGAGCTGTACAATTATAAGCTCTCTTCAGAATCATTTCTACTAAGGGTGTCTAACAGATGCGTCCGTTGCTTGTGAGAGAGGCTTTAGAACATTTTTTCTCATTTGCCAGGTCACTATTCAACAGCATCATCCTAATTTTATCATCTTACCTCACTATTATTTTTCGCTCTGTATAATTTGTTTTACAGCACATTTTAGAATCTCATTAAGTCCCTGTAAAGTCCTGATATTGAAGTGTATTATGCAAATTAACAATTAGTAGGAAACAAAGGCTGTTGTAAACTCAGCATATTACTGTTAAATTGAAGTTCCCATATGCCTTTGTTTGTGATGTATTGAATGTAAGGAATATAGAGGGGTAAGGTATTGTGGTATGATCCAGCTGCTGCAGTGTATTTAACCGGCATGTACTGCTAGGTAACCTTTTGGTTTAGGTGGGTACTTAACCTTGGTGGTTTACTATAATATAACCACATCAATGCCTGAATAAAATGTGCTGCATGTATAACCTCTTTATTGCGCTTAAATTTGAAAGGGTTGTGGTAGTTTTTTTTTTTTATCAAACTATATCTGAGAGTGCTTAACTGCCTGAATAGTGTTCAACAAACTATTGCCTGACTGCTGCTGGGCATGTAGCATTTGCTATGAAAGCCTTCTTAAGAGAGAGATTAACTGCCTGCCTAAAGTAGGGTACAGACATGAAGATATGGGCCAGATCTATGACCGCATTGGAGCGCCCTGCACGCTCACAGCCCTCTATCTGGCCCATATCATATGCGGCCATCGCAGTTTTCGAGCGGTAATCAATCAATCCTGCTGGAAAACAGCCATATCAGACAAGACCGTTAAATATGGCCAATGTCCGTTGCTTTGCATGGAAACCGCGGGTCTCCAGGCAAACCATCGGCTGAGCTATATAGAGAGCAAAGCTGTCTGTCCAGCTCCGCCGATATTTGACAGCAGCGTGATGACGCCATCACGCTGCTTCAGAGAACATTGGACGGCTCAAATAGCGAGCCCTCTGTTCCCTGCTTTACTGATCTCCAGCTGGCCATATACAAAGCAATTTTTTTTGGTGGAGCAATAAAATCTTTTGTTTAACTGAATGATTCTTCTGAATATGTTCAACCCAAAGTGATGGAAATGTGTCCGAAAATGTAAAGTGCCTCGATCAGTCATGTTTAATCTTTTTAAATGATCATACACTATATCATACAATACAATATCTACATATATATGGTATGTACAATATTGTGTATGATACACAATATCATACAGTACAATATCTGAGGCTTTTTTTTTTATGTTTTGATTGATTTGTGTTTCAATCGATGATTGGACTTTGCATGTGTACACACCTTCATAACTGGAAAGGAATAAAATGTAAGAAAGTGGATTCCACTCTGTGGTAGGGCCATTGTCATTATCCGATTGGCAGTCAATATTAAATGAATTGAAAATCGATCTGACAAACATTGATACATGTCTTTGTTTACAAATCATTAGTGAACAATTTCCCCGTAAGCTGATCATTTACGTTCTTGTTTATTAAGCTTGTTTTACCCAAGGATTTTTGGCTTAAGGTAGGCATACATGGCTCGATTTTTAGACCGCTCAGCATAAACATTTATCGCTTTAAAACTATGGTCTTAAAAGCAGTCGTTTTAAATCGGTTTGGAACACATAATGTTATTGATTCACAACCGATCAGTTCCCACTGTGTCAAAAGGATGTCAAATACAGGGATGTTGACGCGTCCAATGTATATCAATGGACTAGTACACACATGCGTTGACTGCCTATGTTGGGTTGCGTTTATGTCAATGCAAATCCCAGCATCGACATTAATGCAACCTAACGCAGGAGTGGGTGCGTTAGCACACCCATAGAGATTGCATTGAATACCCATGCGTTTTTGACGCATCAGTCAAGAGAGAAGAAAGAAAAAGTCAATAATGCATCCTTGGTGCATGTCCCAACACGTACCAAAGCTGACCCTGTATTAAGACAGGTCAGTTAAAAAGACACATCCCTTAATGCAATGGAAACGATCAGATTCAAATCAATTGTAATACCAAGAAAACACGTCAGATACTTGTACGATCAACTAAAATTTACCAACATGTCCGATCACTTTTCGATTGATTTTTTTTTTTCTTTTTGGATTTTCATGGATAAATAGATTCAGTTCAAAAGTTGTGTGCATAAAATGACACACTGCAATAATAAGAGTTTGTGGTTCTATTTGTGTTTTAGGAAAAGCAAATGTACCCTGTTTGTCACTCTAGAATCCTCGTGTTCCAATTCTTTTCTTTCATGTGAGTATAGTGAGGAAAAACATACTTCAAATTTGCTTTCTATTTTCATGCATCTGATTTAGAGCAGAAATCAGGAACTTGCAACAGCAACTCATTGTTTTGTATAGATACACAATCAAACATTTGTTTCTGATAAGTAAAACTGCATATTGGTAAGTATGGAAGTTATAGACAAATTTGCTTATCCAGGTAATGATTTGTGCCTGTGTTTGCTGTTAGGGTCCTTTCCTTCCTGAAAGGGCAGAGATCAGCGAATGGCACTGTTCTGTTCCTAGGTGTGATGTTATGTGCTGGACGCTACACTTCATAAAGCTCTACTTAATAATCTACTATTTAAAAAAAGGTCATTCTCCTGTTTTGCTGTGTTTGAATGTTGAATGAATGTTGGCCTTTGAATTTTCATTTGTCAATGGATGTCTGCTTTGTGTGTTTGTGTATATATAATGCATTTTTAGATGATGTCTTCTACTATTGGTGTGTAGAAGTACAGAGAATAAAACTTACTTTATCCTCATGCTTTTATGTCTTATATATTTTAAAGGGATATAAACTACAGCAGCAGGGCCTCACAGTTTCACTGTTTAACCTTCCAGATTTATTGCCATCTTATGTGGTTTTAGCTATGTGGCACTTCCGCTGCTTGTGCCTGGTTGTTGTAAGAAGTGTCATTAAATATTTTTAATGAGTTGTGTTCCATGATATGTAATTATACTTGTTGATTTTTGACAATTTTGAGTATTTGTATAGCACTTTATTGCATGCAGATGAATATTTTAACACTAATTATAATACTGAGATGTCTTGCTAAAGTGCCATGTAGCCTCTTTAACTTTACACTTTCATAAACCTTTGGCATCCCATTTGATTTGTGGGCATCAGCATGGAGTTTATTTAACAGCTTTATCTGCGATGTGAGGTTTTCTCATGGAAAGTATAGGGCGCTGTATAGCTGACATGGCGATTACGACAGCCTACACCTTTAGAAACAGTGTAGAATTGTGGGCAACCGCAGGCACTTTGGCCATGTCACGCTGACGTGTCTACAACGCCACCAGCGGTTTCTGAAGCTGGCGAATGTAGACCCAGCCCAGACCCTTAGAAAAGCTCAGTAGCTCAAGGCAAAGTTTATGAGTACAAAACGATAGACTTATTCTGTAAAAGATGTTTCTTGGTCTTGGCTACCTTCCTTAACAATGGCTTACACTATTGTATACAGGAGATAGAAGTACCGTATATGGCGGTGTATAAGACGACTTTTCAGTACCTTAAAATCCTGCCCAAAGTTGGGGGTCGTCTTA
>CM070033.1:88113181-88157938 GCA_036250615.1 Ptychadena robeensis
GGGGGGGGGGGGCTTGATAATGTTCCTAAATAGAAAGGTTTACCAAACAAAGTTTGGGAACCACTGGTGTAAAGTAAGCTGACCCTACACAGAATACATGTATTGTATTATGGAGCAGTTAAAGAAATACCGTATTTTTCGGACTATAAAACGCACCGGACCATAAGACGCACACAGTTTTTAGGGCAGGAAATCCAGAAAAAAAAAGATTTATTACGTTTTCACATCAATTGTGTTAATGCAATGTATTCAATGAAGGCAATATTCAATTCAGCCAGCAGGGGTCACTAGCAGCAGTACACTCTCAAGCTCAGCATCTTCACACTGAACACTCGGGAGGAGGAGGAGGAGGGAGGGGGCAGAAATCTGCAGCCTTCTCCCTCTGCTCTAAACAGCTGGGAAGATCAGCTGTGATTGTGTCCGTGGGAACTGCCGAGTTATTGCGGTTCCCACTGACACTGAGAGAGGGAAAGATGACAGTCCATCTCTCCCTCTCTCTCCATTGCCAAGCAAAGCTTTGCTGACAGGCAATTTTACAGTACAGCTAAGAGAGCTGACACCAGCCGGCATCTCTCAACTGACAGTTCCTCCAGCTCCCCCGGCTAATCTCCGCGCCGGGGGAGTTGGCGGGCAGCCAAGATGCGACCACCCACGGCTGAGTGGCCGCGGGGGTCGCACATTCGGACCATAAGACGCAGGCACTTTTTGCCCCCAATTTTGGGGGTGAAAAAGTGTGTCTTATGGTCCGAAAAATACGGTAGTTTGTTTGGGAATTTGAAGCTCGATTCCTTTCTCCTGAATAATCTGGACCAAAAGTGATCCAAGTGGAGCATAAAATGAAAAGAGCCATGATCTGCCAGGTTGAGAAATTTCAGTTAATTAGTATAAGTATCTGACAGCTTTATGTTTTTCAATTGATATGTATCTGATTGTATTTTAGAGAATGCACACACACCTTTATCTTCATTAACTGTAAAGGAGTCAAACATAAGGAATCAGTTTTGCATTGATTACAGTGTGCAGTAGTACGATCGATATACATACCATCCATCGATCTAACAAAAGTTAATGCATGAATGGTTACCTTACAACTGCTAGCGGACAGGGGAAGAGATTAATCTTAAGTAGAAGAGAAATTTTCCATGAAAAAGAATATATCTACTATTCGTTTTAATTGCAAGATTAACTGTGTTCAAGGAGCAATGAAAGATGACATCATCAGTTCAAGGTGACTTCTGCAAACCAGCAGCCTTCAGGAAAGCAGGTCAGCCAGTGTGTTTATTATCGGTGATGTCACTACCATACATGTAGTTCACAGCTGACTCATAGCCTTGCATTGTGTGAGTAGAAGCCAATGTGCTGAAAAGCTAGAACTCTATTGATTTTGTCCTTTTCTGCAGATTAGAGTGTTGGATTTACAGAACTACCTGAAAAATTATTCTTTTAACCTCCCTAGCGCACTGCTGAGGTCCAGATTTCTGTACCAAAAGTGCACCATAGACTTCAATGGTAAATCTTTCTTTATGTTGTAGGCCTGTAACTTCCCAAAATATGTCCATACAAGGGTCTAATAGACATCCATTATGTAAAATGATAAGAAAAAATAATAATAAGAAAACTGAAAAATCAGGGCACAAAGCTATGCTACTATGTACTAAATCTCGCCCAAAAAAAGTCTGATGAGCCGAAGGATCCAAGCAGCCATGTCGCATCGGGGACACCGGTACAGCGCAAAACAGTAAGTATGTGCTCTCGGTTCCCCAGATGTTCACTGGACAGCACCATCTCATCCAGCGCGATAGTAGGAGTAGCAGCACTGGACGAGATGGTGCTGACCTGGGCGGTTAATCCATTCATAACATACTTAGATTATAATTAATTAAACACATTAAGCTCTGTTTTAGGATAAGAATGAACACTTGAGGCAGTGTGTCTGAAGCGCTTCTAAACAGCCAAATGCAACATGATACAAATAGGACATATTCAGTGCTAAAAAATGCATTAGTATTTTGGGTTACAATAATAGTTGAAAAGATCACACACATTCTTAATGGTGCTTTTATATTTGACATGTTGAATAGCTTTGTGTAAGTAGTGTATAAACGTAATAAAGGGAATGCGCCTTTTTGTTGCGGGTACAGCTGTGTATAATAGAAATGACCTTGTCTTGGATCAGTCTTTTCACATCTAAAGTGGCATATTCTTGCTACTGAAATGCTTATGGATGCTTCACATGGTCAAGCTGTTAAATCCAAATGAAATGCTTCTCCTTTTGTTTTGGTTATGAAAGCTGAGATACTGTGGATGTATTTTCTTTGATAGGCAACTACAAACTGCACAACATATATAATAGTCTATTGTCATCATGAAAAAGACTGTATCTGTCACACATTACAATGCTGGCTATACAAGTGTAGCATGTCTTTCTATTTACAGTCTGATTTTCTGTGATTTCCACATGGACCTTACAATGTTGGTATATATACTCTCTGTTTAGGAAATTTACAGTTAGTCAGATAGTCCACAGTCTTTAGGTGCACCCAATGCAGATTGGCACAAGATTAAACTCTTTGGACCTTGATTAAAGGTGGCCATACATGGTTCGATCTCTGTGTTCGATCGACTGGGATATGATTCTTGCCCACCTGGTCCGATCGACCAAAAGTCTCAACAAAAAATCTATCGAAAAGTCATTGGACATGGTAAATTTTGGTTGATCGTACAAGTGGAATTGATTCCTATGAAGGAATGATTGATGATTGATTTAGAATTGAGTTGATTCCCCCTTGGTGGGACTTTAAGTAGAATGCATGCAGCTCTAGTATACGAAGGATCAACAGTGGTACAAGTATTGCTGTTTGACTGTGTTCAGTCCATTTATTAGAGAAGAAACAAAGTCCTAAAGCACAGGACCAACATGACACAACTAAAAACAATGAAAATGCGCCTATAAAGTTGAGCTATCTAAGGTTCATGGAGCATGGATGAGAAATGCACCCGTTGTGCGACCTGTTTCGCCAAAAAAGTGGCTTCTTCAGGCAGGGGATTGATGATTGATTTTAAATTGAATCAGCGATTGAAAGAAAAACGAATCGATGATCAAATCACAAAATAATCGACCCTTGTAGCCATATGACCATAAGTCATGTGCGTTCCCGCCAATCATCCCACGGTCGTAAAATCACACTTAAATCTCCCTGCTATGACAATCTATTATCTTGTATCTTTGATTCTAATGTCTTGTATCCTATTACTACAGAATTTGCAAAAATACACAATTACATTTGACAAGCCTTCCCCTCTCGGGAGAGCTTTATCAGCACTTGAAATACAAATAAAAAGAACAACACAAATGCTTTTTGATTTACTGCATTGTATTTATAGAGTCTCAGAGGAATCCCCCTCCTCATTTTCTGATTATCTCCTTACCTCTCCTTTTGATGGTCTTCCTTATGTCACTGCGTAGATTGTAATACTGCAGCAGTGATCACCATTTCTTACTTAATGAAGTTTATCATACAACCTCTACACATAAGTACTGCTTATTACATGTGGTGCCTTTGTTTTCAAAGCAGAATCGGTCATTCTCTGTTATTCAATTTATTGGCTCATTGATTAATGTGCTTCTTATCAGCTGTAAATTATTTTATTAAATTAAATGCTGCAATGTTGCAAAATGTTGTTTTTTAAATGTACTGTGGGGGAAAAAGGATGTGTGTGCAAGTTCTCCCACTTACAAAGATGAGAGAGACGTTTAATTTTCATCATATGTCACCTCAAATATGAGAGACAGAATACTTTGTTTTCTGTAAGTCTTCATACGGTTTTCACACACCTTTGCTGGTATTTTGGCCCATTCCTCCATGCAGATCTCCTTCAGAGCAGTGATATTTTGGACTTTCAACTCCCTCCAAAGGTTTTCTATGGGGCTGAGATATGGAGACTGGCTAGGCCACTCCAGGAGCTTGAAATAGTTCTAACAAAGCCACTCCTTCCTTGCCGGGTGGTGTGTTTGGGATCATTTTCTTGCTGAAAGACGCAGCCATGTTTCCTCTTCAATGACCTTGCTGATGGAAGGATGTTTTCATTCAAAATCTCACGATACATGGCCCCATTCATTCTTTACTTTACACGGATCAGTCGTCTTGATCCGTTTGCAAAAAAACAGCCCCAAATCATGTTTCCACCCCCATGCTTCACAGTAGTTATGGTGTTCTTTGGATGCAAATCAGCATTCTTTCTTTCTTTCTCCTGCAAACACAACAAGTCCAGTTTTCTACTTTGATTTCATCTGGCCATATGACATTCTCCCAATCCTCTTCCAAATGCTCTCTAGCATACCTCAGAAGGGTCCTGACATGTACTGGCTTAAGCAGGGGAATGCATCTGGCACTGCAGGATTTGATTCCCTGGCGGCATAGTGTGTTACTCATAGTAGCCTTTGTAACTTTGGTCCCAGCTCTCTGCAGGTCATTCACTAGCCCCCCCCCAGGGAGATTATCAGTAGTCTTGTATGTCTTCCGTTTTCAAATTATTGCTCCCACAGTTGATTTCATCACAGCAACAGTGTGAACTTTTGACCTCTGTCATTGGTAACAAAAGGTATATAACATTATTGAGATGAACTTTTCATAGTGACCAAAATACTTATTTTCCACCATAATTTGCAAATAGATTCTTTAAAAATCAGACAATGTGATTTCCTGGATTCTTTCCCCCATTCTGTCTCTCATAGTTGAGGTATACCTATGATGAAAATGACACGTCTCTCGTGGGAGAACTTACACAATTGGTGGCTGACTAAATATCTTTTTTGCCCCATTGTATGTAAAGTTTATGTGTTCAGCAAGTTAGATCAGAAGAGGGGAAACTCTGCTGCTGTGTCCCAGAAACAGCTCCTCCAGCAAGATATGAGTATGGACTCAGGTGGGCAGAGTGATGGATGGGTCACCGGTGTTACTGGGCAGAGTGATGGATGGGTCACCAGTGTTACTGGGCAGAGTGATGGATGGGTCACCAGGCTGTGTACCCCATACACAGCCTTCTGACAGCAGAACAACTATTTTTCTTCCTAAATAAAGTTCTTAGGCAAGTAGCTTGCCTTACATAATTGGGTGCACCAATGGGCAAATTTTTTCCAAAAAAGGGAAGCTTCTTTTTAAAAAAAAACCAAAACATGACTGGATTAACAGAATATTACCTTTTAATAGGCAGTTTGGGATCATTGGTAGTCTGAATACTAATAAATAATTGTAATAACCTACTCAAGTTGAGTTCTGTCTTACAGTTAAAGTTCTGTATAGTTTACTAGAAAACATCATTTTATCCTTTAAGTAGAGATAAGTAGAGCCAATGCCATCGGACCGCTAAAGCTGTAAATACAGCCCCATTGCTAGCAATACAATTAGACCACACTTAAGCTCCTGATGTTAGACTTTGCTTTCCAAGACATTTAGGATGACCCAATAAAAATACAGTGGTCATGCTGAAATGACAAAAAAGCAGCAGCACTGGGTCATTTCCATTCACAATATTCATCTCTGCGTTTCAGCAAGAAATGCGATCTGACCACACCAGCATACATTCAGGAAAGACTGCCTGTGTTGGCACTAGCATTATTTGAACTTGACAAACTTTTCCCTGTGACGATATCTGTGGGAAACAGACAAGGATTGTCCACAGCAGCTGCTCTACACTGTCTTGCCTCATGTAATGACTGCTTTGTGAAGCAGAAAATCCTAGCCTATCATTCCTAAAAACATTAAGTTATTGAAGAACCAATGTAATATGAAGAAAATAATTGTGTGACATTGTGCATTTGCTGAGTATGCTGTGCAGTTGTGTACTGCAAGGTATATTGCTGCTGATTCATACAAACCGGAGATCAGTCTGACTTTAGGTTTCATTCTTGAAAGAGATCTGAAAATGGAGCCTGTCGTCTGGTTGATCATGGTGACATCTTGACTCATGAAACCACCACTTGACTTACCTGGCAATATGAACAGAACATTGTGTAACAATGTGTAAGCTGGAATTCTCATTCCAGCAAGTAAAAATTGTGGTAATTACAGAAAATAATTTCATTTTTGGCACACGCTCCCTCTGACATGTTTTCCCTGTCTTGTTACTACAGGCATCATGATGATGTGTTTGGATCCATAGACTCTGCATATGGCTTGCAAGAAATATAGGAAAAACATTGTTAATCAGCTCAGATGCTTGACAGAGATGCTAAACTGGAGTGATAAAAGGGAACATGTTTTTGTGTTTATGTTGTTGAAATATGTTCATTTCACCAACATACTTTAATGTTCTGTTAAATATTCCCAGTATAAATAAGGCAGGCATGTTTTTATTTTAAACCCCAGTTAAACTCCATTCCATTCTGTGATCTGTCGGGACCCCTACATTAAGCACAGTGCTTGGTGGGGGCCACTATGGATCACATACACTTTATCTGGTCGGCAGATGCTCTGTACAGACATCTGCTGATCCAGGGTTAACGTACTTCACTATGTTAACCCCTGCATCAGCGGAACAACTCATTGCCGTGAGAACACAGCATCCACTGAGCAGGTAAAGTGTATGTGCTCCGTCGTTAAGGCTGCCATACACAGCACGGATTCGTGCCGGATTCCGGCGCGATGGATTCCGGGCGCGTGCACGCGGATCCATCGTGCCGGAATCCTCTGCAGCCCACCTTGCCCGTCCGACCGTATCCGATGGATCGGGGGCACAGAATCGGATCCGAGGAAGAACCAACCTGTTGGTCTTTTCGGGTCCGATTCTGCTCTGATCAGGGGGCGTTGCGGTCAGGGAGCCGATCCATCGGACACGGATCCGGCCGTGCAAGGTGGGCTGCCACGATCGGATTCCCTAATTGGCTGATCGTTCACACCTGTGGATGCCGGCGGAATCGCCGGAATCCATCGGTGCTGAATCGATCAGCCAGGGAATCCGTGCAGTGTATGGGGGCCTTTACCTCCCGCAAAGCAATGTGCTTAGCGTAGGGGGTCCCGACGAATAGCAGCCAGAATGCCAGCAGCTCCAAATTGGGACCCTTATATTCTCTTGTGGTGCAGTGATTTCTCTGATTCAACATGCCCCATACTGAGCAAGATCTGTAAAGGTTCAGAAAAATTTAGCTACATTGACGGTAGAAGGGGGAATTTCTGCCAATCAAAATACATTTTAACATGATGTTTAGAAAAGGAAATTATTTAATGTATTCAACAATATTTATGGGGGATTTAGTACTATGTTATTGTTAGGTAGCCCTGGACCCCGGCAGAGAGATCACATACATCAGGGTTACTTCTCTGGCTGTTACTGCTGTGTAAGAAAGCACATGGTAATGAAGCGAAATACATTGAGCACTTTTTTGTTTTGGTGATCCTGGAATATGTTTGATTTAGTTTAAAGGTTTAACCAAAGGAGTCAAATGTGCTTCTACATTGGTTACTATTGGTTTCACATTAGTCTTTTTTCACAGTGTTAATGAAATGGTTAGATTTCCCATGATCCCTCTGAACTCATTTAGGTAATTTTACAGTTGTCTTCAGAATAATAGTGTGTTTAAAAAGGTAAAGCTTTTATTTCATACATACATATGTGAACACTGCATATTCTAATCCAAGTCAAAACATACAGAAAAAAGTATCACATTTGTGTTATTCCTTTATAGAAAGCAAAGAATAGAGAATATTAGATGATTCAAAATAGTAGGTTCAGCATTCTTTACAAAGTGAAACTTTTACAGTGTAAACTATAAAATGTTTCATGGTTTTACTTTACTTTGAATAACTTAACTAATATTTAGTTGTATAAGCAATGTTTCTGAGAACCTTTGCATATCACATATGCATGGATTTGGCCGATTTCTGGTGCCTATGAGCAGGTATTCCAGCCCAGTGGGATTGGGAATACATTCCACTATTCTTAGGTTTACCTCAGAAACATTCTACAAGCTTTCTTTTGGATTAACGTCTAGAGTTTGGCTTGCCGCTACACAACATCAATATTGTCAATCTTGATCTAAGATGTGGCTCATTTACTATTTTCTTGGGGGGTGTTGTTGTCTTTCATGTGCATTTCCTATTTGGGATAAAGCAGCATGGCCTTTTCAAGTATTTTGATGATACATAGGCCCAACACCATAGTTGTAGAAACTTCTCCATTTGTGCTTGCGCCACCCTGCATCACCATCTTCACATGGTACTGTAGTTTGAATTCAGTGTTTGGGATCATCTGACAAACTGTCTGTGGCCTCTAGATCCAGAAAGTCTTGCTTTCAGAAGTCCATAAAACTTTGTGCCCTTTTTGATTAAACATCCAGTGCATTTCTTATACTTTGCAGGCGCTTCTTACCAATAATTTGGCTTCATATGGGGGTCATCTGCTTGTAATAGTGCTCACAGGTAACTTTAGAGCTGATCAGTGGCTAAAGCTAGCCATATTTGCATGATAGATCTTAGATTCAATCTTCTTGTTCATAGATTTGATATCCTTTGTAACACCACAGAGTGAGATCTTTTACTTATATTGGTGCACATGCTGAATAGTACGGTCGCATACAAATCGGTCGAAATACCGTCAGATACTTGTACAATGGACTAAAATTTACTAACATATCCCTTTTTTTATTTTCTATATTTGATTTCACATATGGTTAATTGTACCAGGTGTGCGGAAGACATATTTCTGATCGATCAAATTAAAACAATAGTTTTTTCGGTCGATCGAACAGAAATATTGAACTGTGTATGGCTACCTTAAATGTTTGACATTTTGGCTGTTGTTCTATGCATTTATTGGTAGCTTTCGGGATTTTGAGTTTCATTGTAAAAACTCTGAGATCTTGTTATCTGAGCAGCTTATAATTCTCTGCTCTTCCCTTTAAAAACAATTGGTATAGTTAGAAGGTTTTTTGCTTTCTTGCTTAACCTCCCTGGCAGTAAGACTTTTTTAAAATATTGTACAGTGACATTTAAACCAATTGTAATCGGTTTAAATTTCCCACCAGATCCTATGCGGCCAAAGTGACAAGGTTAGCAGCCACAGGAGCCGGGTGAGCATTGCCACACGCTTAGGTTGACCATGGTGAGTGTGGTGTGGGTTATTGATTTGCTACTGAAGATAGCCAAGCCAAACTCAGGATGGATGGGGTTAAAGAAGGGCCATAATGATTTTTCACAGAATAATTAACTCTACCTTGCTATTATTTTGTACAAGCCTTTTTAGAATAATGATCAGCATGTCATGTTTTTTTTTTTATTTATTACTCGACTACACTGTTATTTATTTATTTCAAATAACAATTTTATTAAAGATTTTTTTGTAAAACACTCATTCAGAAGAAACAAGCAAGTGTCCCATAAAAAAAATCCCATAAAGAACATAAAGATCTAAAGGGCAAGGGCTTAAAAAGATATACATTGCTTGATTATGTAACAGCGGAACTACGCAGTAAATCACAATCATCATCATCTACCATGTAGATCCCAGGTGCCCAACCTGCGGCCCTTTGGGCATTCTTTAGCGGCCACCCTCAGTTCTCCACCTAACTGTTAATGCATAGTAACTCACCTGTCCATTGACCCCTGCTGATGCGTCGTCGCATGGGATCTTCTTAGAGTGGAAAGAGGAGGAGAGGCGAATGACTCGCTCAGGCTCCAGCTGAGCACACTGATTGGCTTATGTGAAAGCCAATCAGCGACCCATACAGTGCCTGAGCAAGTCCCTTGCCTCTACTACTCTTCCCACTCTAAGAAGTTCCCAGGCAAAGATGTGTTGACGGGTGAATAGGTCAGTGCCTATGTTCCCATTATCCCACCAACAAACGGGGGATGATTTGAATAGGGGCACATAACCTTTGAATCAGAGGTAATGTGCCACAGAGATATTGTCAAAGACTGAATTATATATAAGACACAAAATGTGCATTACCATACTACAGTCTTCCCTAAAGCTTGTAGTATCATTTAAAATAATATCTTCTAGCTATGTCTGCTGTAATTTTTACATTAATAAATGCTTATACAAGTCAGTATAGATTGAGAATGTTATGTGCAGCCCTTAAGTGATGGTGAGGGCCGCACTTGTGGCCCCTCCATATCAACTCAGTTGCTCACTCATGTAGATCTAGTATCCTAGTACATAGTTGGTTCAAATGATAGGGTCATGAGTTAAAATAAAAACAGTTGCACAGCCAGAACAGTAAAAATGACAATCTACATTTCAAACTCAAACGTTGTAATAGCTTTATGATTGATGACATTTTGTTAGTATTCATTCCCTGCTCTGACCAGCTCATTCACTTCTGACTTGACTGGAGTAGAGCTGAGTGGCCAGACCTGACAAGGGCTTCTTATTTTCATCTACATCCGCAGGCCATTAATGCCTAGGCAGCCCTCTCTGGGGACCCAGGAAAGTATCTAGAAGCTGCCGCTCACCTTCCTCTATTCTAGTGCATGAAATAGGAATACATTTTGCTGAATTTGCTGCTTACTTGAAGTTCAGACGTATTTGCTGTGCTGGCAGCCAGCGTGCTGACTGCTTGCCTCGCTGTTGGCTTATGACTTAACGGGGCTCGTGACGCCTCGACACGCCATTCTACATCTGGTAAGAGACGTAACCTGCTTTTATTGTATCTATGGGAAAGAACAGAAGGTAACAAAAATAGATATAAAAAGGCAAGATTTATAGCGACGTAGCTATTTAGGTTTTAGCGACTTATAAATAAATGGGATCTGGTTCCAGTGACAGTCACACATTAACTGGTAAACTGAAGGGACTTCAAAGAAGTTTGCGAATATATATACATATATTATTTTACACAAAGTCATAGGGAAAAGAAAGCATGACCCTTTTAATTATTAGATTGCTAGGTTTTATGTATCAGGACACAATAATAATATTATTTTATTAATATTGTTATTAATAATTATTAATTAAAAAATATGTTTAAATATTTAATCTTTTGCAGATTATAAACCTATTCAGATCCTTCCATGTAATTTTTTGTTGAAAAACCTTTTCTGCCATCCTGTTGTGGATTTTCTGGTGTACCAATGGTCATTGTGCAGTTTTATGACCCAATCCTATCTGAACTTTACCGATGGCGCATTTGACTCCCAACAATACTTTGGTAAACAAGCTAAAAGCAGGGGATTCCCTGACATCATCACCCTGCTGCCTGATATCGGAGGAGCTGGAAACACAGGACTGCTGAGTCTCCAGCTCAGTTGATGCTTTGCATGGAGACCCCGTGGTCCCCTATGCAAAGCAATGGACATCAACCGTGATTTTCGGTCATGTCTGATATCCCTGTTTTTGAGCGGGAATGATTGTTCCCGCTCGAAACATGGATGGCCGCATTAAATGGCCCATATCTATGAGTGTGTTCCCAGCCAAAATCATCATTCCTTCACCTCTGTACTGGGCATTGTGGAGAATACGATTTTGAACCAGATAACCTGTGTTCTTTGCT
Organism: Ptychadena robeensis; assembly: GCA_036250615.1. Classification (NCBI taxonomy): domain Eukaryota; kingdom Metazoa; phylum Chordata; class Amphibia; order Anura; family Ptychadenidae; genus Ptychadena; species Ptychadena robeensis. Next base: position 88,124,670 of record CM070033.1, read on the forward strand.
TTGTTACAGTGTTAACAGTTATATCTGCTGCTGACTAAGATGAAAAGAAGAGAGGGAGGTTAATGTAATTTTGTATTTCGGGAACAGTGCTGCATTTTTAAAGATCCAGGGCAGGCCAGGGAGTGTTGTCCACTAGGACAGGATTTGTGTTGCTGCAGAATGGGCAGTAAAAATGCCTGAAAAGTAATGCACAACTTTTCCACTGAAAATAAATTTTATAGTGTTTTCATGTCGACGGTAGGTCTAGCAAGCCTAGAAATTCAAGATAGCAAAACAGTTCCTTGATAATGTAACCTTATTTTCAATAGATTCTGTAACAAAAGCCAATTGTCTCTAATATTGCTACTTTGGGTTTTAGTTTTTAGTTAAGCAATGGCTTTCTCCTAAAAATATGTTTTGCCTTTGTCCAAGTCATAATAGTAATAGTAGTCTGTCTTTAACCTAAAAGAATGTTAGTTAACACGTCTTTATATATTCATTTGTCTAGGGTTATCACTTTAAAATGGCGTGTAAGCCTATAATAATATGCCCCATGACTGTCACAAGCCTGATTTTACTGCTGTTTGCAGGAATCATTGCTCTCTCGGTTACTTAATACATGAAGTGACAGCATTTATTACAACCTTGATGCCTCTAACAAGCTGCTTTCTGCTTGAATAATTAGTATATGAAGGAGGTGGGAACCTTCCATCTCCACCTGGGGGGATTCTAGCTACTGACATCAAGGCATTTGGAGTGGAGGATTCCTATGTGCTTCTGGGTGTTTTCCCAGTGAATGAACAGTACTTTAAAGGTATTATCCAAACAAACCTTACATCGAAAATAAGATTAAAGCATTTCTGTCTCTATGCTTGTAATCTCAACCCCAGGCAGGAAACGGGAAGACTGATTCCTCAGACAGTCTGCAATGCTGGAAGCATTTGTCTTTGTTAATTTACATGGATAGCAGTGGTAAATCTGAAAGAGCATGCTGGTGGATTTGAGATTTCACTGGTGCATTTCAAATAATAGCACCTGACAGTTTACCAGCAGCTAAAGTTGATTTTCTCTCTGCAAAGCCAAATATTGTGTGCGAGCTGTGCAACCTGTATAAATAACTTGCAGAATGGGGCCGAAGCACGAGTTTACTGCAGATCAAATGACTTGATATAAGTGGGCAAGAAGTGGAACGTGCCAGTCAGGACACACATTTGTCATGCTCCGTGTCATTCTGTCCTTAGCCCCTTTTCTGTCAGTCGCATGATATTTTCATCCTTATTTATTACAGTTGGCCAACGCACTGTTCCAGTCTCGTTTATGACATCATTTTGGGTTTTCATAACTAATTGTCTTAAATTTTTTTCACTCATTTATTATTATTTATGATTTCTTTATTCCTTTCTTAACAAAATGTACAGTTATTTATTATCCCAGTTATAACTTAACTGGAACCTATCTGAAAAATTACCTTAGGTACACTTACCACATGCTGTCATGTCTGTCACTCTAGCCCTCCTATATGAACAGTAAAGCAGTAGTCTATTGGGCATATTCAGGTCTACATATACATAGGCGCTAAGTAGTAGTCTATTGGGCATATTCAGGTCTACATATACATAGGCACTAAGTAGTCCCATCTTTTGTTCTCTGTGGGACCTTCCGTCTCATAAGTAGACCTGGTTAGTTGGATCGTTCACATAAGAGGCCTCAAAATCACTTAAAATTAAAGGGTCCTTGCCTGAAACACCTTGATTTGAAAACGTACAGGCTTAACTTGTAGGCCTTTCCTCCTCCACTGGTAACTAATTATGTTCTGTCCTGATGCTTTGTTGCTGATCCAACAAGTTTCATCTCTGCTTCTTTACACCACTGTCTCTTTCTTTAGTCATCAGGAGGCAAAAGGTGGGGACATTCCTCTGCATGACTGTCCGCTTATTGTTTTACGGATATTTACAGACATTAAAAATATCCAAAGAGCAGTGAACTGTGAAAACATGAAACATTATATGGGGCCGGTAACACTAAGAGACCATTCACATGGGCTTTTGGAAATGCTGCGTTTCCACTGCTCTAATACCTGAACACCGCTGCAGTTGGGAAGACGCATCAATAGGCATCTCCCTGGCGAAATTGCATGGGGGCATACACAGGGACTGGCAGGTTCTTTTTGCACTGCTGACCACTGTTAGCAACCTGGGAAGCACTTTTTATGTCTAAAAGCTACTTGATGTAGATTTTTCTATAGTTTTGTATTTATTTCTCAAAACTTTCTCCATTCTCCATTCTCCATGTTACCATTCAAGAGGTCCAACACTTTTGTTTTGGTAACTGTTATTGCACGGAAGCAAAAATTACAATAATCTAAGAAGAAATCCGATGAGAACACTTTTGTTGTATGCACAAATGTGTAAGATGGGCATTACTTTGACTTTTGGTGATTTTCTTTAAAATTTGATTGTGTCTATTAACAGTTTTAGCTATAGTATTGCTGTGAAAATGTGATCCAATACACACACAGCGCCATTTTGTGGCTTTGACTTCTCCTCAATTCATCTGAATGGAGGGGCAATTACAACACACTTGTGGGTACATAATGTAAAAGAGCCCTAAAGAAGACTTGTGGATACACCTCTGGAGGTTGAATGCAAAGGTACATAGTTATTCAGCTTAACATCTCAGAATGTAACTGATACATTTGTTATTCCCACTTATTGTGCCCTTTTGTTTGATATGTCAAAACCACCATTACTATACCATGCGCAAGGACTTCACAATCAGGTTATTGCAGGGCATGGGCATTAAGCGCACTGTAAAGGAGAAAATAAAATGATTCTGCATTCGATTTTACTTTCAGGTGTGCAACATGCTAATCTGGAAACTGTAGAATAAAAAGAAGACATTTAACTCTTTGGTTTTTAGCTATAACTAGAAAATGCTTGGTTAAAAATAAATATTTCAATATTTCATGGAATAAATGTAGCCAGCCCTAAATTGTCATAATAGATGTTTAATAACCACTAAACTTCACTAGATGGCTTGAATGTTCTGCTGTTATAGGAAGCCGAAATCAGCTGCTTTTGTCTTGTTGCCATCTGGTGTGAACTGGTCTTTCTAATTTAAGCTGTGCAGAGGAACTGTTAAGATTATTAAAAGTTTTGTCTCCTTTAGGTTTATATTTTGCACTTGCAGACAGTGATTACAGATGTGTTTTCTTGTCGCTCTCCTCCTCTTGTGTTCACAGTTTTGTATTAGTGCTATTAACCATCTGAGATTCATTCTCTCTTGGTCTGTTTACTGTACTTCAGTTGGAACAGGTTAAACAATTTTTTTGTGTTAGTATATTTGGCCCAGCCGCTAGAATCTGAATTTCCCATGCTGCATGAGACTTGTTATGGTCAATTTGTAATGTTTAAAATATTTATTCTAAATCTTTGTCTTTAGAGGATCCTAATTACTTCTGATTAATGCATGCCTTAAGCTGACTTGAGCATTGGAGACTCATCCATAGTTTTTTCAACGATATATAGGACAGAGGAATTGGCCTGCTGCAGGCTGCTTCCTTCAGGCACCATCTATCTCCTGCTATGTTAAGATGGCAACATAAGCCAGCATTAAAGCAAATAATGGCATGTCTCAAGGCTACACAAATAATAGAAGTAAGTCTCAATTTAGATCAATCTTTAAAATCCTAACAAAATCCTGTGCTTCTGATGGGGATGTAGGATGTGTAAATTTGCAGCAAACTCAAATTAAATGAAGCATGGGTTGTAATCGCATACTCAGGAGTTCTTTTCAAGGCAATTTTTGTGGATTATTTTCACAGTAAAATTATATAATTTGTAAACAAAGGGACTGTGTGTTTTCTGAAAGTTGACTTTTCCATTTGAGGACACACTGGTAAATGCTCATAGCCAGGGCAGTCAAAAAAATATACCGGTTAGCACACAGAAAATGAACAGCATATGGCATGGTCACAGATTTAGGTCATATAATAAGCATGTTAAAAAAAAAATGCCACTGGTTTATGTTAAAATGTCTAATGACCACATGCCCTTCTATCCAGTGCTGGGGGTGGGTCTTAAGGATCCTCCCATTACAGTACAGGCTAGTACAAAAACTATGAGTCTGGTGTAAAAGGTTTCAGGAGGATATAGAAAGGAGGTGCTTACAAATACTATGAGCATGGTTTAGGAGGCTTCCAGAAGACATAGAGAGGAGGTGAATACAAATACTATAAGCTTGGTGTAAGATAAATTTAATTCTGAAACTATAGTCCGGCTTTGCAGATGCTGTTATTTCACAAATACAGGTTTATAAAATGTTTGATTGAATTTTATACTGTATATCCTAAATTTCAAGATATAATTGAAGTCATGTGGCCTGTTTTTTTTTTGCTTGCCTGCAAAGCTGTATGTTTATATACTTTTACATTCATTTTCTCCCAGGTTCATACTCAATGTCCACTGCACCATTATAGTGTAAAACTGATTTTATGAAGGTTTTCTGCAATTTGGCAGGGCTTATCGCTTTTGTTTTAGGAAAATATATAGAAAGAGATAAGAAGAGATATAATTTTGCTTAGACAAGGATACACAATCGCAGACCTTGACTGGTTTGTAGTTTGTGAAGTCTTACACAAGCATTCTCTTTGATTCACAGAGAAGCGTGAGAGCTTTTCTCTCCATTCAGGCTTTTTGTGTGGTTTTGGTATTCTTGTTTCAGGCGTTGTTGCTCTGCCAGCACATTGATTGGTTTTCAATCAGGGGTACTAAATTAAAATAATATTGGCTTTTTCTATTCCATCCATTATGTGTCTTTTAACAGCTTCATGTGACTTTGTTTTATGCAATCTTTGTGAGTTAAGTGTTTGTAAATCGTAGCTTTGAATGGGTCTGGTATTTGAATGAGGAATCACAAGGATTTATAGACTCTGCTCCAGATATGGCTCCCTCTCTTAACCCTGTTTAAATTAGTGATCACTGTTCTGAATTGGGTGGTTGGTACTGATAGAAAAATAGAAAGGACTATGCCAATCTGAATATGGGAACTGGTATTGGTGACTTTGTGTGATAACAGGATCACAATAGAGTTTGGAAAGTAATCTTTCAATGTTATTCAGGACAGATTTTGTAGATAAGTAGTGCACTTTATATTGAGTATTGTTATTGTGTATATATTTATCTATAGTGTGCATTGTATATGACATACACATATGCCTTTATTTTGTTTTATTTTTAGCACGGATCTGTCAATAAACAAAATTTTTTTGTCCCAGTATGGATTACCACCATGCACCTATCACACCGATATTCACCCGAGAAATGACCTTAGCCACTACCAGCTAATTGAAGCATTTACCACTATTTACAACTGGAAGAGCCACTGTTCGGCTAGTGTGTTTCCAGCTCAATATCAAATAACAAACAACACCCTAAGATTAATGTAACATGAATATAGATATAAAAAAAAGAAAACTTATAGTTCTGCCATTTCCTATTGGTTAGAGACCTCTGGTAGCTTGGGGATTTTCAAAGCTTTTAAGTACCTGTACAATTAAATAGAGTAAACAATAAACAAGTTATTCCAAAAATCACATAGTGCAAAAGTGCAAAACGATAGAGTTCATCATATGTGGTGCAATTCTGTATATGTACTCAACAGGTTTGGCTGATTGGCCTAGCTTATTCAGGATTATATACATAAAGCCATTACACTTGTCCATATGCTGATGATTATGCAGTGAATCTGTGGATGATAGACACATATGAGTATACCCAATTTTTTTTTATTTGGGTATACTCATATGTGTCTTATCATCCACAGATTTACTAACTTAAAATTTGGGTATACTCATGTGTCTTTCATCCATAGATTTACTGCATATTCATCAGCATGTGGACAAGTGTAAAAGCTTTATGTATAAGCTCCTTAAGAAGCTACACAATCAGCTAAACGCATGGAGTATATATATATATATATATATATATATATATATATATATATATATACATAATTGCATCATATATAGCAAACTCCCCAAGCTGCTGCTCCCCAAGCTGCTGGAGGGCCCTTACCAATAGGACATGGCAGAACAATAATTTTTCTTTTTATATTTATATATATATATGTTGGGATGTGGCATCGGATAATATAGCTTTAAATGTATGTGGGCAAGTTAGAGAAAGGCTGTGTGTGTATGGTTCAGGGAAAGCTATAGGGAAAAAATAAAAGTATTGTATACATGTGTGTGCCTAATGGCTTGTCTACACTACACTACATGGTCCTCTGTGGTGATTCATGGAAAATGTTTTCAAATGGCTTCATGCATGGGCCGACTAGTCATTTCCACTTCTTGGATCACTTGAAAATTTATTTTCAAGTATCTGACAGCTATGTTTTGTATACAATCATTTTTTGGAGGAAATTATTTACACTGTGTGGTAACACCATTCATTGTCATTAGGTTGACATGCAAATTGCAGAAGCCAATCGGAATTAGAAATGGATTGAGAAAAATAAATGTGTGTGTATGGCTACCTTAAGTCTTTGATTAGACTTCAAACTACTAACTACAATATATAAAGAAATGTCTATTGAAAGATACAATATATATCTGTAGTATCTGAGTAGCCAGGTAATGTAAACATTGTTACACTGGGCAGTAGAAAACCATAAAGCTAGATATATGTAAACCTTTCTAACATTGGTCAGTTTTTTCTCTTCTCATGTGACCTCATCGCTGAGTTACCTTGGCTGAAAACCCTGGCACAAAAATAGCTTATACGACCTTACCCATAAGTTAAAACTGGTAGCTGACCTTCACTGCCACAGGCGATCAAGTGTTTTAAGGCTATCGCTGTCAAATTAAACTAAACATGAGAAGACTCCTTTATGTAGAATAAAATAAAAAATGGAAGCAGATGTTAAATAAAACAAATTACCTTATGTTTAACTACAACTATTCAACCCACAACAGATCAGGTCTAAAATATTTTCTTGTTTTTGAGGGTGCCAATACTGTTTTTAATATACAGTTGCAAGAAAAAATATGTGAACCCTTTGGGATTAGGTTTTGCATGAATTGGTCATGAAATGTTCTCTGATCTTCATCTAAGTCACACCAATAGAAAAACACAATCTGCTTAAAATAACATACTACACAAACATTATATGTTTTCATGTTTTTATTGAAAATAACATGTAAACATTCACAGCGCAGGGTGGAAAAAGTATGTGAACCTCTGGACTGTGACTGTTGACCAACCTTAGACAGCAATAACCTCAACCAGACATTTTCTGTAGTTTCAGATCAGACCTGCACAATAATATATAGTCATTTTGGACCACTCCTCTTCACAAAACTGTTTGAGTGTAGCAATATTCTTGGGATGTCTGGTGTGAATCACTCTCTTAAGGTCATGCCACAGCGTTTTAATTGGGTTGAGGTCAGGACTCTGACTCGGCCACTCCAGAAGCTGTATTTTGTTCTTTTGAAGCCATTCTTTTGTTGAATAACTTGTATGCTTTGGGTCATTGTCCTGTTGCATCACCCATCCTTTGCGGAGCTTCAGTAGGCGGACAGATGGTCTTACGTTTTCCTGCAAAATATCTTGATAAACTCTGGGTTTAATTTTTCCATTAATGACAACAATCCGTCCAGGCCCTAAAGCAGCAAAGCAGCCCCAAACCATGATGCTCCCTCCACTATGTTTTACAGTGGGGATGAGGTTTCGATGTTGGTCTGCTGTGCCTTTTTTTCTCCACACATAGTGTTGTGTGTTTTTTTTCCAAACCACACAATTTTGGTTTTATCTGTCCACAGAATATTTTGCCAGTAGTGCTGTGGAACATCCAGGTGCTCTTTTGCATGCTGCTCAAATGTGCTGCAATATTTTTTTTGGACAGCAATGGCTTCCTCCGTGGTGTCCTCCCATGTCCATTCTTGTTTAACCTCCCTAGCGCACTGCTGAGGTCCAGATTTGCACCAGAGTCCAAAAGTGCACCATAGACTTCAATGGTACATTTTTCTTTATGTTGTAGGCCTGTAACTTCCCAAAATATGTCCGTACAAGGGTCTAATAGACATCCTGACTATAATAATGTTTGAAACACTCAATTATGTCAAATATATATATTTTTTTATAAATTTCATGAGAAAACACAAAAATCAGGGCACAAAGCTATGCTGCTATGTACTAAATCTCGCCCAAATAAAGTCTCCCCAGATGTGCCCATTTGCAGTTAACCCTCTCTAACCTGGTGTGATGGATGTGATAAAATCACACCAGGTTAGAGAGGGTTACTCCATATGGACACATCTGGGGCACCAGTGACTTTTTATTTGGGCGAGATTTAGTACATAGAAGCACATTGAAATCAGTTTTCTACATAGAAACCTGCTTTCATGCACTGTACTTTTCAAATCTCCCGCTGCCTCCCCGATGTGACGTCATCACGTCACTCAGAGGGGGGGGGGGGAGAGAAGGAGGCATGCTGGCAGCATGTCACATCGGGGACACGGGACAGTGCAGAACTGTGAGTATGCGCTCCCGGTGCCCCGATGTGTACTTGACGGCACCATCTCGTCCAGTTCTATAGTAGCAGTAGCAGCGCTGGACGAGATGCTGCCGTCCTGACCGCTAGGGCGGTTAATGTTTTCCTTATTGTAGATGTGCCAGAGATTTGTAAGTCTTTAGCGGACAGTCTAGGTTTCTTCTTAACCTCATTAAGCATTGTGCTCTGTGCTCTTGCAGTCATCTTTCCATGAGGACCACACCTAGGGAGAGAAGCAACAGTGCTTAACTTTCTCCAATTGTAGACAGTCTGTCTTACCATAAACACATGAACATCAAGGCCTTTGTATATACTTTTCTGACCCTTTCCAGCTTCATGCAAGTCAACAATTCTTGATCGTGGGTTTTCTGAGAGTTTCTTTCTTACTAGGCATGGTTCACATTAGACAGTGCTCCTTAAAACCAGTAAACCCAAAACTGATGTGTCCAATATCATCTCATCACACTGATTGGACTCAAGGTTGGCTCACTCCTTGCTACAATGAATTCTTGGAGAAATCATTAGGCTAGGGGTTCACATACATTTCCATGTGACATGTGAATGTTTATGTTCAATAAAAACATGAAAATTTATAATGTTTGTGTAGTATTATTTTAAGCAGACTGTGTTTTTTTTATTTGTTTGATGAAGATCAGAGCATATTTTATGGCCAATTCATGCAAAAATCCATGTAATTCACATGCTTTTCCTTGCAACTGTACATGTTAAGTATGATTGAACATATGTATTTGTATGTATAAGTATAAAAACATATGATGTATTAAGTGACAAATTAGTCCTAACTCCCTTATAGAACGACTGGCAAATAGCCTATGCATCTTCCAGCAAGTGAAAATGCGTAATATGGCTTTGTAAGTATTTTAGAATATTAATTCAGGTGAATTACAATTCTTTTGGATAGTTTTCACAACTGAAATATATATAATTTGTCTAATTTGTTATTTTTTATTAAGTGTAAATTGGTGTTATTTTACTATTAATACTTTTATTTCTTTCTTTAATATCAGATATTTTTTTTCGAAATAATGATGTTTCTGTGTTCTTGTTTGTGCTCATTATTATTTGCTTGTTAACAACTGCACTGTGTGTGTACCGCAAGCAATCCTTGGAGCAGTTTGTTGTTTGTCAATATGAAACCATGTATGGGTGGCATGAGTGGTGATTTATAGAAATCGCCATGTTCACATTGGTAACTGGAAAATAAATTCCTGTAATTTAAAATGATGTACAGTGTTTTGTTGTAGCAGTTGTACAAGAATCAAAATAATACGAGACATGTTCTGTGAAAAACATAGTTCAGTAAAGGGCATGCACCCAGTTCTTTTGTATAAGAGTTGTAAATTAGTTTAATTATAATTCTCCTTATTTCTTAGTTTTGATCCAAGAATTGTGGCCAAACTCAGGGGAGCATTCCAGGAGGGTTACTTGTAATTATAGAGACCAACAAGCCTGAAAAATCCTTGTATTAGCTCAGCTATAGGAGCCGCTTCACCAGTTCAGTAGCTTCAACCAGAGTTGATCTGAAGCCCAAGCAATACTGTCCTCTTCCCAGATACACCAATTGGAAAATTGCAAAGGGCCCAGCTGGTGAAGAACTCATGCCAACTTTCCTGTGGATGCTCGTATTTTTATCCTGCTGCTTTTCTGAAAGCTTAAAGCTTAAAGAATACAAAATAAATAGTTTTAATAGAGTTGAAATTAAATGTTTTAGTAAAAGCAAGGTGACCGCAATTTTAAAAAGATAATTATCATGTTATACTTTACCAGTACATTTGACCAGGCTAAAATATTTTCTGTTCCATCGACATAAAAATGATAGTTTTAAAAATGTCTTTTAAGCTGAATCGATCAACCAAAAATGATCCAAATCCAATAAAAATCAACCGAGCAGTGATCGGACATGCTCAGTTGATCTTTCAAGTATCTGATGGGTTTTCTTAAAATTTAGATTGATTTGTATCCAACTGATATGATCGAACAGAAAATCAAACTGTGTATGCCCAGCTTAATATATAATACATTCTTGCAGTTTGAAAGTGTGCTTTCCTTTTTGGCTCTACATGTATGAGGAGGATACAGAGGGAGAGTAATGCAACTAACGTATCATTAATGCTGGCTCAAATAAAAACTCAGCAGTTTTTTTTCAACAAAATGTGTCCGCTTGGTGAAAATCAGGATGTTTCTATTACCACACATTGGCTTACCATTATACCAATAACTGTAAGTGTAATGTAAAGGTGGCTAATGTTTGAGTTATGTCTGTCCATTGGGCATATTGCAAGTAGCAATATATTCAGCTTAAATTCATAGCTACATGTTTTAACATTTTATTTTACTGTTTGCAAGAGGTTAGGGTTAAGTGACCATATACTAAGGATAAAGAGAAAATATATCAAATGTAAAGTTAGTCCATAATTTATGTGAGGTGCTATACACATGGAGGTGCCTTGTTTGCAGTCATTGGTGGCAAAGTTCACCCACTGTGTAGCAAAGCACACACATATTAGTACAATGCAAATTGTTAGTAAATGCAATGTTTTTGTTGACGGACACAGGGAAATTATTCATTGTGAACTGTATTCTGTTTTGGTTTTGCAAATGTAGCCATGGGTAAAGGCCTCTTAGGAAATCTTATGCCCCAAGTCCATAATGCTGTAGTTATTTTATTGGTTAATTTACTGATATTTACAACATAAATTTAGATTTTTTTTCCAATGATCTCAGTGTTTAAGATTTCTCTCTTTCTTCTCTAGGTTGAAGATGCTATGCTGATGTTTGACAAAACAACCAACAGACATCGAGGTATGTGCTTTGTGTTTGTTTTTTCTTTTGCTATTTGGGGCTTTTGGCCTCACCATAGCTGTGTTCTATGGAAGTTAATAAACTGTATTAGTATCTCCCTTACCATATTTTACTGTATCTTTGAAAAGGATAAAGCTAGCCACACACGGTACGATTTTGGTTCAATCGATGCTCGATTAGATGAATTTTTTCATCGATTGAAAGAAAATCGAGAAATGCCCACATGGTACGATCGACGATAATTGTTCGATGAAGGCAGAAAATCGAATCGCATTTTGATCGGACATGTTGGAAAATCATCGTCGATTGTGCCAAAATCGTTTTATAATCGTCGATGTTTGTGGTGTTTCTCCTGGATTGATTAGATTCGATATACCCAACATAGACCACTTCAATCTGGAATTCAAACGTTTCAATACCAAAATCGATGATTTTAGTAATATTTTGGAATTGAAATCTCACCACAATCGCAAACTCAATGTGGGGTGTATGTTGATGCGATTAAGATCGATTTTTGATTAGATTGAATTCCTCGATCTAATCGAGAATCGATTGAACCAAAATTGAACCATGTGTGGCTAGCTTTACTGTACTCTTGAAACCAATTAGCTTGTTTAATACATCCTGGATACCAAGCAACAGTGTGAATACAAATCATTACCTCTGCCTCCAGGCTAATGTAAACAGTTCTCTGTGAGCAAGGCCTGTGAACAATGAGAAAGACATCTGCTTTACTTACCTTGGTTTAGTGTCTAAACTGGCAGGAGCCATAAATTATGTTGTCTCATAGAAAGTTTGGAGTTCAAGTGATACCGTTTATTGGCTAACTGAAGTAATTGAAAAAACAAGATTTCGGGATGTCTCAGAACCCTACTTCAGGCTTAATACAAATCTGGTGTTTGAGTCTCACATTTATACACAAGTCATACACACCTACATCTTGAAAGCTTGCTTTTTCAATGACTTCAGTTAGCCAAGAAAGGAGATCACTTGAACTCTGTATTCATCTAACACTGTACAACTCTCTACTATTGCTATATTTTCCTCATGTAATCCTCAAAAAAGCTGTTAGATACAGATAATGTCTATAGACCAAGAACTAGATGTTCACCTTGCTTTCTGTAATTTGATGTTTGCTTTTGCTTTGGATTAGAGGGGAAAGGATTAGGAGGTTTTGGTGGAACACAGCCTACCTCTCTCAAGGCTACCAGCATCTACAAATATATATGGTGACACAAACGTCACCATAATTATGTAATATCAGAATAAATCAACTTATAAAGCAATAAACTAATATGGTTTAGAACCCAATACATCTTGTTATGTAATGTAATAATTTACATTTAGTTGAATTGAATATTAGATTCTAGCAAAAGGCCGTGCACTGTCTTTCTTAAGCCTTCCATACACGCTAAGATTTTCCGAAATCAGACGCCAAATCGATCTAAGCCATTACGGACATGTATGCAATTCTTAGACCGATGTAATTACTTTAGATGGGGACCAGTGTCCCTGTATAAAGTAATTGCCAGCACACAAAGGGTGACAGGCCGATCCTCGCCAGGAGTGGCCGCGTGTAATGACATCATCACGTGGGGTCGATCTGCCAGGAGATCGGCAGATGATCTAAACATGTATAGGCACCTTTACACTTTGTGCGATTTGTCAAGCATAGCCAGATATATTGGTATAGCCAGGTATATTGGTAGCTAGACATATACTGTGTCACTCTATTAGATGTGATATGTCCTGGTTACAGTTTATGCATTTCATTAGATTAAATGATCTGGTGGTGTTGATGGTGCATTATAATTTTGCATACGTTGTGCTCTACCATGCACTATCTCTTAGTGTCTAGATTTTTTCATCTGCCTTTGCAGCCCTTAGGTGGATATAGAAGGTTGATGTAACTGCATCTGCTAAACACCTTATGAAATCAAGCAGCAAAGTAACAAATTGAAGCTTATAGCCTCAGGAACCAATAAAGAGTTGAGGGAAGAAAGCCTACTGGCAGAGCAAAGATTTTGTAATGATAATCAGGCAGAGGCTGATTCGTTGTTTGCCTATACTAACTGCCAAGATAAATAACTTGTCATCAGTGAGCTGTTGTTACTTGGCACCACAAAAACCCAGCAAAGATTTATTACGATTTATTCCTTAAGAATAACTATGCAAAACATTTTTATTAAGCTATATTTTTTCAGTGAATCTGTGGCTAAGCTTTAAGCATTTGAGTGCTAGTGTTAAATGTTAAATTACCTCTGCAGCTGCAGGCACTGTGGAGCAGTTCCTTCTCTACTTTTATGACAAAAATATGATGTTGACTTGACGCTTTTAGATTTTCAGCTTACTCTGACACCAACAGTCATGTTCAAAGAATTGTCAGTAAAAAAAATGTCTAACTAGTGAATTTTGGACACGTGTTACCTAAAGTAAGAAGAGAATAATATTTCTAGGCCTTAACAGTTGCCTTCACTTAGGCTTTAAGTTAGGCTGTATAAACTCTGATGCCATTTTCTTCATTATATGTATTTGATTTGTATGCAAATTGGAAGTCGTAAACAGTGACTTTTATGGGTATTTATTGATCTCTCATTGATTACCAGACGGGAGAATATGCTGTCTGGAATGAGTTGTTTTTTTCAGTTTATGTGTTTGCTGTAAACAAATGGCTTATGTTTAACAAGCTTTTACCGTAGTATACAGTAATGCTATATGTGTCCTCCATCATCATAAAAAAAACAACTTTTCAGTCACCTTCCTTTTTTGTAAGTGGGAAGGAGATGAAACCTCTGCTGAGTTTTTATTTTTGCCTCTGTTCCTGGTCCACTCATATTCTATAGTTCAAGCTTTGAGATATTGGCGTTTTATATGCATTATTCTTCTGGTCATTGTCCTTGTGTAGCTTGACTTCTACACAATATATAGATAACAAGATCTTTGGTCTTTCTCCTGACCTTTCAGGAAGGCCAGTACTTGAAACACCCAAAATAAAGGACAACACTGTGTATATGACTCCTTGGCAGTGTTAACATGCAGTATGTAACTTCCCCTGCACACAAAACGTTTTTGCAAATATATTTTGCTATTCAAATGGTTTAAACCAGAATTGTATCAGCCTGAAGAATGTATCTGAGACATCCCGAAAGCTTTCTTCTCTAATGCCTTCAGTTAGCCAATAAAGGGTATCACTTAAACGCCAAACTCTCTGTGTTTATTGATGGCTAACACGGTACAACACTCTACTTTAACACAGTACTGTCTAAAACTTAAAATTTACCTAAGGGATTACTGGACAGGACAATTCTAGAGTAAAAAGTAGAGGCATCTTCCCATGCTTTGAAAACATTCACAGTACCAAGATTTCAATCAGTGGATGTAGGAGTTATTTTGTGTAAACCATATTTGAATTTTTTTTAATTCTCTTTTATATTTAGTATATCAACTCTGTTCTCCATGCTGTACATAAAATAAAGCCAAATTGTTGTGAATTCCCCATCTGTTGGATTGCTTGAATTCTGGGGCTTTTATTTTTTCCTGTCTCATTTCCATGAATGGAATGAATAACATGCATTCATTTTAGTGCAGTACAATGATTGTATGCTTGTGGTGTCCAGTGTTTAGAATAACTCCCAGCTTCATCAGAAGCTTTTATTCAGTGCACATTCCAGGCCTCAATTTCTGCAGGCAATTTGCTTTATTGTAAGCCCATTCCAGAAATGTTATCATTTTGGCAATCTTTTTGGTTCTGTTGAACCTCTTCACTATCGGCTCTCAAAGATACCAGTTTGTATTTAATTATAAAAATATGCACTTACTGATTATATAACTAAACATGAATGCCATATAGGCATTGCTCGAGAGTACTTGTTTTAATAACTCCCTTGATAGTCATGGGCAGAACATGTTATGTGGGTGCAGTGGGGGTTTTAAACATAATAATACAACAAAAATTTTAGAGTACATTAGTAGCAATAGAGAAATAATAATGGAGAGATTTCTTTTTTTGCCATGATATGAAAAAAATTCTTCCATTTTCTCTATTGGCTGTTTTTTCTGTTTTTGCTTAATGTGAAAAGTTGCACTGGGGCATATTTTTAGGCTTCCATTGATGACCCCTTCTTCTAGTCATAAAATAGCTTCAGTACTTTGTAAATAGTTTTCTGGGTTTGTTTTACATATATGGAATTGACATTTCTTTCAGTAAAGTAAAGCTGAACTCCAGCCTTCTCACAATGTGAATAAGAAGCTATAGCAAATCAAATAGAGTCAACCTATTGTGTGGTATTACCCCAGCTAACCATCTTCATGAAACTATGTGTGACTTTTTTTATGATCCGATGAAAGTAGGTAGACTGTCTTAGTTCACTCTCACAAAGTGGAAAATGAGCAGGCTTCCAATTTGCTTAATTAAGTTCAGATTTATTCATGTGCATTACATTTGAAATGTATGTGTATGCTATGTCAATAATGTTTCAGTGACCCATCATTTTTGTAATTATTTACTTTGTTCAGGAAATACATACTGTGATAAATTAATAAACCATCCTAAAATGGACCTTTATGTTTAATATTAAAATGTATAAACATAAAAATGTCAAAGCATTTGTGAGCAATCTGTGTGCATAATTGGTGCTAAAGCAGAGTGTATGTCATTGTGGATATTGAATTCCTCTGTAACCAAAATGATGTCACTGATGTCAATTCCAGTATCAGGAGGTGTACCGCTCCCCTCTCTTATTTAGTAGCTGGCTAATTTAGGAGAAAAGGGGCATTACTCTTCCTACTAATTTCACACCCTACACATCATTTGCACAAGCAGGGTGGGAACTAATAATGCCCCCTCCCTCCTCCGTTACCCCGATTTCAAAATCCGGGATGTGGAAGAGAAAGTCAAATAACAAATTTAAACCTTAAAACAGGATACTTGACAGGTATGGCAGAGACATTCATCATATACACACACACACACACACCAATCAATCGTGCAGAGACATAAATCATTCACATAGAGACACACATGCTATACTCATACAGAGACATCAGTCATTCACATAGAGACAAATGCACAAAAACCTAGAAACACACACACATTACATGCACTCTACTTACTGTCTGCAGTCAGTTCCTCTATGGTTGGCTTCCTGCCTGTCCCTCCCTCAGCCCCCTAGCTATGCCTCCCCTCAGCCCCCTAGCTATGCCCCCCCCTCCCCCCCGCCGGAATACTGACTCATTGCCCCCCAGTTTGGGAACTGCTGATGTAGCCAATGCAGTGTGCTCCTCCTTGCATCACTGTTTAATATGTGACTGCAAGTCTCTCATACAAGTACAGGTGGTACATGTAGTCCAGGGAAGTAGGCCTTTTACTAGAGGGGCAAAATCACCACCACACGGGCACATGAAGACAGAACAAGGAATAGAAGAAAAAAGGAATAAGGTGTAGAAAAGCTCTTTTGCATAGAAAAGAAATTATATTTTGTAGTTTAAGAGGGTTTAATAACCATTTAAGATGTGTGAAATAATAATTTTTCAAAGTAGTTGTTTTAAGCCGTTTTATTATCGATCTTAATTTTTATGTCTTAGTAAAACATAACTTTTTAGTTAACATTGAAAAGTTTTGACACACTTAATCTTTTTATACAAATTTAAACCTTATTCTGATTCTGAACTGCAAAATATTAGGTCTGCTGCAGAGTACACAAGAGAGAGTACATCAGCATTACTAAAGGTCTGTTTTTTACAGCAGAGGAAATTGTAAAGTTCTTTAGGAGGTGCACTGTAATAACAGGGAAGTTCTTGATACAAACAATTCATGTAAATAGTTTTTCCATTTCCGTCACCTCTGTTTAAATGTATTCATCTTCATGGTCTGACAGCCAGACAAAGTCAAACACTTAGATGCTTTACAGATAAAATTCTGATTTCCCTCCAAATAGCTGCTAGTCATTACATGGACGCATGACTTCTGCTATTGCAGATATGGCATGTAGTTCTAAAATGATTGAAGCCTTTGCTAAGGAAAAGTGTATATTAATCTGTTCCTTCTGGTATTTGTTGGTAGGGCTTATCTTGTTTATTCCAATGAGACAATATGATGCCTCCGTTAAATAAAAAAAAAAAAGAAACGGTGACCTGTAAATACTAGAAGAATAATAGACAGTAGAGTGGGAAAATATTGCTGACTGATGCAGAAACAAACATGGTATCACTGACATTTTGATATGAAGCTTACCAATAAGCAAATGTGGATATTCTGTTTTATTTTTAAAAAAATACATTTTAAACCATGGAAATATTAGCTGACCAATAAAAAATTCCTGAAATGTATACCATTCCGTTTATGCATAACCATGTGCACTAAAGTTGGATGGTTACCTATTAGCCTTACTGGAATTTTCTGCCTGCATTCTTTTTTTTCCATCCCATTTCATCCTTAGTGGTTGCAATATAAAGCAAAGGCTTCTTAAACCTGTTTGCTCATATTGAAACACACCAATGTGTAATGTTATGTCCCCTTAATAATATCTGAGAAACCCACAGCCCTTCGTCACCAATTATTTCTCTAAGGATTGATTTCACTGAAAAACCGATGGAAGAGGAAACATGATACAATAGATGTGCTGACAACTATCATGAGTGTGTTAGCCAGATGACTATATTTAAAAATGGCTAAATTATATAAAAGGCAAAAATTTTTCAGATTGACCAGGATTGTATGACTTGTATTTTAGATAACATTTTATTTAAAGAGAATACTATATTTTTAGATAGCATAGAAGCAGTAAGGCAGATTACCAGATTTTCCCACAATTGTTATAAAAGGCCTATTTGTTAATATTATTCTATGACATTGGCATTGCCCTTGTTATGGTTATTTAGTTTACATATTGTAAATAAAGCAGCATTCAAAAGGGCTCCCTGGCTACCCCACGTAATCCCTATTTCAAAAAGTACCTAATGTGGCATCTTCATGGCTGGAGCACGGACCTACCACGCTGCAGCCGATACTACGAAGATCTGCAATTGAAAATAAATGAACATTTTCTGGCAGCAGGAAGGGATTTCTTTTCCAAGCATGCCCCTTCCACTGTCTGACTTATTGCCTCGATGAGAGTGCAGTGATGAGAGTGCCTCTCTCCTGTCCAGAGACACATTTCATCACAGCAGCGGAATTGCCCCCCCACAAAGCTCTCCAACAGAGGAGACTGCCTAGTCTCTGTAGGAGGTGGAGGGGGGCAGTGATGAGGGTTGGAGGTAGCTTCAGTTCTCCCGAATCTAAAATGCTGGCATTAGGAATGAACATTAGGAAGGTTTTTTTTTTTACGTGAAGCGGTTTTCCAGTATCTGATGTGCTGACAGGTGAGTATTGTGTCTATTTAATGTATGTGGGGTTTTTTTATTTTGTTTTTAAAACTGCTTTAACATTAATTTATGTTGCGCCAACATATTATGGTTCCTTACTAATGCTAAAATGTTTATTGTAGGTAACTTGGCTGCAGCCCTCAAACCTCACTTCGAACTTCCCACATGCTGTTTGTGGGCTCTATAATAGTGTATATATATATTATTTCCATGTTGGAACTAACTTTTCTCAACTCTTTCACTAATTAGACATACCCATATGTCCTTTATGTTTTGGCCATGAAGGATTATTTTAGATCTCATTTGTTAATTGGAGCATGTACTACACCTGTCTGTTTTCTGATGTGTGAGATAACCCTCTAATGTCCAAAAGTATTGGATGTTGAGAAGAGGGCAATAATATGAAATATGGGTTTTAGCCATATGCAGACATGCTGTCATATTCCTAAAGATGAAGTAAATCAAGTTTGGACCAAAGTGGATCATGTTGCATGCTTAGTCATCCTTATTTACTAGTATGTACACTTCTCTAAGGCACCATAGTATGAAGTACATAAACAAACTAAAGGCCCCCATACACGTCCAGATTTTTCATCCAATCAACTCAATTCAATACATTTTTTTGGGTTGATTGATTGAAAAGCTATGGAAGCCCACATGGTTAGATCAACCTAAAACAAATAAAATTGGGGAAAAAATTGATTGAAAAAGGATTGGACGTGCTGGTAAATTTTAATTGGTTGTATTGAAATTCATTGCACTTTCAGTCTATCTACAAAAAAGTTGGTCAAATATCTGTTACTACAGTTGGCAAACATACAATCAATCACAGATTTCCCTGACCCCCCAAAATTTATCTTTTTAAGTTGATTGAACAGAAAATCTAGATGTGTATGGGGGGCTTAAGTCACATATATCAGACGTATACATACATGAATACATACTCAACTTCTGTGACAAGTAGGTACACTTTACCTACATGCAAACATATAAATAGAGTTCTTTAGTATTTCCTATGGCACTTTCTACAAAAAGTTTGGAGTTTAAGTGATACCCTTTATTGACTAACTGAAGTAATTAAAGAAGCAAGCTTTTGGGATGTCTCAAATGTCTTCTGCAGGCTTTATCTTTATATGGCACTTTCTAAAATACGTGCATTACTACTAAAGGGGAAACCTTTACAGGCCTCGGTAAAGGTACCCATACACGTTGCGATTTTTCGGGGACCGATGCGATATTCGATTTCGACGCCCGATTTTTGCTTTAGTGCTATTTTTAAAAGTTGGTCGGATGCCCGACTTTTCGGCCCCGATTATTCACAGCCCGACCGACCAATCAGCTGGTTGGATTGGGAATCTTTTAAAAGTGGCCGACTTACCGAAAATTACAGGCATCCTCATTCGGGACCCGACCGACTTTTCGGCCGATTTTTCTAAAAACAACATCAGTCGGACTACATTTGCATGTTAGGAATCCCGAACGATCGACCTACCCGACCGACCAGATCGGTCGGAAGGGCTAAAATCGCACGAAAAATCGCAACGTGTATGGGTACCTTAAGGCAGTAATGGGACATATATTTGCCTTGAATTGTTTTACATAGGTTGTTCTATTTAGTCTATATAATGACAGAACATCGGTTGCAGTACATCACTTGTTTTATGACTGTATAAAAGCTATGATAAGTATAGGATTTAATGTTTAGTGTGTGACCCAAAACCTGTTATTGCTATAAAATGAAAGTTAATGCACTGCTGCTTCCCGATTCATTAGATAAATTCAGTGTGGGAACAATCCCATATTACTGTTCAGCAGTGTATTGTATAGCTGCGAAATGTGTTTGATGTTCCTTTTGGCAGACATTAGGGCAATCAAACTGTGATTTGGAATGCAAGGTTAGGATATAAATCTATGCTATTGACTGGTTCCATTACTTATAAACACATTTCATGAGCCAGTAAAATGTTCGGTGCCAAAATGAACATGACTTTTATCCCAATGGGTTAAGAATCAGGAAGCACAGTAATACGTGAATACGTGAAAGAATCTGACATCTCTTCTACATATACACAGTCCTAATATGTTAGACTGTTAAGGTGAGCCTTTTTTACACAAATATAAAACATTTATAACATTTATATTTCTCATTTAAAACATCCTAAGCTAGTGTTTTTGAAATTATGAAAGGTGTTTATTTTGCTCTTGCTGTAGGTGGAAAAGTCCTGGTTTAAGGAACTGCGATAAGGAAAAAAAAATTACATAGTTCGTGTCATCCCTGTCAATTCCCTACATCAGTGGTTCCCAAACTTTCCCTTTTTAAGATAGGAACATTATTGTTCATGGTTCCCCCCCCCCCCCCATTCAAACAACACAGGTTAAGAAGGTATCACAGGTAACGCAGTAGCATTACTGTTATGCTTTTTCACTCATACCAGTCATGCATCATTTATACACATACTAATTATACAGAAGCAAGCACACAAACAGGGACACACATTACATGCACATTACATTACACAGTACTGTAATGTAAGCTAGTTCCCCCATGGTTATGTTCCTGTTTGTCCATCTCTGAGGCTTTTCTGATGGGCTGGCAGTAGTAGGGGAGTATGGGTGGACTGTGTGCAATCCCCAGAGGAAGACAGAAGGGAGAGCCAATATGCAGCTGAGTTCTACAGATCTCTATCAGATCTCAGATCTCCCTCTATCTGGTTGACAGCGCAAATCTCATATAGAGGACTCTAAGTGCTACCTCGACTTTGGCCCTGGCTATGTGTTAGTGATGCAAAGGTTTTTGTGCCCAAGAATTTAAACTTGATTTGCTCTGCTGTTAATGTCATATTTTGCAACAGGTTTGTTAGTAATGCCTATTATTACTTAGTTACCCCATGTCATAAGTGTATGTTTAAACTGCTGTACTATGTATGGCAAAGTTTTTACTGATTGGTTGATATGCACTCGATAATTAAATCGCAAGTTGAATCGAGAATTGAAGAAGAAGTGCAAATGCATGGCTAGCTACTTTAAGTGTGGTCTAACTCTGCTCCCTACCTAATAGTGATTAATGCTTAGGTGGGAGATGGTGTATTTGGGCTTTATATTAATAACAAGCTCTCTTTTTGTTTTTAATAAATGCTCAGTTTATTGAGAGACCTGGTGGAGACATATTTAAATCTATACCAAAAATTCTGTTATAGAATTTTTTTTTGGGCCATGATTGGCAATGGAGCATGGCATGGTGTTCTGTATTATAGGTTTTACCCTGCAGAGTGCTGCTCACAGCAGCTTTGAACAATAGAGAGGAAAAGCTGAGTGGGTAAACTTAAAAATTTACCCTCCCTTCTAGTAACAAAGCAGAGACGGATTTTCTTTTAATTAGGTTGATTAATTATGAACCATGGAGGGAGAAGTCCTGATTCAGCCAGTATAATTATATTCAAGCAGCTCTGAAATGGACTGGGGGTTCTGGAAGGCACCTGGCACCTGGAGTTCAACAGGATGACATTGGTCCTCAGGAGGAATAGCGTGGAAACATTTCTAAATAAAGCTTTCTAAATGTGGTTGTACATTTCACTAGGTCTCAGTGTGAACAAGATGTCTTGCTGTAGTTTTGCTGATTAAACAAGTGTTAATATAAATGTACATGAATGCTTTTCCCTGCCCTAACATGTGTGCACCTTCAGTGCTAAGGGAGCGTGGCTGTTTTACATTATTTCAATGTTGCCTGACTTGCAGATCTAAAAAAAATTATTTTAAACAATAAAGGGTTAATGGTTGTTTTTCCAGACCGGTGCAAGGCATGCAGTAATATAGATAGATCTGCGTTGCTAGTATTTGAAACAAAGGCTGATTTCATATTGCCCATATTAATGTACTTTTAGTGAACAAGGGTGAAGCATAGCCATATCATTGCTGAGCCAGTGAAATCCGACTTCTTATTAAAGATCATCACCTTCCTAAAGCCATCTATTGAAGGTTCAACTGTGACACAGCTAAGCAGTTTAAGAATACACAGACATGATCACAGACTGTTCTACCTACAGAATAGGATGCAGAAGCAGTACATGTCCTGCAACACCATGACCCTTTTTTAAAAAGTAAGAAATAAGAAATGTTCGTCTCCTAAAATGATTATCATTTCATTGTAGCATTCATATGAAAAAAATAATTTTTTGCAGCAAAAAATCTAAATTCAGTTATTAAATATATATATATATATACACATACACCCTGAACTCTAATATAATATATAAAAACAAAAACTTTCAAGCACACAAACTGCTTATCCTCAATCCCATCTCTTCACCTCTGTAGATCATACACTTGGGACCCTTTAGGTGAAAGTAATGTCATATAAAGCCTTAAGGGTCCCCATATACCTTACAATCTTACCATACAATCTCTGTACAATCCACTTTTCTTCTAGCAAAACCATGTAATATGAGGACCTTTCTAAACCTTCCAATCACTATGTATCAGGGAGGACCCCGCACTAGATAGTTGTTTGTAGATCTAAAGCAAATTGTATGGAGTGATCTAAAGGTGTATGGGGTGCTTAAGTCATAGCTTAACGTAGGCCTCATTGTGGGCTGTTAGTTCTAGTATTGTAGTATTGCATAAAGTATATTGGATACTGAGCTGCGTGTTCCAAGCTTCTCTGACAGTATTGAAGCCCTTTGTTTTCTCTGCCCTTGTGAGTTTTTCACTTTTTGCTAGTGAATATGTTGGTTCTGTGAGGTACCCGAGTACTTCTCTCCAAAAGTACAAGTAGACACATGATTTCTTATAGAGAAATGGAATAATGTAGAGTTTTGCAAGACTAAAGGATTTTACATATCATAGTCTAGGGCTTGGATCTTGAATTTCCTTTTTCATAATATCCAATACTTCATTCATACCACATAAAAGGACCATGGTTTTTGTCAAAAATCACATATATCTTTCATTAGTAACAAAAGCAAATAGATTAGTTGTGATTTCAAATATTTATATAGCAGTAAGAGTGTGGGATTTTTTTTTATTATTGTTTTTGGTAGACCACTTAATAATTTAATGAAGTGATTCTGAAATAAAGCAGTATAGAATGTTTTATCTGAGCTTAGATTAAATGAATAAATACAGTATATATTTACACTTGTATGAACTTTCTTGGCTGAAGTTTTCATACCATATGTTTTACAGGTACATTGTTCCCTCCTGGGATCCAGAAACTTATGTTCTTTAGTCCTCTGCTAATAGAGACTGAAAGGCTGTTTGTTGCATGTGGTCCTGGGAGGATCGTTAGATTTTAGCATTCAAGAATTGAGCCACGTGAGATTTAGTTATGTCTCTATTGTATGTTGTTTTTCAGGTGCTAACATTTCTTGCAGTTTACCATTGACACAAACACACACTCTTTGCTCTTATGTGTTAAGTTTTCAGACTCGCACTCAGTATTTTATATGATATAATATTACATTTTAAGACTACCATATTTGGACTATAAGACGCACCCTTTCCCACCCAAAAAAGTGTGGGGAGGGGGGGGGGGGGGGGGGGGGGGGGGAGTGCCTGCATCTTATGGTCTGAATGTCGCACCTTGGCTTACCTCCAGCATCCTTGCTCACCCGGCAAGAAGATTAGCCAGGGAGGTGGAGAAGCTGTCAGGTGGGAGATCCACCCACGGCAGAGTCTTCCATCAGTACTGTATTGTTTAAGCAATGCAGAGCTATGTGAGGGAAAGCTGCACTCACACTGTCAGCTTACTCACACACACACAGCCTAGAGGAGTGACATTCAAGCAGCTTCCCCCGTGGCCCCAGCTCTTCCCCATGTGTGAGGAAGATGACGATCTACAGTGAAGTGTGCTCTCTAGTAACACCAGTTCAGTTGTGGCTGAAGTTGGTACTGCAGGAGATTTTACCCCAATTGATTTGAACACTTCAAATATTTTTTTCTGGTTTTCCTGCTCTAAAAACTGGGTGCATCTTATGGCCAGGTGTGTCCTATAGTCCGAAAAATATGGTATATTGATATCCCAACATCTGCCTTTTGCCTGTACCCAGTTTACCTTAGTTAGTAATGACTAGAAAGGTTCATAATTGAAACTGAACAATAAACCTCCTTTGCATTAAGTATGTGCTAAATGCCATTGTTTGTTCACTGGTTGGTTCCCTCATGTTTTCATCACTGATGAGCGATGCTACATGCAGTACATTAGTCTCCTACACTGTTTCAGGGTATGCACTTACAGTTTACACCACCTCACTAAAATAGTCATAGTCTATACAAGCATACACATACATTGATATTCATGGTCTTGATAAAAATCTGACAGATCCTGACCTTATACCTATGCACCAGATGGTTTTATTTTTTAGGAATAGCTACCTATTCAGATTGTAAACAATTACTATCATATGGTTTTTTTCCTTTACATTTTTTTAGGATTTGTTGGAAATTCAGAAAATTTAAGAAAAACACGGTTTATTTCATGTCTATTTATTTTCTTTTTCTCTGCTCTTTGCTACAAACTGCTGTAAATCTACTTGTTGGCTTTATACATATATTACACAGGTGCAGACATTGATGATTATGAGTTTAGATGCTTTATTATAACCTGAAGCGGTTTATAATGAAAGATGAACAGATTATATTGCTGAGTTAACATAGCAGTGTTGTAGTAACTTAGAGCAACCAACCCACGCTATTTCTTTATTATACATATTAAGGAATGCTAAAATCTAATAAAACTCTGCTGATTATGAGATAGGAAAAGGTATAGTTTGTAATAAAGTGTTTGTATCTGTGTGCATATGTCATGTAGGTTCATCTTCTAGTTGTGCCTCTTCATTTCAAACAATGTGACTAATATCTAATGTAAGCAGTTGATTCTTATTTAAGCAGATACCGCCAATCACAAGATTAGAATATTGCACTGAGTTTTGGGGGTTTTCAATTGATGTCAAAATGGATTACTCAAACACAAACTTACCAATGACATCATCTGAGGTGTAAATGATTTTTGCTATGTTTTAAGAAGAGTTTGATGTGAATCTCAAAAATGTTTAAGTAAGTCAAGTCACTCTACAGCAGTCCTGCAATAACCTTTAATATATAATTTGATTCCTTGTTCCCTTTTTTCTGTAACTGCAAACACTTTTAATACAGAATCTTGAAGGAGATCATAATGATTTAAAGCCTCATCAAATTGGTTCCGATGCTACTAGAGGATTAATTGTAACTTTTACCTGGTTTGACCAATTACAATTTCAGTTGATTCTTATTTAAGCAGATACCACAATCACAAGATTAGAATATTGCACTGAGTTTTGGGGGTTTTCAATTGATGTCAAAATGGATTACTCAAACACAAACTTACCAATGACATCATCTGAGGTGTAAATGATTTTTGGCTGCGTCTTCGGCATCAGAAGTTTTATTCCTTGCTTAACAACTTCCAGTGGCCCAACACAAGACATCTATAGATCTCAATAACTGTGCCACCCACCAGTATTGTACAGTATATGAACAGACACTATAATCACCACTTTTAGGTGCAATAACAGTGCACAGCAGCTAGGGATCACTACTGCTGTATGTCATGTGTTTCTCTGCTCTTTTCAAGTGAATGAGACATGGGTGATCACATAAGGGGGAATTCAGGTAGGACAGTTAAGCAATTTATGTAGGGAATGTGTTATTGAATTACGGCTGCTTTATAAATAGCCCAGCTTATATGCAATTTTATTTGAAAGATTAAATATAACTTGTCATGTATTTTATTTTTATACATTGTACACCATCCAACCAATTTCTACATATCTTTTACAGGTTGTCTGTGCAAATATTACCTCTCAACATACAAAAACTTTTGTTTAGTAATGATAAAATAAGGCTGGACTGCCTCTTATGTTGCCCTCTAATTAAATCAAGGCATAGTGAATCCTTTTGCGCAGAAAATCAGCCAGTATTTCTTAGGTCTATGACTTGCTCTGATCACTTCCTGCAGTAGGGAGGGATCAGAGCAGAGAGGAGAAAAGACTTGCATGTATACAGGGGCTGCATCAGTGTTACTCCTCTCTGTTCTTATCACTCCATGCTCTCCCTCCTCCTAGGTGCTGTCAAGTGGTCTGAGCAAAGAAGAGAAAAGATGCACCCCTCTATACAGCATGTATACAGAGGTACATGAGTGTTATTTCTGTCTTCTCTAATCACTGCCTGCTCTCCCTCCTACTAGGTGCTGGCACTTTCAACACTTAAGGTGCCCATTCATGGGCAGATTCTCCCTCTGAGGGACAGACTGCAGTGTGATGACATCATTACCATCACCCTTTTAAAATAATGGGATCAGCCAGAGAAATAAGGACATGTCTGTTCTGTGGCCGAGTTTGTTTGTCGACATGGATCGGCTTCTCCATGTGGGTACCTGTGATCCGCAGGTGTTTTTGCAGCCGATAGCGCAAGCCTGCACGTGGATTACAGCATATATGGGGACCTTTCGCAGTAGGGAGAGCAGGAAGTGATAAGAGCAGAAAGGATACACCCCTATACACATACTGCATACAGGGATGTGTGTTATCATGCACACAATACAGTAGTTGATAACATTCCTTTTTTATCCACATCAATTTTTTCATATATAAAAGTGGACCACTTCCCTTTTCAGGGACAGTGATGAAGACCATTGCTTCAGTCGGATGCATATCCTGATAATTGTTTTCAATCTATATATAAATAAGACCTGTGAGTGTGCTATGTTTTAAGAAGAGTTTGATGTGAATCTCAAAAATGTTTA
Organism: Ptychadena robeensis; assembly: GCA_036250615.1. Taxonomy (NCBI): domain Eukaryota; kingdom Metazoa; phylum Chordata; class Amphibia; order Anura; family Ptychadenidae; genus Ptychadena; species Ptychadena robeensis. The sequence continues at coordinate 88,152,163 of CM070033.1, forward strand.
AGTAAGTCAAGTCACTCTACAGCAGTCCTGCAATAACCTTTAATATATAATTTGACTCCTTGTTCCCTTTTTTCTGTAATTGCAAACACTTTTAATACAGAATCTTGAAGGAGATCATAATGATTTAAAGCCTCATCAAATTGGTTCCGATGCTACTAGAGGATTAATTGTAACTTTTACCTGGTTTGACCAATTACAATTTCTTTTCCACCTACTGGGTGTCACCTGATGTTTTTCATTATCAATCATTTAAATTCACTGAATTTGATTGTATGAAAGTCTACTTAATGCCTACTTAAGGGAGGCAGTACACCAAGGTCATGGTGCCAAACCAGGCTTCGGAGAGGCCTGCTCACACTACAGTGCAACCAGCAGCTGTGACATGCAAAAGAGGAAGCAGCTGTGAATATAAAATTAATCATTCTATAAAGAATTGGTTTGATAAAAAATAAAATGGTGTATTAACAGCAGATGGTTACAAGGTCACACTGTGTTGATTAAACCCATAAAAAGGGGCGTATGTAGAAGACTTTCCATTGATAATGATGAAGCTGCTCCAAATAAGAATGCATGCAAGGGTGTGTTTACATATATATATATATATATATATATATATATATATATATTTATGAGTTTCATTAAATAACTTTTACTGAATATCACAGCTCACTTTTACATTAAGTCCTGTTTTAAGAATAGAGATGGTCGGATTTTTCGACTAGCTGACTTTGTGAGCGGATTACAAAGCCCCTGAACATTGTATCATCACAAAATCGCCATGTAGAGAAGGGTTGTGGGAACATTTGAGTTTTGCTCTAGCATGTGTAGTTTTTTGCAAAAAAAAATTGAAATTCAATTGAAATGCAAAAGTCAAAGTTGAAATTTGAACTTGACATTGAAATTAATTTGTAATAGTTTGTTTTATTGCAGTATACCCTGGATCATTCTCTACATGTCCAGCAAGTTTGATGATAGCATGTTCAGGGATTTGCAATCAACTCACAAAATCAAACTGGTTGAATGTTTTAAAATAAATTTGACCAGCTCTAGTCTTATCCAATTATCTGTTTAATTTCTAATCTTTTGCTAAAAACATAGTCAACATGGAGACTACTAGTCAGCATTTCTTTTATTTCTGTGGACAGCTGCATGATATTGCAGTGTAACATTGGTTATCCAGTGACAGTTGACGCAGTGCATTCACTACACCTGCCTAGGTGTATGGCACATTTCCTTGAAGCCTTTGTGCAGTAACATCACCCAGCCAGCTGTCAATATGCCAGCCATCACTAGTTGCCAGTCATACTTGATTTCCACTAATAATTTCAGAGTTTGAGGATGTGTTGTGTGTTTTCAGTTTGAACTGTCTCTACAATGGAATTCTTTTTCTGAAACTTTTTCCTCATCAGGTCCAAGTTATTCTTGTGCCACTGTATAAATGAACCAAGGGATTCTTTAAAAGAGGAAAATAAAAAAGCATGTTGCTATTTTGTGACCAATATATTTTTATATTAACAGATTAGAAATAGTCTAATGGCAATATTTGTGGAAATGATTGCAAGTGTTAGTAACCATGCTTCCGATGTCAAAGGCTGTAACAAAGGACATTTCTGGTTGGCTTGGAGGCAGACAACCTTTTTAACCTTGTAACAGTAAAGGGGTCAAGTAAAGAGTGTAATTGATGCATTTTTCCATTTTCCATGTCTGTCCTCTGTGACTAGGACATTTAATTTATCTGTGAAAGGCATCTGCAGAGGGAATATGAGTAAATAGAACTGTCAAGAACGGCAGGTCATTTTTATTTGACTACAGTGAGTTTAATGAAGTCTTGTCTTTATAATTCATTATACCTTGAGAATACATTCAAGTTCTCCCCTAATGATGCTAGTTAAACTGTTCACACTCTCAAACAGTATAAGATTGAAAGTGCACAGGCACTCTGAATCACAATAACATGATTTCCAGCCACCAGGGTCTTTGTAATAAATGATCACATTGCCTTTTTCCCCTCTTTATTATCCTATTGGTTCAGTGTAAATTCCATGCTTCTCCATGGTGTGCATTGTATTGTACAGTGTTTTTGGGGTTGCTGATTGATTAACATTTACAGCTGCAGTGTGTGCAGGTATTTTAAAGTATCTTTGTTTTATTTAGGTAAATGCTATATGTGACAGTGACTGTAAATTGGGCATTACAGTCACTGCACTAGACTGACAAGAGGTGTGTGGTACCTTGTCATTGTCTACTTCCATTATCTGCTGTCTTGTGTGCAGTACCTTGTTACTGTCCATATCTATTCTCTGCTGTCTTGTGTGGTACATTGTTACTGTCCATATATATTGTCTGTTGTCTTGTGTTGTACATTGTTACTGTCCATATCGATTGTCTGTTGTCTTTTTTTTTTTTTTTCAATAAATTTTTATTGAGATTTTGCACAGATAACATACAAACATACATACAAAGTACAATAGGAGGTGTCTCCAAGGGCACATCCATGACACATATAAGACTTGCAAACTGTGACTAGCACATGGAATCATGGAAAACAAAATTACATAACCTATACAGCATGGTCCCTAAGGAGACATCCCACATAAACCTTATGGACTCTCGGCCTAACGGCCCACAGAACGAGGGGGGGACGGGACAGAGAGGGAAAACAGGGGGGTGAGACAGAGGGGGAAACTCCGAAGGACACATTGGTAAGAGTCCGGGCGTCTCCACACTAAATCCAGCTATGGGGCTGTCCCGAGTCTGATACCCTCATCCGAAAGTTCAAATATATTCCATTTCCTCCACTTTTTATTGTATTTGGTCAGTTTTTCGGCATGGATGTGGAGCAATTGTTCCATATCACTGACATGTTTAACTTGTCGGAACCAGTCCTGTACCGTCGGCACCACTTCCGACTTCCAGTGTCGGGGTATCAGCACTTTCGCTGCGTTAATAAGATGGCGTTCCAGGCTTTTAAACTGGGGGACAACCTGGGAGGCCGTCCGGGGCATCGTATATAACAGGTAGTGCATGGCAGAGAGACGTTTCTCCACACCAGTCACTTTTTCAATCAGACCGTGTATCTCTTGCCAGAACGGTTGTATTTTAGGACAGTCCCACCATATGTGGAACAGTGAACCCATCCCCCCTGGCATCGCCAGCATTTGTCATCCACCGGGATTCTCATTCGCTTAAGGACTTCAGGCGTCCTGTACCAATGCGTGAGTAATTTGTAATTAGTTTCTTGGACCGCCACACTGACTGAAGTTTTATGTACTGCCAAGCAAGCCGTAGCCCACTTTTCCTTCGTCAGGGGGACCCCCAAGTCCCTTTCCCATCTAGCCTTCAAACCCGATGAGGGGAGCGGCTCCGCTGATTGGAGCAGGGCGTATAGTCTAGAGATCAGATGTCTGTCAGGGGGAGATGTAGCACACTCCAATTCAAATGCAGTCATTGGGCGTGAGTAGGACAGTCTCTCCGGGAGGGTATTCAGATAGTGCCTGAGCTGCAAGTAGGTCCACCTGGGCACCTGAGCGGTTTTGGCATGGGGGGCCAGGTCAATTCTGTCAATAAAGGATTGGGCCGAGAAGAAACTTCCCGCTCGCATGGCAAAGTCTGGGGTCCATATCTGCATAAATGCCCTTTCCGAGCCAATCGGAAAGTCCGGATTGTCACACAGGGGAGTCATTGGGGAGGGGACCGAGGTAAGGCCATACAGGGATCGGGTTTTAACAAAAACCTTCAGGGAGGCTCCAATCAGTGGGTGTGTCAGACAGTCCTCTGCCATATGATGGCGAGGAAGCCAGGCCTGCGAGGCAATAGATCGTTGGCTTGCCTCCCCTTCCAGGAGCATATCAGGTGCTAGCCGCGGCCTGGTGTGCCAGTCTACCACCCTTTGCAGGTGGGTGGCGAAATAGTATAGTCTAAAGTTTGGGAGGCTCAGTCCACCCGCCCCTTTAGGGGCCTTCAAGAGTGCCCTTTTTAAGCGCGGCTGTTTGTCCCCCCACACAAAAGTCCCCAGTTCACGCTCCAAATGTAAAAAGAAAGCATTGTCTAGACGGATGGGGACTGTTTGGAACAGATAGAGCAGCCATGTAAGAACGTTCATCTTGACACAGGCCACCCTCCCCATCCAAGAGATCATGGTTTTGCGCCACCTCTTCAAGTCGGCAAATATCGTGGTCAACAGGGGGGAGTGATTTAACTGGTATAGGGTCGATATGTCGGTCGGGAGTGCTATCCCCAGATATTTCATACTGTCCACAAACCATTGAAGCTGGTACTGACCCTGCAACACTGTCACCAACTCTTGGGACATCCGGATAGGCATAGCCGAGGATTTTGTAAAGTTAATCTTCAGGTTGGAGATCCACCCATAACGCTCAAACAGAGCCATCAGAGCTCTGAGAGAGTCATCCGGCTCCGTCAGGAAAAACAGCACGTCGTCTGCAAAAGCTGCTGATTTCAGTTCCCCAGGGCCTACAGGCATTCCCTTGATGTCTCTAGAGGATGCTACCACTCTCAGGAAAGGTTCCAAAGATAGCACAAACAGGGTAGGCAACAACGGACACCCCTGTCTGGTACCATTTGAGATACTAAAAGGCTCCGACAACAACCCGTTAGCACGGACCCTGGCAGAGGGCGAAGAATACAGGGCTCCTATCCAGACGAGCATTTCCCGCGGCAGGCCAATGGAGCGGAGCACCTCGAACAGATATGGCCAGGCCAATCTATCGAAGGCCTTTTCAGGGTCGGTAGAGAGGAGTAGGAGCGATCTATTTTTCGTGGTAGCCCAACGTATGGCGTTAAGCGCAGTGATCGTGTTTTGACGTCCCTCCCGTCCCGGGATAAAACCCACCTGACTTCCCGCTATCAGAGCGGGGAGCACTGGGAGGAGACGTTCAGCCAATATTTTTGTGAACATTTTTAGGTCCACGTTGAGCAGTGAAATAGGGCGGTAGTTTTGGCAGAATTTGGGGTCCCTGCCCGGTTTGGGGATCACCGCCACATGTGCCTCCAGGAACTGCGCAGGCAAGGACGCCCCCTCCACCAGCCCCGTGACCGATGCAACAAAATGTGGTGCCAATTGTGGTGAGAACAGTTTGTAGTATTGCAAAGGTAGACCATCTGGTCCCGGGCTTTTCCCCGTCTTCATGGACTTGAGTGCGCCCCTAAACTCCTCCTCTGTGATCGGCTGTCCGATACCTTCGGCCTCCTCTGCAGACAGAGTCGGCATCACGGCCTCCCTTAAAAAGCGGGTAATTAGCTCCGCCCGTGGCCCCGACCCCGCGCCCTCCGCCAGATTGTAGAGCCGCGAGTAGTACTGTCTGAAAGCGTCTACAATGTGTCTGGAGTGGGAGACCACCTGACCCGAAGCTGTATGAATTCTGGTTACCTGGGCCAAGTTGCGCTCCACCTTCAGCGCCCGTGCCAGGATCCTCCCACTCCTATTCCCATTCTCATAATACACTCCTTGTCTCAGTGTCACAGCTCTCTTAACGCGCACCTGGATTTCATCTGAAAGATCCTGCCTAGCCTTCGAAAGGTCCTGAAGGACCCGCCTGCACAGAGACTCCTTATGTTTAGTTTCCAAGTCGAGCACCACCTGCTGGAGATGTGTAAATCTCTCCTGTCTAGCTTTATTGTGAGCTGAAGCTATAGCTATCAATTTGCCCCTGATTGTGCATTTGTGTGCTTCCCACACGATCGGACTCGCCACCTAGTCCGTAGCGTTGAGTTGGAAATACTCAATCAGTGCTGTCTGAACGTCCTTGACCACCTC
>CM070033.1:88181387-88216593 GCA_036250615.1 Ptychadena robeensis
TCAATAATAAAATTATTCCTCAAAAATACTACTTGCCTAATAATTCTGCACTCCCTGTATCTACTACTCAAACTATATCAAGAAATGATTTAAATTTTACTCTGTCTTCTGCTCTTTAGGTGAATATACACTTGCGATAACTGTTGGGAAGGTGGCTTATTGAGTGGGAACCAGAACTGTTTTGGCAGGCAGGGGGCAAATAACTGGTTACCATTATTGCTGGTGGTCTTCCTGCAGAGAATTGGTTTATATTATTTGGTGACTGTTCTATGTTCTGCGCTATATGTCTGTATGGTCTAAGAGGAGAACAGTGAGCAGCACAATAGTTATTATCAAGGACTGCATTGGTGTTAACGCATCAATAAACACAGGTTTTTCTACGTTAAACACCACTTTTATTATTTTTTTTAATGCAGTTATTGATTCTGCAGGAAAAATGTGGGGAAAACATGACCCTTGCAGTGTCCATTGTAATTCAGTGGGTACTTAATATCCCTCTACAGGCATTGCATCAATGTTAACGAGAGTATCTGCGGTGATATTACCTTGATGTGTCCTTGAGTGTGCGTCAATTGCTATTCTTAGGACATGTGTAAAAATTCCCAGTCAGGCCTTGTATGATATTGTTTGAAAATAAAAGACCCTGCATGGTAAGAGATTGGTTTTAATTTTGGTAAGTATGTAGACTTTGGGTAACTTTCAGGTTAGAATGGTTCTGATGTGAAATTTTTTGGATACAATCAAAATCGCTGCTCTTGTCACAGAAGGATGTCACTGTCTACTAACCTTTGGTTAGTAATCAAATAAGCCTTAGAGCTAGAGTTTTCCCTTTTCTCCCTCTATACCTCATCCTTTGGCCTGAAATACCATTTATATGCTGATGACACCCAAATTTACCTATCCACCCGGCCTTCACTCCCTCTGTCCTGGACAACATCTCGCAGTGCCTATTGGCCATCTCTTCATGGATGGCTGACAGATTCCTTAAACTCAACTTAAGCAAAACAGAACTCATCATCTTTCCCCCATCACCTTCCAAGCCTCCACCCAACATCTCACTTACAGTAAATAACATCGTCATCTCCCCTATTCCACAAGCTCGCTGCCTTGGTGTCACCTTCGACTCTGCACTCTCCTTTACTCCCCACATACAGACCATTGCTAGATCCTGCCACTTCCATCTCCAAAATCCGCCTCTTACTCTCCGCAGAAACCACCAAAGTCCTGGTACACGCTCTCATCATCTCTTGTCTGGACTACTGCAACATCTCTCTATGGTTTTCCCCAATTCTTTTCTCGCTAGAGAGACTGTCACCTCTTCAGTCCATCAGAATGGTGCTGCTAGACTCATTTACTCCTCTAAACGCTCCTCATCTGCTGCTCCTCTTTGCAAATCTCTACACTGGCTTCCAATTGTCCAGAGAATCAAATTCATAGTCCTGGCCTTGCCTTCAAATCACTCCACACCTCCTGTCCTCCCTAAATCTCCAACCTGGTACACAAATACACCCCTAACCGCCCCCTCCGCTCCACAGTGATCTCCTACTAATAAACCACCCTCCCCGCCGAATACACTCATCGACGCAACGCTTCAGGACTTCTCTAGGGCCGCTCCTAACTCTATGGAAATCCACTCCTCGCCCCATCAGACTTGCCCTCCTACTTCTTCCTTTTAAAAAAGCCCTAAAAACCCACCTCTTCAGTCTGGCCTATCCTTCTTCTCATTCCTATGTTGGCGCTATATAAATAAATGATAATAATAATAATAAAAAAAGTATTTGGCTGAGAAATGGGGAGCAACTCAATATTGGTGAGTGGGAATTAAAAAGTTTGCTCATCTAAATCTCTTGTAGCTATGATAGATAGGTGTGCTAATTAAATCAATACTGTATTTTGCACATGATAAGACACACCGGATCATAAGAGGCACCATTTTTTTGGATGGAAATCAAGAAAAAATTACTCACAGAAAGACTCATTCTGGGTTGCACCTCCCCTCTTTTGGAAAATGCTGTATGCCTTTATTCACTTGGGAGAAGGAACAGTGTAAAGAGTGGGAGACACGCTACAGCTCTGCCTCTCCTCCCAAGTAAATATTCTTCTGGCATACAGCATGTTCCAACAGAGGGGAAGCACTGCTAACAGCCCACAGACTAGAAGAGAGACTCATTTCTGGCTCTCAGCACTGCCCCTCCTCCTTTATGAATACCAGTATACAGCATGTTCGACAGCCTAGAACGAGTGTCTGTCTGAGAGACATTGCAACATTGTTGAAATGCAATAAAAAATCAAATATGCCAAAAGAATGGCAAGAGGTTATTTTTTAAGTTTGCTCAGGCCAATCACAGCAGATTACAGTTATATCTGCCGTGATTCCCCTGCCCTCCCTCCTCTACCCTTCACATCCCCAATGTTATCCATGATGCCAGAGATGTGAAAAGAAAAACCGACATTGCCTGCAGATAATTCCTATCAATGGCCATTCCCCCAAGCCTCATCCATGATGCAGGAGGACCTGGAAGGATTGATAGAGACACCCACATGGAGGGACGCTGCAGGCTCCCTCCAGACAGACAAGTTACCCCGAGTGTAGCTTGGGTGAGTATTGTTTGTAAAGAAACTTACCCCAAATTATGCATGGGCCAAACACCCAGGAAGTTTAAGCTGGCAAAAGTTTTGAAAGGTTTATTGGACTTGTTATATCACAAAAAAACAAAAACAGGAGCATTTAAACAGTTTATATCCAATGTACATATAGACTAGATATAAATGTGTACAACTCTGCTTACAAAACTACATTTGTATTGCGGCTTCCCTCATTCTGCATGGGTAAAATGCAGTTTTTCGCCTACTAAACAAAAATATTACTAAACGTATCCATAACTAGCTTGATATCCAATGGCCTTCTCTTTACTTTGACACCTATCCAAATTGTGGTCAGACCCTTATTATTATTATCATTTATTTATATAGCCTTGATATCTTCCCTTACAGTGCAGGGCTGCTTATTTTTTTATTATTTAAATTTTATGGATTGACATCACAATGTCTCAGTACATCCAGATCACTACAGGAAAGAGTCTTCAAAGACTTAAGAACAGGAGGAAGACTGGGGAGAGGGGGACATGAGTCATTTTTAATTATTTTTTTCCTAGTGATCACTTTAATTTTTCTATCAACTCTAGCACATCATTTTGTTTTTCAGGCTTGATGTAACTACTAAATTTGAATATGGCAAATTCATTATTTTTTTTGGACAGAAAAGGAATGTCATTTTCCTTTCCTTGAATGAGACGAAGAGATATTTTTGCTTTCAGCCAGAGAGAGTAATGAAATGTCGCTCCTCATGATCACTGACAGCTGTTGAGGAAATGTACCTTTACACAACCAGTTTGCACTTTAATATATATTAACAGTGCCTTTGGGACAAATCCAATCAGCTTATCTGCAAGCTATTATCTGCCTGTCACTGTAGATGACAGAAATGAGTTTTTAGAACTGTGTTTATGTAGTTGACATTTTCATAGTTATGTCCTCTACATATGTGGATCCTGGAACGTGATTACTTTAATGAAATGCATCGTATTGCTTTAAGCATTCTGAGTAATTGTCATATTTTTATATGCAATTTAGGCCCTCTTTTATGTCTGCTTTGCCTTGCTCATTCTTTTCAGACAAACATCTCTCTCATGGAATGTCAAAACTTAAATGAATATGAAGGCGTTGTTTACAATGCCACCAGTACTTGGCACCAAGACTTGGTGAATGGGCACTGGTGTGTTAAGCTGGCCATACACATGCCGATAAGCGGCCGATTTTTAACCTGGCCGACGGGCGTGCGCTTACGCCGTCGGTCAGGTTAAAAATCGGCCGCTTATCGGCATGTGCCCACATGGGGCGACAGATCCCTGTCGCCCCACTTCTCGGCCAGCCAGAGATCCGACATGTCGGAAAATCTCTGGCCTGCGCGAGCCGATGGGAGCCGATGCCATAAGCTACAATGAAGCGGCCGCTTCATTGTAGCTTATGGCCGGCACACAAAGGGTGCCTAGCCGACTGAAGCACCCCAGAATGCAATGGGATTGTAAACTTGATGACGTCATCACGTTTACAATCCCGGAAGAAATCGGCGGCAGATGTCAGCGATGGTCGCCGTGTGTATGCCCAGCTTTAGGCTTACATATGGTGCTCTTCCTCTCCTGTGTATACCCTCATTCTTTCTTTCCATTTATCCTTCACCACTTTCATCCTGGCTGCTTTGATAAGCATGTTTGCTCTGAAGAAACTGATCTTATCTATAACCTTGCCTGTGGTCTTGAACAAAGAACCTTTCCTTCAAAAAAAAAAAATAGATGGAAAATGTTGGACATCCCTACATAACCTTGCAAGAGCTTAACCCATTCATTGCTTCTTCTGATTTGTAGAGTTCATTAAAGTGAATAGATTACATACAGCTGTGTAACAGTGTTATTAGTTCATTTATTTGAGATTTTGTTTCTTCTTTATGAACATTTCTACGCATACAATGCTATGTTTTCTTCAAGTCTGACATGTCACAATGACTCTCCTTTCTTTGACAGTTTAGGAATTGAAACTGAATAAGGCCCCAAATTGATAGGGAAAGGTATAATTCCTAATAATTTTTTGTGGTTGTTAAAAGTTTCACAGATGCTTTTTTTAGTTTACAAGATTGGGGCTACATACATTGATCGGGATGGTTGTAATTGTCACTGTATTAATTTTGTTCCTAGCGACCATTTCTACTGCTAGCATTAGCTTGCTAGTGGTTTTCTCCCAAAATACCCAAGCTTTGGAAAGTTCATCCACTCAGTTTTTAGCTCCCATGGTCCATCCTCCTGACTTAAAACCTGAGCTTTTATTCAAGACTTTCTGTATGTCTGAAGCATAAAAATCCAGTATGTTCCTGGGGGGAATAGGAAGGCCCACCCCATTCTTCCTTCCCATTACAGAGTCCTAGGTCTCTGGAATGATTAAAAATGGCAACAACAGCTCTGTGAAAGTTCCTTTCCTAAACTACACATGGACCACAAATCTTAAAAAGTAGAGACAAATCTCCCAAGTTCTGCACAATTTGTATAAGGAGGGATCTTTAAGTCGTTTGTCAATCTTAAAATCAATTCCTTTTTTTTATCAACCAAATGTTATAGAAATCAAATATTGATCTGACATTTTGTTGATCATTCGAGTACATGACAGGTTTTCTAGATATGTTAATGGCTGTATAAGCTATCATACTATGGAGTATGTGCACAAGGCTTATATATAATGTTATGTGGTGGTGTATGTACACAAGGCTTATATATAATGTTATGTGGTGGTAACTGATCTAAATTTAAAATGATCGACTAAATACGATTGCATTTTAAGTCAATCAGATGTAAAAATCGAACTGTTTATGTCTGCCTTTACTTACCTCCAGTGCATTACAAGGTATCTTCCTGTGAAGTCCTGCTCAACAATCCTTCTCAGCAGAGTGATATCACTGACTGCACTATGGAGGTACTGTTAAAGTGAACTAGATGGCAAACTTTGGATAATTGTTTCTACTTTATACTCCACCATATAGCTAATACTCTGTCTTTATATCAGTAAAAGCCCAACAGGTATTCCAATCCCACTTTATCCAAATTGGCTGGACATGCACTTAAATGGTGTTTCTGTAATAAGCTAAAGGGCATGATTTATATTACGAAACATGCATGGACTTTCAAAGTCTAAAGATATGACCTTTAAATTGGGTTATAGTAATTATTTTTCATCCAAGAATATCTGCTTTGTGCTTTGTCTTTTCAAGGGGATATGGTAGCTTCTGATGTTTAAAGAGTTTTCTGAAACAATTGCCTGACAAGTTCTACCACTTTCATTGAGATTGAGTGCTTAGCAATTTATAGAATCATTAATTATCATGACTCCAAGAAAATAACAGGTCAATTAAAAGGTGTTGCACCAAATTATTGCTGCCGAGCTTCTTGGTCTTTATTAAGTTTTGATGCTGTGAGCATGTAACTATTAAAGATGAGAATTTGGTAGTTATCATTGTCATGTAATCAATGCAGTTGGCAGTTACAAAAGTGTCCATATAGCTTTTTGGGTTTATGCTATTACATTTATTCTTTTTCCCTTTTCAATGCAGACATCTTATAGCACACATAGTTTCAGGTAATCATATAAAATGACTCCTATTAGACAACAATGTTCATTTATGAGAAAAAAAACTGATGAAATGATGGAATTCACATATTGTTATATTACTAAAAATGTAATGTAATTAATATAACTCTCTTTTTTTTTTTTCAATAAAAATATACAACATAAAAAAAAAACATAAAAAAGAAACTGATAAGCCTATTGGGGGAGGTTATTTGATGATGTACCATATTTTTCAGGACCATTCAAGATGCACTTTTTCACCCCCAAAATTTGGGGCAAAACGTGCCTTCGTCTTATGGTCCAAATGCGCGACCCATGTGGCAACTTGGCCTTGGCTCCTTGGCTTCCCGCCAGCTCTCCCAGTACGGAGATTAGCCGAGGAGCTGTCAGATGAGAGATGCCGGCCGGTGTCCGGCTCTCCCATCTGTACTGTATAATTGCCTATGCCAGCAGAGCTCAAAGCCCTGCTGCCATAGGCAATGAAGAGAGAGATAGATAAACTGGCATCTTTCCCTCTCTTTATCCGTGGAAACTGCAATCACTGCAGCTCCCACAGACACAGTAACAGCCAGCCGGAGAGGAGAGACTGGGCAGCTGTTGGCCCCCCTTCCTCCTGCCGATCAGTGTGAAGAATGACGTGTGCTGAGAGTGTTCTGCTGCTAGTGACCCAATTGATGTGAAAACTTATTAAATCTTTTTTTTCTGGGGTCTTATAGTCCGAAAAATACGGTAATTATAATCAAATCAGGAAGAAGATGTATGATAGTATATAAGGAAGATACTGCAATCTAGGTTCATTGAAGATATATAAAAATGAATTGTACAGTTGCTTGAAATAGGATTATTTGCTAACTGGAGCACTTATATTTATTTTCTAAAGCATTGCATTACTAGAAGACAAATACAAGTTGACAGGAATGGAGAAAGGAAAATAAATATTTGGAAGTAGTTGGCAGTATAACATACTTCTCCGCTTGAAAACCTCCAAAGTGAGCATTTCTGGTTAGTTTGCATTCACAGTGTGAATAATTTAAGCACAGTGTAGATTGAAGGCTACTGTCTATCGTACATAGGGTATGGGCTGTTTGCCTTTGAAATCTAACGGGGTACCTTTTGAAGTCACAATGTGTTTTCATGTCAGAAGGTGGTGACAGATTCATTAATTCCATAATTCAAGCTAGTGGCTGCAGTGACACATAAGACACATCAACATCATGCCTAATAACTGATGGTGGCAGTGGATGTCCACTTCTTTATCCCTGTTGCCTTAGTGCCTCTCCTGTACATCACAACTATTTTAAAACACTTATGCTATTTGATTGGAATGGAGACTTGGCATATCAGAGAGAATAATCTAATTACTATGAAGTCAGTTCAGCAGTTCCTTTTGTGTCCCATGATTAAATAAGTGGGGAAATGGCTCGAAAATTAGGTGCTAGAACGACCCAATTACGTTCTGTAGCTTTTTGTATTCAATTTCATAAACAATTTTGCTCTTCGCTGGTTAATCAGTGAATGCCTTTTTCCCCGTTTGAAAAGCACTTTTGAAATTATAATGCAATTAAATTGTGTGTGGATGTTCTGGCACAGCAAGTGTGAAAGCTGAGGGGTTGGCAGTCCGCCATGTTGTACCTTGACAGTAATGAGTTCCTGAGCTGCCAGCTTGCAAGTGTCATTCATAATATTGTCCATGCTGGGTTGCTATAAAGTTCAGTCGCATTAACCTATCCTTTGCTAACAGAACACATAGAATGAACTACATTTTTCATGTACCTGCAACCTTTCTAGCGTGAAGAGTTTAGGGAAACAGAAATTTCTTCAAATTCTCCTCTGTGTACATATCTTGACATGCAGAGGTGCAGGTACACTATAACATAGATGTATTAGAAGAAAATAATATATATATATATATATATATATATATATATATATATATATATATATATATATATATATATATATATATATATATATATACAAACCAATGGGATGAGCTGCATGTACCTGTGTTAAAGTACAAATGTTGGTCCATTTAGGACGCCTTCTCACAATGTTCAACAGTAATATACATAGCCAAAGGAAACCGGACACAATATTTCTGAATGCTGTGATTTCTTTTATTGTAACACAGTGTTACTATCTTCATTGCAACAAGTTGAGATGAAAAACAGTTTTGAGCGTCCTTGCTCTTTTTTTAGGTTCAACAATTTGTTGAACTTTAAAAACTTTCCATGATGCAAGAAAAAGAATCACAGCATTCAGAAATATCGTGGTTCGGGGCCTGTTTGCTTTGGATTTGCATATATATATAATTGCCTGAACACCATATGCGAGCTGTTTCGCTCAGAATCCACCCACATGCTTTCAAACATCATGTTGCATACTAGTAGGAACACACCCACACCTGTAAGTCCTACTTTACTGTTCTCTGCTCCAGCCAAATAAATTATTATTACAGTGGTTCTCAACCTTTATAGGTGGCAACATGTCAATCCTGTATTTGGAACACAGATGTGCCAATGTGGGGCTTCACTTCCTTTGTGCTTTCCGCTGTCAATGGAGTAAAATGCACCTGCTCCATTGACCCAGAAGTGGCCAAATGAGGGCATGCCATCAGGTTACCTTTTTGGCATGCGCAGTAGCGTGGGAAATTTTCTCAACCTACTGTGCCTGTCCGCCTAGGTAACATGAGGCCAAAGTTTATCAACAAACATTGGTTGCAGGTAAACTGGGCAGACATTCATTGTATTGTGGGAAAATTTCCCATGCTGCTGCGCATGTCCAAAAGGTTTCGGGGGAGTTTTTAGCATTTCGGATTTAGTTTTGTCAACAGTATTTACTATCAAGAATATGTTTTTATATGTAAAAATGTATTTAATTATTACATATAATTATTTTTTAAATTAGCTAATTTTGTCGGATATGTTTTAATGAATAAGGGGTCAATACCCCTATATATTCATAAAATTTTTATATGTAATCATTTATAACATTTCAAATCCATTGGATAGAAATCTGTCGAAATACCTGGACAAACCCAACATAACCAATTATGGCTAGATCAATTTTATGTTCAATTCTGACCACTTTTGGTCGATCTTAATTGCTTTACAAAATTGGATTTCCTAAAGATTGACTTAAACTATTGATTTTTTTGTGTCGATCTGAACTTGATCTGTGTATGGCCACCCTAAGACACATGGCTTTCTCACTTCTTTACTATTATAAGCAACCATTTTTATTTACAGTTAAGGCCTTCTTCAATGGCTGGCATAATCATACACAAACACACTCCTACTATAATATATTGAATTGTTTAATGATGAATTTATACCAAGTAATACCTAATCATTGAAGCCTAAATCAGATGCATAAGAACTGTTCTTTAAAAATAGTACTGTAATGGGATGGTATTCAAGCCTGTCCAATCTATGCTGTATGTGTGCCAGAAAAAGAAAACCTGAGCTTTGGATCTTACTGAGGGAAGTAACATCAAAGAGAACCGGAGACAGCAGTGCTTCAGTGGCTTAGCAATATATCTGAAGAGGAAATTAACCCCCTGTAGTTGAAAGTGCCTCTGTACACAGGCAGACTGTCAGGACAAGTTGCAGTCTTTCATGTTTACTGAAACCAGCTTTCTTCTGCTTGCTCCGTTGTTTTCATCTATGATTCTAATCAGCCCTCCTTCCAGAAGGTTGTCACTATACACACGTTCACATTCTCTTGGTACTGCTTCCCTGGGACGTTTAAATGAAAACACACAGAAATGTAGACCATAAGGAGAAATTCCAGTGCAATCATTGATAGTGTGCTGCATAGGTGTATTAGGTCTGCTGCCAACTCTGCCTTCTCTCTTACATAGGAATTTCAATAGGCGGCTTTCAGACGTCTTGGTGAAATCCATCTCTACCATTTACTAATCCAATTCAGGAATCATGGCACCAACCTTGAAGTGCGGAGAAAAATGGAAATATAATTTTTTTTTCTTGTCTTTTTTTTTCAAAACTGCTAGCTTTTACTGTGACATCAGCCACTGTTACCAAGAGGTGTACATTGTGCTGTGCTGCTTTTATACAGGTTCATTACTGTATTCTCATTGTCATTCCCTAATAATGCAAAATATGCAGTTAGTATTAATGCTTATAGATACGTTGATTATAACATGGCATTTAGCCAATTTTTTTCTAATCTGCTGTTAAGTATTGTGTTCTTATGTATAGTAAACGTGTGTCCCTGTTAACAATCTTTCAGGGATGTGCATTAAGTATTCTGTAGTTAGTTTCAGAAAAATTAAATCATTAGATTTGTTTCTAAACTAATACTATTGTATAACTTCTGCACAGAATGATCAGAAAGACCAGCAGTACTACACAGTAATAATTAGGTTTATTTTCAAATAATAGATGCCATTATGTAATTGCTGGGTTGGAAAAATCAAAATTTCAGATGCTTTCAGCCTACACTTACCCCCAGATCAGATATTCTATACATATACATTACAAAAAACTTTCAGCTGGTAATTTATAATGGAGTAGTATACTGTCTTATCAGAGCCCGAACATGTGACCTGTCAAAGTCTCAGGATTGGCTGTGTTACATATACACAGATCTGTTTACTCTATATGCTCACAAAGCACTGCAATCCAGCTTTATGAATAGAACTGGCAGCATGTGTTTATGGAATTACAGAGTAATTGAAAGCAGATAGAGATACCTTTCCAAGTCTACTTTTGCAGGCAGCCCATCACAGTGACACTTAAGGGGGGGAGCTTCACCAGCTGTAGATCTGGATTGGTTAAGGGAGAGAGACTGACAGCAAGCGCTGCCATGTTGAAGCCTGGAGAAATGCAACCTGTAAGTATGGTGGTTCGGAAGCAAATAAGTGGGGGACGTAAGTGTGTGTTTTTCATGCTTTTTCAGTTTGCCCTGATAAGGACTAAATAAAGGAAAGTAGTGTATATGTTTTTTTTTTTTTATAATTTTTGGATCCTACACCACAGAACATTTTTACAAATTATACCTGGTAGCTTGAAATGGGCATGTTAGTTCACGGAATTATTGGTGAATGTGAGCATATGGTCACAAAGCCAATCAAAGTGCTTACTTCATCAGTGACCACATCAGCCATTTAGTAAAACTTTACTTGCAGCAGATTTTGGACCTTAGCCAGATCTTTTGGCAAAGGATATTTATATTCTCTCAGTACGCAATTCCTTACAGCCTATTACTCTATCAGGTTGAGACTATAATTTGGCACCATTATCTTGTTTTCGGTTCTTAATAGGGATGAGTTTGTCCTACTCTAGAGACTTTCTTTCTGGTTAAGGGGTTATCAACTTTCCACCCCAAGTTAGACCATCTAAAAAAGGTTACATTCTTTGGATGTCTTTAATTTAGAGTGTATTTAAATGCCACGTCTGGGTTTTGTAGGTCATATTATCTGTGGTTGTAGAGGGCCCATGTAATAGCCTTTCAGCATTGACTGCTATTATCTAACTCTGGATCTGGCAAGCCATTGTCCAAGCATATGCTATCAAGCACCAAGAACAGCACATTTTGTGAGAAAGTGATAAGTGCTTTCTAGACTTTCCGCCATCAAGAATCAATTTCTCAGGTTTGTAGCGGAGCCACTTAGTCATCAGTTCACACATTCACTAAGTTTTCAAAAAGTGGATCTGAGAGGATCAGCTGATGTTAAAGTTTTGCAGGCAGCAGTTTGACTTGTAGAGATTTCGAGTAGATGGTCGACTAGTCTTTATTAAGCCATTTACTTCCTTGACTTGATACTTTTATATGAAGTTATTAACAATTAACCTCCCCAAAGACGCAGAAGAGGTGGACCCAGAAGAGATTGGCGTACCTGCCGATACTCAGTTTCAATGCAGGTTTGCTGGTAGGTAGCACGGCGCAAACGTTCAGGAGGTTGAAGATCCTGCACTTGGGACTTTTTGTCCTGGTTTGGGACTCCCAGCAGGCAATGATGTAAAATATTGCTGTGTTCTCCAATATAGAGAAGAGGAAACAGAAATCTCTTATACTCAGTGAAGTGCTTTTCTTTCCGCTGGACCAATCCCCTAACGCTTGTGTGCATCTCTTTAACTGATCAGGAACTCCAAATACTACTTTTTCAGGGTTTTATTTTGTGACCAGTGATGCTGATGCGGAAAGTACAGCATTATAATGCAAATTGCATCCAGACTGATTTTCAGCAGCTAATATGATTGGCTGAATTTCAGTCTGCATGAAATTTGCATGATAATGTTGAAATGAATCATCTCTATTTATAAATAACACTGTAATGATTACATGCTAGATTGAAGGTGGCACTGTTTCCCTTTATGTCAAGAACCATTCTTCGTTGCTGGGCTAATATATTATATATGCTCTGAATGCTTTATGAAATTCACATGTAGCTACTTTAGTTAATCTGATGAAATTTTCTATAAAGAAAAGCTGTGTGCAGCTGAACAGTAATGGGAACATTTGTGCCATTTTCTTTCCACACAACTCCTTTAGGAAGTCAGTCAGTGTTATGCATCCTTGGCAAACAGACTTCTACTATCTCAATGTTGGCTCTATAAATATTGTTTTTATGCTCAATTGTTTTGGCATGTGTTAAAATATATTTCTAAATAATTTACATATATCTCTTTAAATATAAATAATTTCTAATATTATTAATGGAATATGTTTAGTGAGATTGTCCTTGTATTGCCATTTACATACTATACAGCAGGCTCTGGTGATGTAAAGGAGGTCAAATATGTGTTTAGGAGCTTAGCTGCATGCTTTGCTTAGCAAAACAAATCCTACGCTATCAGCATGTCTCACTTCCTTAGTCACATTCTAATGAACAGGACTTGTGTATTTGTAGCTGTCTCCTTTGTTGGGCTTACAGCCTGTGGTAAGTAAGCGGCTTTGGTCTGTGAAGGGGAGTAAATCATTGGTTGTTTTCTCTTATGATCACTGGGTAGAGGAATGCTGTCAGCTGTCACTTCTTGTAAGTGAATCACAGCACTGAGAAGAAGTCCTGCATAGTTACATGTCCTCTACCCATAGACTTCATTACAGCCTGATTCTTTGAACTCAGTTCTACCCTACCAGTATTATCTGTGCCACAGGCAAATATAATGCCCAGCTTCTGTAGCTGAGAGTGGACTAAACATTTTGTACAGCTTATAGTCTCTGTAGTGTCAGTCATTTGGTTTCTTTGATGTTAGCAGATGTTTTATGGAACCATGAGGATTCAGTTGTTTGGGCAGTTGTTCAGCATACAAAATAGCTCTAATGGCATTTCCAAGTGTTAAGTGTATATTTTTTAAAGAATATATATTTATTTGCATTATTAAACATAAACCAATCATGCATACTCTACAAAATTCGAAACCTATTGGGCTCTAAAGCTTGGCTGTTAGGATGAATCTATAGTAAAGTTGGCCATACTCATGCCAATATACAGTGGCTTGCAAAAGTATTTTCCACATTTTGTCACATTACAGCCACAAACATGAATCCATTTTATTGGAATTCCACGTGAAAGACCAATACAAAGTGGTTTACACGTGAGAAGTGGAACGAAAATCATACATGATTCCAAACATTTCTTACAAATAAATAACTGAGTGGGGTGTGAGTAATTATTCAGCCCCCTGAGTCAATACTTTGTAGAAGCACCTTTTGCTGCAATTACAGCTGCCAGTCTTTCAGGGTATGTCTCTACCAGCTTTGCACATCTAGAGACTGAAATCCTTGCCCATTCTTCTTATCAAGACAGCTCCAGCTCAGTCAGATTAGATTGGCAGCGTTTGTGAACAGCAGTTTTCAGATCTTGCCACAGATACTCGATTGGATTTAGATCTGGACTTTGACTGGGCCATTCTAACACATGGATATGTTTTGTTTTAAACCATTCCATTGTTGCCCTGGCTTTATGTTTAGGGTCGTTGTCTTGCTGGAAGGTGAACCTCCGCCCCAGTCTCAAGTCTTTTGTAGACTCCAAGAGGTTTTCTTCCAAGATTGCCCTGTATTTGGCTCCATCTATCTTCCCATTAACTCTGACCAGCTTCCCTGTCCCTGCTAAAGAGAAGCATCCCCAGAGCATGATCCGTCCACCACCATATTTCACAGTGGGGATGGTAGGTTCAGAGTGATGTGCAGTGTTAGTTTTGTGCCACACATAGTGTTTTGCATTTTGGCCAAAAAGTTCCATTTTGGTCTCATCTGAGCAGAGCACCTTCTTCCACATGTTTGCTGTGTCCCCCACATGGCTTGTGGCAAACTGCTAACGGGACTTCTTATGCTTTTCTGTTAACAATGGCTTTCTTCTTGTCACTCTTCCATAAAACTTTGTGCAGTGCACGACTAATAGATGTCCTATGGACAGATTCCCCCGCCTGAGCTGTAGATCTCTGCAGCTCGTCCAGAGTCACCATGAGCCTCTTGACTGCATTTCTGATCAGCGCTCTCCTTGTTCGAGTTGTGTGAGTGTGAGTTTAGGTGGACGGCCTTGTCTTGGTAGTTGTCTTACAGTTGTGCCATACTCCTTCCATTTCTGAATGATCGCTTGAACAGTGCTCCGTGGTTGGTTCAAGGCTTTGGAAATCTTTTTGTAGCCTAAACCTGCTTTACATTTCTCAATAGCTTTATCCCTGACCTGTCTGGTGTGTTCTTTGGACTTCATGTTGTTGTTGTTCCCAATATTCTCTTAGACAACCTCTAAAGGCCATCACAGAGCAGCTGTATGTGTACTGACATTAGATTACACACAGGTGCACTCTATTTAGTCATTAGCACTCATCAGGCAATGTCTATGGGCAACTAACTGCACTCAGACCAAAGGGGGCTGAATAATTACGCACACCCAACTTTGCAGTTATTTATTTGTAAAAAAAATTTGGAATCATGTATGATTTTCCTTCCACTTCTCACATGTACACCACTTTGTATTGGTCTTTCACGTGGAATTCCAATAAAATGGATTCATGTTTGTGGCTGTAATGTGACAAAAGTGGAAAAGTTCAAGGGAGAATACTTTTGCAAGCCACTGTAGATAGTAGTAAAACACTTTTTATGTTTGAGAGTTATCATAAATATTAATAGAACCATTCTACTAGAACATTTTTTCCTGCTGTATGTTTACCCTTGGAGTAAATGTTGACTAATGTGGTGCTGTACAAATCAAGTGTACATACCCTGGTCTATTATGCCCTGCCAAAAGTGCTGGCACTCTCTTGACCCTACCAACATTTGTAAATTTGGGTAATAATTATCTAACATTTGTAATCATCTTGAGTAATGAGCTTTGTACATACAGTTCTGTAGGTGGTCATTCCTCATCACTGCACACATGCTAGATATTTGCCGAAGGCAATCACAACAGAGTGTCTTGGTCTTTAACATGTGTTTGAGCCTTTACACTTCAGCACCAATTGAAGACATTACTATAACAGTTTTTTATTCTTAATGAATTATCCTTATTTCTTTTATTATTTTCTTTGCTTTCTTGTACTCTCAATGTATTTTTACCTTTAAATAGTACTAATTCAAATGTACATCATTTTCACTATACATCTATAGCAGCAAATCAATTTCCAGTGATATCATTTCGTAACCTGAGTGCTTGCAATATCAACACTTTTCAGGAGAAATTTGAGATTTCAAAAGGACTGCATTTCAAAAAGAGCAGAGGACTGTTTAATTGACCTGATGTTACATGATGTCTCATCTTTTAGTAACAATAACCCCTTCAAGTTCTCTTTACAGGGCATTTCAACACCTGTCATCCACCTAGGTTAGGACAGATGGTTGTCAGCCTTCAACAGCCCTATAACCTCTGGCAAAAAACATACATATCAGACATATCTAATTTAAATAATGAAAAAATATATATATTTATGTACACACACACTTTCTTGAAAACTGACAGTTATATATTTGGATGATATCTAGTCTTTTTAATAGTAGTAGCACAGAACTAAACGTTTCACCTAGAAAAAAAAGTAATACCTAAGCCCTGTAAAGTACACTGTATTGCCAAAAGTATTGGAACCCCAAATCGGTAAATTTATGTGTTCCAAGGTGTATAACTTCAAGTACCTAGGCATGCAGCCCGCTTCCAAAAAAACTTTTTAAACATTGGTTTCCTCTCCTGAGCATCTTTGAATTCCAGCATGGTACTGTGATAGGATACCACCTAGGCATGTTCTTGCTGCTACATATTTTACGGGCTAGTGTTAGTGGTGTTATACAAATTCAACTCAGCACACATTTCCACAACAGTCACCAACTGCCAAAACCGAGAAAGCTTTGTGAAATGTGTTTGGTAAATATGGGAAATAGCCAAGCATCTGCATCTAAGACTTACCTAAGCACAACAGTGGTCACACATCATTGTCTGTCAATCTGATGGTGGATCAGTGTGGTGTTAATGGGGGTCCGCCATATGCAGGGGGCTAGAGGAAATCTGAAGCCACTACTTGCTTTGGATACTATGTTCTGATGATGGAAATGGACAAGATGTTAGCTGGGACCAAATCTGCTGCTTTGGGTGAATAAAATACTAAGCATACTAACTTATTTCTATGGTTAGAATCTGTTTAACATTGTAAACATAGCATTGTGGAATTGGTGGGAACCTACCATGTATACAGTGAGGGAAATAATTAGATGATCTATTTGATTTTGTGTGTTTGGCATCTGTAATTGTTATAGTAGGTTTATTGTAGCTGTGGGAGATTAACAACAAAAAACGTCTCGCAAACCCTACGCACAAAAATCAAAGCTCATTGCAATGAGGGATTTGTATTATTAAGTATTTGATCCTCTCACAAAAGAAGACTTTTGGTAAAACCCTTGTTGGCAGTCATAGAGGGTAGACATTTCTTGTAGTTGCCCAGCAGGTTAGCCTTCATTTACAATGTGATTAAGGTCTGGTGGCTAGGCCACTCTAGGAACTTCATGTGCTGCTTCTTGAGCCACTCTTTTGGTTGACTTGCGTATGTGATTTTTGTAATTGTCATGCTGGAATACCCATCCACAACATATTTTCAATGCCCTGGCTGAGGGAAGGAGATGTCCACCCCAGACTTTGACAGTACATTGTCCTGTGCCAAAGAGCATGATTTCATCCGACCATCTGATGCATGTCCCTCCTTGCAATGAACAGAAGTCTCTGATATCTGGTGCACTGGGTTTTGGGAGGGTTTGTTGTTGTTTATCTGTCTCTCACATCTACAATAAACCTCCCATAATAATTACAGACTGGGCAGTTCTTTGTCAGAGAGCAAAATCAGCAGAAATACTAATTTCCTTCACTGTATATCTACCAGCATCAAACTTGATAGGATATATGACTTTAATATAGCACAAACTAAAAGCTCACCCCATAAAATTTGAACAACACCTAAACCCTGTAATGTCAAAATTTACCATAGTTAGTCATAGTTATCGCATAATCCCCAAAATGGGATGTTACAATGATTTATCTAAAACAAATTAGAGCCATTGTATGCTTTTCTTTATGTCTGTTTTGTTGTTTTTCCTTCATATTTCGTGTTTTATATTTTTAATTTTGTGAAATTTTCTTTTTGTTAAGGCAGATAGGTTATTTCAGATATAGAGATAACAGTAGATATAAGGCTTTATTTAGATGGAAGTGTTCAAATTTCAAAGTCTCAATATTGAAGTTAAAATTGCCACCCTTGCATTGGTGGTATCCGTGTGGCCTCCTGGCAGAAGCAATGGTGGAATAGAAGGGAAATACTCAGCATAGACAAGACTGTATCAGAGGCACTCAGCAACCCACAGTGACTTGACTCAAAACTGACATGGAAGCTTTGCTGAAATAATTCCACTGGGTGAGCTAGGCACTATACCTAAAGAATGTTTTATTCTTGAATCCTCTTGCTTCATAATTCTATGGGATTTTGGACACCTTGTCATATCAAACGCGCCATTTACAGTAACGGATACATGTGTGTGTGTGTGTGTATATATATATATATATATATATATACCTATGGCAGATATTTCATTCCTAAATAAATTCTGTTTTTTCGAAGTCATGTATCCCAGAAGACTGTGATTGTCACACCATACATTTTTAACTATACCATCCCAATGGAATGAATTCATATTTTATTTCCAGCTTGCATTTTATATCGTCCTCTAGAGATGTAATCACTATTTATCATAATGCATTTATAGCAGCAGATTTCAGTCGTTATCACTGGATAATCCACAGCTAGCGTGCAGTTTTTTTTCCTCTGTGCACAAAATAATGTTGTTATTGATATAACCATATGAACTGTCATGTCCATGAAATTCATAAGACCGGGGGAAACCACAAAACTTGTAAATTAACAAACTAAATCATTTCTGGTTTCCTCTAATATCATTATACTTCATATAAGTAAATATAAACTGTCAAGTCAAATTCTTCTCAAAATGTTCCAGCATATGGTATGTGATTATCCTCATTGTCCAACACAATAAAGCAGGTTTTGATATGATGGTATAATGGAATGTTTTCAAAGTTTTGGTGCAAGGCTGTCGGAGATATGACAATTATAATTTTCCTTGTGGCCTGAGCAGTAATAAGCATACATATTGTTAAAATATGTGTCTAATAAAGCACCATACTATTAATTTCTAATAAAAAACAGCATTTAAATTATACTAAGCCTCTAAAGTGTAGCTGTTAGGCAAAACTTATTTAGTATGTATAATTCCACACTATTTACAAATTAAATTGTATCAAATGTACCAAAAATGTCATTCCATAGGCCATTGATAAATACGTGTACACTGCATACTGTGCATAACATATCAAGTCATCATTTTCAAGTTGAAGGATTTTCGCCATCATTCAGCCCTTTCCTCCCTAGCCTGTCCCTGGCCCATCTTTTATTCACTGGATTTCACTTCTTCCAAGAATGGATGTTAAGCATTACATTTGGAACTTACCACTGCCTTACATTTTTAGAAAGCATTGTATAACACCCACCATACATGGGTCCATACCCCTTCAATCAATGAACCCTCAATCGCAGCATGATAACGTCACCACGAAAAGAGAATCCCTTGGTCCTCATCCAAAATAATGGTTTACCAACATGTTGGTTACCTGCTTGACTGAGCTTTCTTCAAGCTGGATCAATAGAAAGAAAGGCTGGATGCAATCATTTCACCGCAAACGTGCATGCCGATTGATTTTGCTCGAATATATTAAAAAATCTTGGGCTTGTGCCCACTTGCGCCCCTTGGCTGGCCGCCTCCATTCACGTTCATGGCTTGTCCACACTCAGGTGGGTGACTGCGGCCAATCACGCCCATAGACATAATTGTACGCGGTAAAAAACTGTGTGAGGACGCGGCTGCATTGAATTGTAATGAAAAAAAAAAAGATGCGGCCATTGGTGCACATGTGTCTCTACATATCAGCCCACAATGCTTCAGGATAGATTTGCATCCTGGATCATGTTTCTTTTACTTTTTTACTTCTGATGCAAGTCTTCTTTTCAAAAAAATGCTTCTGACCCTGAAGACTCAAACTTGCTGTTCAAATCTGAAACTAGCACAGCATAACAACAAATGTGTTAGAATCAACTATTTGGAATAATCCACGGCAGTGCTGCTGTTGTCCTTCACCTGGATTATCAATGCATATTAGGGTGTTAAATATTTGTTGTCCATTCCCCTCAAATGGACATAATAGCAATGTTTGCAATGACACCTGAAAACCTTTAAATTCAGCAAGAGACTGCCCTGTTCCTGAAACAGATAGCACACAGTCAATACATAAGTGTTTCATGGGTGCCACGGGAAAGGGAAACATATAAGTGACCTGATACATGGCCCCTGAAACTTCTATTGTCATTTCCTTTCTGTGACTGCCAGTTTTTGTCATATTGGCAGAATTTTTGTTAGCATTCACTGACATTTTTCTCATTTTAAGATTATAATAGAATACCAATTGAAACAGGAGAGAAAGTCAAATTGATTGTCCTGTCGAGTATTTTTTTTTTCTGGATTGCTCTCCTTTTGCAAAAAAAAAATCCAGGCGGTTGTGGCACAAAGCTCCAGTCTGTTGATTTGGTCATTCAGATCCTCATCATTGAACAGTCACATTTGTTTTGTCTTTCTTTTATTGGAATGGAATAGTATAAAATAGAAAATCCTAGCTATGCAAAGGTGTGAGAAACTGCAGAGGTTTCTACAGCTGATATACTGAGCAATATTTCACAAACATTTGCACATCCCATAAAAAGTAACTCCTTATTACCTTTAACGCAAACCTTGAGTCATTGTCAAAATGTTTGTAGACTTTTCATAGAGCATTGCCCAATTGTTTCCTACATTTCTTGGGCACTTCATTGTCAGAAGTTCCTTGCCTGCCTAAAGGATCCCATACACAGGTAAATTTTTAGATATTGCCCAATTGATCAGCGATCAATCGCCATTTTAGTGATCGGCTTCTGTCCAAATCGAGTACATCTAAACCTAAAGGATTATAAAATGAGTACCTTTAGTGATTGGCTTTTGTTTGCATCAGACATATTTTGTGTTCAAGAGAGGTAAATGGCCTCCACGCGCGATCGCAAATCGCCTCCATTCATGTCTATGGGTGCGATCAGAGGAAAATAATTGCGACCGCCGGCAATAAGAACACGGGGAGCCCCAATTTGATCGTGACCCCAATCGCAGCTCGGTCTTATCAATGGTGACAAGCCCATTCAAAATGGTGTAGGCAATTGACGGCAATTCCGCAGGCGATAAGTCACCTAAGTGGAAACATAGCCTAACAAAGAAGTCTAAATGATGACCAAAGACATTCTCTTATTTCAAGAATACATATTAGTTCTTGTGCAAACAGAATCAACACTATAAGGTATAAGTAAGATTTCTCTGAAACCAGTATCTAACCATTGAGATGGACATTGGCAGTCTTATTTGAATGCTTTTTAAGTTATTAAAGTTGATAAAGTTGATCAATTTTATTTGAAATGATAATACTGTATTCAAGTTAGAATTTAGCTTTTTAAAGTTTAAAATCCTAATTCAATGCAGTTTGATTACAGTTAAAGATTACCAAAGGGTGCATTGTGCTAATTGTGGAAACAGTTATGGAAACCACAGCATTTTTTTAGGAATATACTTATTTTTCAGTGATATACACCATATTGCTGATTATGATTAGATCTGTTAAAAAAAAAAACGTAACTAATTAGAGGAAAGCCGTAATCTGCTATAAGATATTGCCACACTTGTTTCTGTGATTTAAGGAAGTGTCTGTATAGTGGATAAAGTCTTGTGTGCAGACATTCTTAATGCCTTGGCTTTGCATAGGTTGCCAATAATGTGGGGATGTTTTAACCAATGTACCAAGTTCTTGGTTTGCCTTTCACTAAAAAAAAGTACTTTTTATTTATCTGCCTAAGCTGGGCATAGACGGGCAGATTCATGCCCGATTCTTCAGCCGATTGGCTGCCGTGCGCGTTCCCGCCAAACGGACGTCAGTCAGTTGGCTGAAAATCTGGTGTGCCCATCTGGTCAGATTGACCAGGAATCTGCCGCATGTTGAATTGCATGGTGATCCAACATGCTGGTAAATTCCCGGCCAATCCCATTAGTTTGGATGGGGACGGCAGCCGATATTCTGCACTAGCGGCTGTGCATGATGATGCCAACACGGCCAGTCGGTCTGCTGAGCAGCCAACGGGAAAACGACCCACCTATGACCAGCTTTAGGGACTTGTGTTCTTGCTAGACAGGGACTGATCCATGGTGATTGAAACAATAGTCTGTAGGGCGATGAAGCTTGTGGAAGGTTTCATTCCTGATATGTCAGTAAATGCAACAGGCTTTAGTCATCTTTGCATGTGGGCTAGTGTGGCTTGCGTATGTCCTGAGCTCTCTGCTTTACTACAAAGAGACACATAAGGCTCTGTCAAAGGTATAGAGAAAAAGGAGAGCGTTTATGATCTGCATGTATTGTTTATTCTCTTTGTGTTTCAACCCTTGGGAGATGCATGCAGACTTAAACTATGTGCTTTAGAGCACCTGCCAAAAACTGTTTGTACTATAAACAATGTTTCAATGTTAGGGCTTCACTGTGTTTTTTTACCTAACAAATTTGTTTAATCACAAAAAGTTCATTTTTTTAAAAAAAGCATCTTCATTATTAAGTAAATGGATGAAGAACACTCTGTTGCTATTAAATGTTAACATTTTATGTTTAACAATATTGTAATTGAAGCAGATTCATGTCTATTTGTAAAGCCCCCATACACCTCACAATCTCACCATGCAATTTCTGTACAATCTACTTTTCAACCAAAACCATGTAATATGAGCAGCTTTCTAACCCTTCCAATCACTATGTATTCTATCAGGGAGGCCACTATACTGCATAGATGTTGGATCTAATAGAAATTGTATGGAGTGAACTAAAGGTGTATGGTGGGCTTTACTATGATTAATAAGGCTATGTTCCCACTTAGGCGATAAATCGCCTGGTGCTCGCGATGGTCAATGGCCTGCGGAATCGCTGTCAAACGCCTACACTATTTTGAATGGGCTCGTCCCTATTGATAAGATTGCATGTGTTTTTTTTCCTGATCGCTCCCATAGACATGAATGGACGATCACCTGCAGGCAATTCTGCAGGCGATTGAAAATCGCAAAAGTGGGAACATAGCCTAAAGAATGCTGTTTATGCAGAGGAAACATGATGTTAGGCTTTTAAGAATGCCCTATGTGTCAGTAAGACTAGACAAGATGAAACAGGGCAATGAAGCAAATAATTGTTCTAATAACATAAAGATAACAAGCAGTTAGTTGTTCAAGGCACATCATTAAGCAATATAAGGAGGGTATTATTGTTTACCCTCTGTTGCTACAGAGTACCCAATGCCCTGTGTACATTCATACTGAGCATTTTTGGTCTGTTGCAATGATTTGCATTATATAACACTTATCTTAATCTCCTGGGTGCCTGCAGCGTCCTTCCATACTGGCAGACCTGCCAATCTTTCTAACTCCGCCCCTCTGGTTTTATTGATGACACCGGGGAGATGAGAGGCGGCAGTGCCATTGAAATCAATTTAAAGTAGGCGGCATCTGTTTTTGATGAGGATGATGTGACGGGGAAGGAAAGATAACTTAAAATCAAGGCAAATTGCATTTGGATATTCTACCTGACCGCTCCTCCACCTCCTGGCTAAGATTATTGCCGGGAGAGTGAAGGTTGCCAACGGGAACAAAGGTGGTCACGCCTTTGCACCATTAAACACAGACATCCTGGACCCTGATTTTGGAAATGCGTCTTATGGTGCAAAAAATACTGTTGAGTACAGATTCATTTCCTCCATTCCTAAAAGCTCAAACACTATAATAATAATAATAATAGGCCAAAGCAATCTACCATGACCACTTTGCCAGAGAAGCGAAGCTTTACAATCCATGTAATCATGGAGTACCTCAATACTAAATATGATTATCATATCGGTTTTGTGATAATACTCTGCATGCATTATGGGTGTAACTGAGCCAATGTACTCCATGTCCATCACAGTCAAAAGCCCCATTAAACATATGATCTGTCAAATAATAAAACCTTACCAGTAATGAGTAAGTCACATCAGCAGTCTGGAAGGATTAAGGCTTTGTTTCCATTGCGTTGGGACCCCCCTCGTGTACGCTTAGCGGGGGGTCCCAACGTAACAGATAGACTTACCTGCTCGGCGGACGGGTCTGTCTTCATTGCGCTGAGCCGATCCGCCGGTGTCAGGCTGAACGTAGTCGAGTACGTTCAGCCTTTACACCGGCGGATGTGTAAACAGACCATCCGCCGGCAGGCTGAGTCTGTGAGATACGTCGGGACCCCTGCTAAGCGTATACGCTTAGCGTAGGGGTCCCAGCGTACAATGGAAACAAGCCCTAAGTCAGGGATTCCATCATATTCCCTTAGAAAGTTTTTACAATTAAAAATATAAACATCGCCATCTAGTGGCCAGTCATTGAAAAACACCTGAAAGACTGGCAGCAACAGAGTTAGTATATTTTGTAGGATAGTGCAGTGCTTTTCCACCGTAGTGCTGGTTTAGAGGTGAGTACAAAATGAATTACTTGCTATGATGAACACTATGAAATAAAAACAGCAATGCATCTCAAAAAGGCACCACATTTGTTTTGTGAAGTGGTTTGATAGTGTGAGATGGAAGAGGCATAAAAAGAAATTATCAAATTTACCACAAACAGTCATTAAACTAAGAGTTGGTATAAAGTATTTCTTTAGGGGTAATTGCCCTTTTGAATAAAAGTTGTTTTTGGTATACAATATACCGTAATATATATATAATAGTGATGCATATGAGATAATATTTTTCTTTTACTAATAGTAGCTGCTAGTCTCAGGTGCTACAAGGCTTATTAAGTGACCTCCCCTCTGATTATAGGGGGATGTGTGAATAATCTGGGGCCACATTGATTCACAGCAATCTATTTATTCTCTCTGGCAATTCCCAACAGCTTAAGAAAAGCACATGAAGAGATATGACCAGGCAAGTTGAGAAAATAAATTAAGCCAGTGTCAACTTTCCTTGTTTCTCCTTTCATTATTAATGGACAGAGTGGGGCTCATTTATCAAGAGGAGGAAAAATTAATTGACACAGGCTTTAATATCATTATGCTTGGCTTGTCTGGTCACATTTCTTCACTTTGTGAAAGGCATTTTATTACAGTTTACGGAAGCCAGCTGCTGCGGCATCGCTGTACAGTGAAAGCAGGTGCATAAATAACACACCTCTGGATTAGGGAGGTGAATCTGTGCTGCTACAGGCAAAGTAATGCTTTTCTATCATGTGTTTGACAGATGTGAGTTTAATGGCCTTGGTATTATTGTAATATATATATTGTGATCTAGGCATGTATAGGTGTGTACGTACGTTTATATATATATATATATATATATATATATATATATATATATAGTGGTTACGGAAAGTATTCAGACACCCTTCATATTTTTCACTCTTTGTTATATAGCAGCCTTTTGCTAAAATATCTTAAGTTTCCTCATTAATGTACACACAGCATGCCATATTGACAGAAAACACAGAATTGTAGACAGTTTTGTAGATTTAGTACAAAAGAAAAACTGAAATATCACATGGTCCTAAGTGTTCTGACCCTGATGTCAGAGTTCAAGGTTTTTGCCCAGGATATCCCTGTACTTGACTGCATTCATCTTTCCCTCGATTGCAACCAGTCGTCCTGTCCCTGCAACGGAAAAACACCCCCACAGCATGATGCTGCCACCAACATGCTTCACTGTATTGGACTGATATTGAGCAGTGCCTGGTTTTCTCCACACATAGCGCTTAGAATTAAGGCCAAAAAGTTCTATCTTGGTCTCATCAGACCAGAGAATCTGATTTCTCACCATTTTGGAGTCCTTCAGGTGTTTGTTAACTCCATGTGGGCTTTCATGTGTCTTGAACTGAGGAGAGGCTTCCTTCGGGCCACTGCCATAAAGCCCCGACTGGTGGAGGGCTGCAGTGATGGTTGACTTTCTGCAACTTTCTCCCATCTCCCAACTGCATCATTGGAGCTCAGCCACGTTGATCTTTGGGTTCTCCTTTACCTCTTTCACCAAGGTTCCTCTCCCCTGATAGCTCAGTTTGGCCGGACGGCCAGCTCTAGGAAGGGTTCTGGTCCAAACCTCTTCCATTTAAGGATTATGGAGGCCATTGTGCTCTTAGGACCCTTAAGTGCCAGAGAAATTATTTTGGTAACCTTGGCAAGATCTGTGCCTTGCCACAATTCTGTCTCTGAGCTCTTCAGGCAGTTCCTTTGACCTCATGATTCTCATTTGCTCTGACGTGCACTGTGAGCTGTTAGGTCTTATATAGACAGGTGTGTGGCTTTCCTAATCAAGTCCAAACAGTTTAATCAAACACAGCTGGACTCAAATGATCTCAAGGATGATCTGAAGAAATGTATGTATGTATATATGTATATATGTATAAATATATGCGTGTCAGAGCTAAGGGTCTGAATACTTAGGACCATGTGAACCATTTTCCAGACAATATGAACGATAACACGAAAACTTTTCTTTTACTTAATTAGAGACCATTTATTGCCAAACAACTGTGTTTACTCTTTTTAAATCATAAACGTTTACATAAATCAAGAGTTTACACACCCCAGTTCTTAACTTACCTGGCGTTACAGCATTTCTGTGTTTTCCCTTTTTATAAGATGCCACCTCCATTTACATGGAGATCTATGGGACTGCCCCCTAGTGCCAACTACAGTGGTGTGCAAAACTATTTGCCCCCTTCCTGATTTCTTATTCTTTTGCATGTTTGTCGCACAAAATGTTTCTGATCATCAAACACATTTAACGATTAGTCAAAGATAACACAAGTAAACACAAAATGCCGTTTTTAAATTATGGTTGTTATTATTTAGGGAGAAAAAAAACTCCAAACCTACATGGCCCTGTGTGAAAAAGTAATTGCCCCCTGAACCTAATAACTGGTTGGGCCACCCTTAGCAGCAATAACTGCAATCAAGCGTTTGCGATAACTTGCATTGAGTCTTTTACAGCGCTCTGGAGGAATTTTGTCCCACTCATCTTTGCAGAATTGTTGTAATTCAGCTTTATTTGAGGGTTTTCTAGTATGAACCACATTTTTAAGGTCATGCTACAACATCTCAATAGGATTCAGGTCAGGGACTTTGGACTATTGTAGGCCACTCCAAAGTCTTTCATTTTTTTTTCTTCCGCCATTTCAGGTGGATTTGCTGGTGTGTGTTTTGGGTCATTGTTCCTGGTCTGCAAGCACCCAAGATCGCTTTTCAGTCTTGAGTTTTGGAAACAGGTGGCGGACTTCTCCTCAGTGATTTTTTAGTAGACAGTAGAATTATATGGTTTCCATCTATAAACAGCAAAGTCATTCCAGTGTCCTGAAGCAGCAAAACAAACCCCAGACCATCACACTACCACCACCATATTTACTTTGGTTGTGTCTTTGCGGAATGCTGTGTTACTCTACGCAGATGTAACGGAAGCACACCTTCCAAAAAGTTCAACTGTCTCGTCGGTTCCACAAGGTATTTTCCCAAAATCTTGGCAATCATTGAGATGTTTTTTAGCAAAATTGAGACGAGCCTTAACGTTCTTTTTGCTTAAAACGTGGTTTGCGCCTGGAATATCTGCCATGCAGGCCGTTTTTGCCCAGTCTGTTCTTATGGTTAGAAGTCGTGAACAATGGGGATTAATTGAGGAAAGTGAATGCAGTTCTTTAGATGTTGTCCTGGGGTCTTTTGTGGCCTCTCGGATGAGTTGTCTGTGCGCTCTTGGGGCTTTTGGTCGGCCTGGGAAGGTTCACCACTGTTCCATGTTTTTGCCATTTGTGGATAATGGCTCTCACTGTGGTTCGCTGGAGTCCCAAAGCATTATAAATGGCTTTATAAGCTTTACCAGACTGATAGATCTCAATTACTTTTTTTCTCATTTGTTCCTGAATTTCTTTGGATCTTGGCATGATTTCTAGCTTTTGAGGTGCTTTTGGTCTACTTCTCTGACAGGAAGCTCTTATTTAAGTGATTTCTTGATTGAAACAGGTGTGGCAGTAATCAGGCCTGGCATTGGCTACAGAAATTGAACTCCGGTAAACCCCAGTTAAGTTATTTTTTCACAAGGGGGGCAATCACTTTTTTCACACAGGGCCATGTAGATTTGGAGTTTTTTTTTTCTCCCTTAATAACGTAAACCTTCATTTAAAACTGCATTTTGTGTTCAATTATGTTATCTTTGACTAATAGTTAACTGTTTTTGATGAGCTGAAACATTTAAGAGTGACAAACATGCAAAAGAATAAGAAATCAGAAATCAATAGTTTTGCACACCACTGTATGGGGACGGTGTTGAAAGGGGTCGCTAATCGCTGCAGACTTGCATAGCACAAGGCGTGTTTGCCCGATCCCAGCGAACAAACTGTGTACATACTGACAGGCATAACACCAAGGATGTTTATACCGTGTATTGCCCACTTTAACATCAATTACAACCAGAACTCTTTTGTGGTAGTTGTTAATGAGGTTCTTTATCTTCTCAGTCAATAAAGCTGCCCATTCTCCCTGGCAAAAAGCCTCTAGTTCCTGTAAATTCTTGGGCTGTCTTGCATGAACTGCACGTTCGAGTTCTCCCCAGAGGGGCTCAAAGGAGACAGAGATGGCCACTCCAGAACATTTATTTTATTTTGCTGTAGCCAATGACAGGTCGACAATGTATGTCAGTGAATAGAACCCATAAAAACCCCTTAACCTCTATTTCAGCAGTTACAGTCACAGTTGAAACCATAGGCTTATCTTAAACAAATTAGCATAGTGAGTTTGACCTTGTTGAGCATCTTCCAGTTATATCTAAAGCTTAATCTAAATAAATTCTTTTTAGTTTAGTTAAGTGTGTTTTTCAGTCCCTTATGTATCAAAAGAAATAAAAGAGAAGTCAGCGTAAGGCCTTCCTGCTATTTTCTATGGGCTAGGACTCAACAGGGTGCTGCATGTTGTCTCTATGAATAGATGGTTCACTGCACCAAAACAATGTCATGTGTTTGTTATGACCTACAGAATATCTTTATTGTCCAACAACTCCTGTAGCGTGTCTACAGTTTCTAAAATTAGTATTAGATATGCTATTCTTTTGATCATTTATTGTAGTACAGTGGTGTAAGTCAAGACTATTTATCACAATCATTTTCTTGGTGTTCTCACCCAAAAGTTAAAATGTGTCCAGCTTACCAGAAACAAAAAAATATGTCATCACCAAGTTCAAGTTGCCATCTTTGGCTTCCAGGAAGAGAGGATGACATGGAAGGTGGTTATTGTTTGGTAGGAGAGTTACCTTCCATAAGAATATCAGGAATCTGGCTCTTTTGTGTCATTTCTACTCTGCCACTGTGGGGGTCACCCGCTCCCCCAATTATCTGCCACCCTAGGTAGGAGGTAAACCTAGGAACGGAGGGGCCGATAACCACTGCATAACCACTGAATCACTTTTTCTTTCCTGGGCTCCCAATGCGTAGATTTTGGGACTTGTCCCAACACCTATTGGAGATTTAACAGACAAACAAGATCATCATGGCACTATTGCATTGGTGGCCAATGATGATTAGTTCCATCTGTGATAATGCTACATGTTATGTCGGCAGTAAAGGATTCAATTTATTTTTATTATATACTTTTAAAGCCTTTGAAGCACAAGTTAATATTACTATTCCCTATGAAGCCTTGTTCTTCCAGCCACTCTCAATTCCGATGAAAGCTTTTTACATTTAAATCGGGGTGGATGGTTTTCCAGCAATGACTGGCTGTTTCGCTGTGCTGCTCCATGCAGCCTTTAGAGAGCTCGCTCATTTCCCCCCCCCCCCCCCTCATGTTTTATTTGTTTAAGTATTGAGCAGTTGTTAGGAAAATGACAGTGTGTTGATTTTTAAGAGGGAATCGATTCACAGAGCAGGAGCCGCCTGCCAAAAGCCTTTCCATGTGGCTTTGTCTGGCAGATCCAGGACCTGGATGAGTAAATAGACTGCATAGCTGATGGGTAGGCAGCAGGCATCAAACAGGCTTTAACTGGGCCAAATCTGTCTTCTTTTTGATGCATCCGTGAAGAGGGAGAGGAATGTTCAGATCACAAGTCTGAAACTTTAATAGCTTTTTAAAGGCCTCAGGATGTCCTGATGAGGTATTAGAGGAAGTAATTCAGGAAGAAAGGGACAAATGGCTATCTCCGGATGCTGGTTGACCCTTAGGGTTGACCGCATCATGGTGTTCAAAGACAAGTGCAGACCTTCACTGATCCAAAGAGCACTTATTATTACACTAGCCGTTTCACTGCAAGAGCAGACTGTGAGCCCCTGTGTCTCCTGACCCTTATAAATAACAGATATGTTAACACCTTCTATGCTTCAAGGCACTTGCAATCTGCTATGTAATGCTATGCAATCCTATTCATTTTTGCATTGAAAGCAATGAGAAGTCCTTTTTTTTTATCTGTGACTTTGTTGAGTACTGTTTGAGAGTTTCTGTAGCATATTGGTGGGATTTGGATCACATGGAATTAATGATACTAATACAAATTTGACTCTGACTACTTGTGTAAAACAAACTGCTCTGTATTCATTGACCGTAATGTTGATTCTTACCCATACAGCTATCAGTCTCATTTTACTGTTTCTTTGTATTGTTGTTGGTTTTCTTTTTACTCCATTCAGCTATCTCAGGCGTTTAATGTCTATTTAAGCAAGGATGAGTTTTATGGTCAAGTGCTAATGCTTCAGTATTTCGGATAAGTGGTTTCATAGCAGAATACTATGTCATGGTAAATAAGCTACCACAGTTTATGTACTGTATGAGAAAGAACTGTAGAAAAAATATAAATAGATCATAATAGATTATAAAATAGATCACTGCTGACGCATCTGATATTAATGTTGTTTTCTTCTGGTAGATGTAAACCGAGTTGATATAACCAGCTATGTTATATAGTAAATAAAGTTGTGGGGGCACTGAAGCAGCAGGATTTTAAGACTGGAGCAGCAGTCGATCTTTCTCCACTATGTTCAATGACCAATTAAAGTAACAATACAAGAAGATAGAATAATCAATATATATGGAAGAACATTTTATGCTATACAGCACTTCATTCTTTTGCCATATAACATATCACATAAGGTCCATCTGCCACCTAAAATGCTGTATTTCCGGGCTCTTAAGTTCACCAGAGATTTCAAGTTTGCTGATATGATTGAAGAGCACTTATTCCAGAGGAGTGGGAGAAGGACCTGCCCTTTGCTTCTTTTATATTGCCCTAGTACGGGTCAGCTTGTTGGGTTTGAGCATCATTCATCCTGCACTCATCTGCTATTAACCCCCAGAAGTGTTGCGTTCTGGCTATACCTTTTGTATATATGACATTAGATCACGTTTACACATTTTTTTACATGCATTTTGTCTTACATTTGCACAATATGTTCAATATGATATGTATATCAGACTGTTTCAACATGTATTCCCAAAGGTCGAGTAACACATCAAAAACTCAGACATGTGAAGGGTAGTCACTATTTCTGCATCAGAATTTTTACTATTCTATGTCTGTAATATTGTATGAAGATGTCCTGTACCTACAGCACACTGGAGAAATAGTCTAGGTCAGTGATGGCAAACCTTTTAGAGAGTGCCCAAACTGTTACCCAAAACCCAATTATTTATCTCAAAGTGCCGACGCGGCAATTTAACCTAAATTGCACACATACAAATCCTGGGGGTTATAACTCAGGGTTCAGATGTCGTTCATAGGGGATCAGTGCAGTTACAAGCTTCCTGTAAATCCTAGGCTGCTGATGATATAGCATAAAAGGCAAAGAGCCAACTTGCTGTGTAAAGAAACTAGATCTGCAAGCATTACATTCTATCATTTGCTAAAGAACTACTCTACCCAGCATGCCCTGCTGCCTTTTCTAGCTGTTGTAGTACTAGAACTTCTAACCTGAGAATTATTCTGCCTTCTCTTATCATTCTGTCTTCTACTCACTCACACACATTACACACACAATCACTTACACATTACATACACATACACCTTTTTCTCGGCTTACTGCTTGTCCCTTTCCAGGCTTCTGATTGGCTGGCAGTGCTAGTGGAGTTTATGGGGTGCTGTGTGCAATCGGAAGAGAGGGAAAGAAAACTGACAGCATTGAGAGTCAATTGGCTGTAGTTCTTTCTTCCACTATGCCGCTATGATGGCTACCAGATCGGGTGCCCACAGAGAGGGCTCAGAGTGCCACCTCTGACACCCGTGCCATAGGTTTGCCATCACTGGTCTGGGTCTTCACCGGACCACCATGCCCCCTGCATTGTCCTCAAATAAAAATCAGTCCTACAAAGTAGCTTCTGATACATTTTCCTTAGCAATCTGTCTTATTCTTATTATTCTTACTATTGTTATTACTACCATTGCATTGTCATACATACCTTCTAATTGTTTAAGATTTCTTGGGGGGGGGCAATGGAGGAAGGGGGATAGTTGACCCAGTGTAAAGGGTTGGATTCGTTTTCATTGCATAATTGCGTTTGTCTGGATTTTTGAGCACGTCCTGATGAGGAAGAACGGTGCTAATCTATCATTTTGTGTGCCTTCTGCCTATGGCCTGGCTGCGGGTTCATGGGATTCATATGATTCTATGCCTTTTGGTGAATTTATAATGCTGTATCCTTACGCATGTACTGTATTTCTAGGCCTCTGACACATACGAGAACATTTGTTGCTTTTATATTGTATTTTATTAAAAAATGTGTAAAACTTTACATGCAAATAAAAAATCTGTTCTACTTCATGAGCAGTGATGTTAATTTGTTATCAGTAACAATGACCTCTACAGATAAATATGGTATACATAAATATACATATAATAATACTGTACTGTACTGTGAAAATAACAACTACAGTTTGGCTCTACATCAATACTCCAAACAAATAGCTGGAACTCTCTGAGGAGTATTTTAAGAGATCTGCTGTTTTGAATACGATTAAGTATACTAGTTTACTAAGAGCTGTACTCTATCATCTCTTCTTTAGAGGCCGAAAACAAACTTTATTTTTTTACATAGCCATCTATTTCATAAGAGCTGTTTATATGCAGAGAGGAACTGTGATGTATTTTGCATAAATAGGAACAGAAATTTAACAAGGCTGAATCATATCTTGCTTGAACAGTCAACTCCTTTCATAAGAAAATTAAAATTACCCACTGTCCTACGATCCCAGTGCAAGAGCAAATATATTAAACGCATAAGGGATTGAGGATGCTTTAAGCGACTAATGCAGTTCTCTATATCCAAAGGGAAGTAACCACACACCCCTTAGCCTGCTCCTGAACTTAAAGAAAAGTTTTTAAATTCCGTCCTTCCTCAGCTAAGCAAATATACATGAACTTTCAACTTTAAACAAAATGATTAACTCCATCCCATTCATTACTTGATGTATTTTTCTTGAGAATAAAATTTTCTTCTAAAAGTCATAATTTGCCTGCATTTCATATAGTTTGGAGGTGCAACAAGTTACACTAATAATTTTGAAATACTTTACATTTTTTGGATTCATATTCAAGTCTTGCCAATAGGCATTTAAAGTAAACGTAAAAGTAATGTACTATAATGGGAAATAAGCACTGCCGTTTTGTGCAGTTCCCCTCAAAGGTCTATATTTACCCTGTAACAGGATTTTAGCCAAAATGATGATGATGTGCACCACAATCCTAAATACATATATATATATATGTATGTATATATATATATATATATATATATATATATATATTATATATTCCCCCTTTTAAGCTGCTGCTGCCAGTATCCGTAATAATAGTAAATAAATCCTCTGCATCCAGTCTTCCTGTGTGAGACTTGCAGTAATGTGAATGGCCTCTTGATGGCACTACACATGTTGAAAACATATGTCCCGACTCCCTTCCCAAGCCTCTGTGTGCCCGCCAGTGTGGGGTTGCCCGCGTATTTTACAGACAGAGTGATACAGGCCAATCTAGGTTAATGTAGAATGTTTGTTTTGCCTGCTAGGGACTTGGAACACAAAAGGTGAATACAGGTCCTGCATAAGCATCCTGCATTGAAAAATAGCCATTTACTATTATGTTATGCTCATTATTTTCTTCCTCTGCATCCAGCATGGTCTTAAAAGAAAAACTGCCTGCTTGCATAGTGTGTAAAGACTTTCATTTAATAATGTTTTCATTTAATAATAAAGATCATAATTTTCTTTTATAGGATTTGGTTTTGTAACCTTTGAAATTGAAGATGTAGTGGAGAAAGTCTGTGAAATTCATTTCCACGAAATAAACAACAAAATGGTAAGTTTCTTATTATACATTGGCTTCAGTCTTTAACCCTTGTAGGTTCTTATTTCAGCTTGTGCTTTCATATCTCTATAGTACTGTGTAAAAGCCTTTGGTGGTTTGTAAGTTGTTGGTATTTCCATTGTTATGTATAGCTAAAACCTTTCCTTGTTTTGGACATGAAAGCATTTATTTTGGAAGATTCACCCCACTTTTGGTTACGCAACAGTGATGAGAAATATCAAATTGCATCATCGTGGAAACAAGGGAAAATCTGTTCTGGGGAGAACTACATAAGAGGGAAATACTACTACTGAGAAAACATCCTCCTTTCCTAGAGCTTTGGAACATTTAAATCACTGTCATGGTGAGAGAACAAAATACTGCACAGGTCTAATATCGTTGCAAAAACACCTTAAATTACCTTTCTAGACCTAAGTGAAGTCTGTCCTGGTCACTGAGTGATGTGGACACTTTCTATCAAATGTCCAGTAGAGGAGTGACAGAACAATAGGACAGTGATGGACCAGCCATGACACACACATGTGCATCACAGACCACACAGATGGAGCTGGCAAGGAACCTAGACAGTGTATGAAGTTTATTCTGTGTTCCTTCTCAAAGTAAAAAAAAGATCATTAAAAAATGGAGTAGACAAAAAGAGTAGGCCTTTACTTGGGCTTTGCATTATTTTTCTATGTATTCTTTACCATTAATTTTAGGCAATATACTCCTGGGAAAACAGGGTTTCTTCACACCTTTGTATGCAGTGCCATCCATCTATGTGATTTCTGTGCAATGCATTTGAAGTTTTAGAAACTCATGTTCCCAGAACAGATCACCAGACACAAGGTGGTTTTAAGTGTTTGGATGGCATCATTCTATCACATTCTTTTCCCTTATACCAAGAAGATAGAACAAATCTATCACTTTTGTATATTTCATGCAAAAAAATGCTTGCTTCTGGTGCATAGAATGTATGCAAATATAAACAGGCAAATGCATTAGGTTGGTTAATTTTAAAATGAAACAAGTGATTTGCTTTAAGTGATGGACTAAAGCTAGCCATACACGTGTCGGATTCCATGTCCGCTCGATCACCCATCCGATC
>CM070033.1:88216693-88234267 GCA_036250615.1 Ptychadena robeensis
TTGCAAATTCGTATTAAGTATCAAAAAGTCACAACAACGTAAATAAATAGAAAGAAAAATGAAAAATCCATCAAACCCAGAGTGTATCCTGACATTAACCAATGATACTGTCAGGTCACCCTGAATAAGAGCTGTTTCAACACTGGGTTTTCAATGTTCGTTTCATCAGTCTTCACTTTAAGCCACAAAGGTGTTTCCAACGCGTTTCGTCCCTCCTGGGGACTTCTTCAGGGACCTTTGGGCGTGGTCCAACAATTTCCAAGATTTCTTAATCATGTATAAGTCTCCTAAATACAATAGATTTTCACATATTATCATTAGGTTTCATAAAGTGTATTCTCATAGTTCGGTTCATCAATCATATCGTAGTGTTGCCACACTATTCTCTCCATCCACTAGTCACTTACATTGTCTATTTCCACATGGGTCTTTGTCCGCGGGTTGTGACTTTTTGATACTTAATACGAATTTGCAAAATAAGGACTAAATAAATACTGTGAATCCCATTCCCTCGACTGGAACTCCATTTTTGGTAAATATTGTTTCACCTAAAAAATCCACCGAGGGCTGGCCACCCCCAATTTTGGGTTTAGTTCGCTCATACCTTCTTGTAACTAAGTACTGACTGACAAGCCAAAAGTTTGCAAATGACAATGCTGACAGCTTTGACATCTACTACTTTTATTTCACATGGATGTGGTGCAAAGCCTACATGAGCCACAACCACAACTCTGCCATGAATTCTGATGCAGCACTGACAGTTGGTGGACATCACTTGCAGAGTCAATACATATTTGTGGCACCTTTTAGAGAGAAAAAAACCTGTTATTGTTTGAGCACCTCTAATTAGGTTCTCCAACAAAAAAATTTTAAGCTGTAAAGTATAACTTCTAGCACATAAAAAATATCCCAGATGTATAAAGTATGTGATTAAATTGTCTGTCTTGTCAGTCAGTTTTCCAATTTTTTTTTAGCTCCTTTAGGTGAGCGAAAGTTGCCTTCAAAATGTGGTATGTGCCTATCTTTGGTTATACTTACATACCAACAGTCATAAACAGACTAATCAGAGGGCAGGGACCACCAAACCTTTTGTCTATATACATCTATGGCCCAATTTGTACAATTTCTGCTTCTGGCACTAGAATTTCTGAGCTGTGTTAGATATGAGAAAAGTGGCTGTATGATAGCTGCATACAAATAGATTCTGTCACTGTGCATTATCCATGCTGCCTGTTCTATGTCAGTTCATTGCCAATTGTATAATGTTTGTAGCAGGACTTGTTTATTGCTGTTATAAACAGATTAGGTTTAAGAACAGCCCAATCTTCCATCATAATCACCCTATCTAATTTGGTGGTTGTTTTATCGAAGCAATTGTCTATAACATTTTTTCACTTGTTTTTAATTTCCCTAACTCTCACTGCTTATTTCACATTGCAAACTGAGGTGGAAAATACTATAGCTTGGCAGTTAAAGAAGTCACATCTTTGTTAAGGTGCCCATACACGTTGCGATTTTTCGTGCGATTTTAGCCCTTCTGACCGATACGGTCGGTCGGGTAGGTCAATCGTTCGGGATTCGTAACATGCAAATGTACTCCGACCGATGCTGTTTTAAAAAAAAACGTCCGAAAAGTTGGTCGGGTCCCGAATGATGATGCCCGTAATTTTCAGTCGGTCGGCCACATTTAAAAGAGACTTTTAAAAGATTCCTGATACAACTGGCTGATCGGTCGGTCGGCCGGTGACTAATCGGCCGAATAATCGGCGAACAATCGGCCGAAAAATCATGCATCTGACCGACTATTAAAAATAGCAGTAAAGCAAAAATCGGGAGTCTAAATCGAATATCGAATCGGTCCACGAAAAATCGCAACGTGTATGGGTACCTTAACACAGATTGCTGGGATTTAAGCACAATACTGTTCAAAGAACTAAAGTATAGCTTTATGAAAAGGGAAATATTTAATTTGACTATAAGATACACCCCTCCAAATCAGGGGGAAATTAGTGCATCTTAGGGCTTGTTTATATTATTGCGGCCACCGGCTGCACGATTGCCAGCGCTAAGATCCGCAACCGCTAAGAACAGCATGTCATGCAGTTTTTAGCTGCGGCCATTCACCTCTATGGTTGCGGTCAGGGGTGGGCAGCCACGGAAGTGTGCGAACCATGGTCAAAAAACAGATGACCTGTTAAACAACATGGGCGCATAATATCCGCCCTGTGGGCAACCGCGGGCTTCTGCATTAGTGGAAACAAGCCCTTATATATATTCCGCTATCACATACCTCGTCATGGTTAAGCACTGAGCTTAGCCGCAGCAGGGAAGCTGTCACAGCTCTGTATGTGAGGGGTGATCCAGTTCGCTCACATACAGACCTGTGACAGATTTGCAGGTGCTCACATACACAGCCCTGTAGAGGGACCGATCACCCTGTGAAGATCTGTATGCAAGCAGGAAGCTTCAGTCTGCTCACATACAGAAAAAGGGATGATCTGTCCACGGGTGGATCTGTTCAGAGTACCCATACAGTGATGACCATCTTCCAGCTGTTAAATTTTTGTCCTGGTATTTAAAAAAGTACCTTTTTGATACTCAGTGTTTTATTACTCACTACCACTACCTGCCTGACTAACAATTGGTCAAGTCAATCACACTTTGGTAAACATCAAACTGTCCATCTAGCTAGCAACACTGATTGACAATCAATTTCACATGCTGTTGTGCAAATGGAATAGATAACAGGTGGTAATTAAAGGCAATGGGCAAGACATCCCTAATAAAGGAGTGGTGGAGATCTGGAGGAGGCCATTGGAGGGCATCAGGACAGCTACCTCCGCCATTGTGCATGGAGGAACAAGAGGAGCACTGCCAGAGCCCTGCAAAATGACCTCAAGTGGGCCACAAATGTGCATGTGTCTGCTCAAACAGTCAGTAACCGACTCCGTGACATTTGCCAGAGAACACCCAGATTGAAGAATTCACCACTGGCACCCTGTGCCCTTCACAGATGAAAGCAGGTTCACACTGATCACATGTGACAGATGTGACAGAGTCTGGAGACGCCATGGAGAACGTTCTACTGCCTGCAACATCCTCCAGTCTGACCGGTTTTGTGGTGGGTCAGTAATGGTGTGGGGGGCCGCACAAGCCTCCATGTGCTCGCCAGAGGTAGCCTAACTGTCATTAGGTACCAAGATGAGAGCCTCAGAGCCCTTGTGAGACCATATGCTGGTGCAGTTGCCCTGGGTTCCTCCTAATGCAAGACAATGCTAGACCTCATGTGGCTGGAGTGTGTC
This sequence comes from Ptychadena robeensis, assembly GCA_036250615.1. Taxonomy (NCBI): domain Eukaryota; kingdom Metazoa; phylum Chordata; class Amphibia; order Anura; family Ptychadenidae; genus Ptychadena; species Ptychadena robeensis. The sequence continues at coordinate 88,219,996 of CM070033.1, forward strand.
AGCAGTTTCTACAAGACGAAAGCATGGATACTATGGACTGACCCGCCCGTTCCCCAGATCTGAATCCAATGTCACACTGCACCACTGACTGTCCAGGAGTTTGATGCTTTGGTCCAGGTGTGGGAAAAGATCCTTCAGAAGACCATCCACCACCTCATCAGGAGCATGCCCAGGCATTGTAGTGAGGTCATACAGGCAAATATAGGCCACACACATCATTTTGACATGTTTTAAGGTCATTACATCAAGGTTGTATCAGCATGCAGTGTTTTTTTCCACTTTGACTTGAGTGTAACTCCAAATCCAGACCTCCATGGGTTGATACATATGATTTCCATTGATAATGTTGTCAGTACCTTCAATTATATAAAGTATTTAATAAGAATATTCCATTTAGGTCTAGGATGTCTTATTTTTGTGTTTCTTTGTTTTTGGAGCAGTGTACATCTCAGCATTTTCCCTGGAACCCAACAGAACACATTTTTCTCTGCAGTTAAGCAAATGCTAAAAAAAGTTATGCTTCTCCTATTTCTCAGACTTGCTGCTACTGGCATGACATCAATATTTTGGATTAATAGATGTTTTCATGTTAGCATTTATTTTGTTTATTTATTTTAAGTTGTTTCAAATTTTTATTATATTAGTATTATATTATATTAGTAATAGACTGGTCTTGACTGGCAGTGCCAGAAAAGGCCACAGGGTAAATAATGTTTGCATGGGCCTCCGGATCCAGGAGTGTATACTGGCAGAACATAATAAGTATATTAAGAGAATATTTTCTTTTTTCTATATATATTCTTTTTGTCAAGCACCATTCTTTGCTTTTTCAGAGTGTTGTTATGTATGTATTGTATATTGGGCTTGTATGTGTTCACAGAGTATAAATTCAATAATGGAGCTTTTAGAGCGGATAAGATCAAAGCAATCTTCTTAGCATATGCTGGAGGCCTGACTCAATATTTGACTTGCTAATTCTTTCCTAGGGCATGGAAATAATATTGTTCATTTTGTTCTTACCATTACATACAACAAGGATAAAAAAAAGACTTGCATTAATTCTATTTAAATCTCTATTTGTCCCCCAAAACTATTTAACAACTTACTGTTTTTAATCACATTAATAACAACCATTTGGACGAGTGAACCTGATTTTCTTTCATCCTTCATTAACAAGTGTTTTATTTCAGCATATTTAAGGACATAATTTTTTTTATCTTTATAGATATATATAGCAGTAAACAAATGCCTCTGGATTTACTAAACAAAATGTTTAGTCCGTTTTTTACATATTTGTACATTAATAATCTTACTTGTACCTGTGCACAACTTTACTGATTGTAGATACACTTTGAATGGGTGGGACATATAGTTATATCCCATATGTTATATATATATATATATATATATATATATTAAACATAACAGAGGTGCATGACAGATACCTAATCACATATAACTGCCTTCAGTGGCTACTTTCAATGCTTGTTCCTGTCTTAAATTTTTTTTAACCAGACATCTCATTATCACATACATCACATAGATACGATTGATAGGAACAAGCTTTGCTGAAATCAATAATGTTTGCCTTGTAGACATAACAATGAAGATAACTTCAATCACAAAGCATCCTAAGTATAACTTAAACCTAGATAAGAGCAGATCTGCTAAAGCACCTGTCCTGTATGAATCACAATAACTCAGAAAAGGCTGTACATATAAACAGAAAAATACATTTTTGTTGTGATCACCAGACACCTCTGGTACCACACTAATTGTCACATTTACATTCCAGCCACTAGTTTTGGTAAACATTTAACATCTCAAAACAACTAAATAAACCTTTAAGCTAAAAATAAAGATACATACAAAACAGTGCATACTATAATGATCAGTGTAATGCTACCCAATAAGTAGTATGAAGATACAAGGAGTAAAAATACTAAAATACGAGCTATGTCAATCCACCATACAAAGTAATATATTGTATGTAGAAGGATGCAATCCTAAATTATGTGGTTAATTGTTGATATCATTTGTTAGGATAGCTTCCATAGCTTTTTTTCCATTGTTTAAGTGCCACACTTGCTTATTTTTAACTTTTGGGGTATCAGACCATCAGTTTTTAACCAGGTTTCATCTGGGCAGAAGTACAGCTCTCTGATTTAAGATTAAGGCTGACATGGTAATTCCAGGTAATTTTCTGCACAAAAAGTTCCAATGTGCTTAACATATCAAAGGAGTCTATGAGGGTCTTAAAAAGCACAAAATGTGCTGTTGTTTATCAAGCTGTGCACTAATAGGTTGTTTTTTCAATGTTTCAACTTCTCATTTGGTTGGATGGTTGTTTGGTCGTAAAATAGTATCATTGAAAGCTCTGCAGAGGCTTGTCTGGTTTTGAGCATTAAAGACCTGGGTGTGAACATATCACCTAGGGAACCCTGCCATAACACTCCTGAAAGCTTCTTATCAGGCTTATGAGCATCTCAGCTTTCAACTGCCCTGGCTTTTGTCAAGCTACTGACATTTGTAAGAAAGACTTGGCTTTAGAAGCCTAATAAATGCCGAACCAAGGTACCATTCACATGGAGGTCTAAAAAGCGTTGCAGCTAAGAAAACCCGACACTAGGTTGCTATCCCGATGTTTGCCCGATGGGATTACATTGTTAGGGTTTACAAAGCAAAAGCTTCATAAACCTTTAGGGATCAAAGGAAAAACTTAAAACAGTAAATAATCACAATCCCAGAAGTGGCCCAAAAAATCACCTCAGAAAAATCAGATGCAATCAATAAAACAGCGTACAAGCAATTATGCAATGGAGATAAATAAGAATACTATAAATGCAAAAGATTGTAACACCAAAAATCACCACAAGGTATTGCCAACACCTAACATGCCTAACCGCTATCCTTCAATGAACACAAAGAATCTCAAATATGTCCCATTCACGTCTGTCCAGCAATATATAACATCCACAAATAAGACTTCATGATAATAGTAAAAAATACAAGACTTTAGTGCCACAAAATCTATGCCAATTCCTGGACAAAGGGTAGTATCTCTTCAACTTACAAGTTAACTGGCATTGTCCTCGGGAAACAACACTATCTATTATTGGTAATATGCATTTTTACCAAATAAATTATAGTGCTGCTGTGCTACTTCAAACCGTAGCTCTGCAAAAGCAGGAATCTATCTAGATATCAAGCCAACTAATCTTCATATAAAAATCATATACTTTACCAGGAATGCAGATGGTTTGCAGAAATCATTGTTCATTCATTCCCTGATGTACCAAGGACAAAAAGGAAAAAGAACATTATTAAGTCCTTGGAACATCCTTGTTCCTTACAAGGATGTTCCAAGGACTTAATAATGTTCTTTTTCTCCTGTTATATGAAAACAAAGAGGTCTCTTGTTTTTAAGTTGGATATTTCGAGACACAAAACCTATGCATGTCCTTTGTCTATTCGAGCATAAATACAAAATAGAGAATATAACATAATATGGCTTCCATATATGCCATCAGATACATAATAAGTAGTATATATATGTAAATGTTATACCCCTATGAAAATGCACAACAAAATGGGGGCATTTCCCAATGCCCCCCTTACGCCTGCACACTGCAGGCTCTTCTTGTGTCCACTGCAGAGAGAACACTTCACGTCCTGCAGTGCTGATTTGAAGCTGCGGGCTGCCACGTCTTCATAGCAGCACCATGCGGTTTGTTAAAGTGGTAAAGTTTAATGGAGGTGTTTCCAAGATGTGGAAAAACAGCGCCCATCTTTCCCCTGCTGAATCAAGCCACGGGTAATCCGCTGGTAAATGTGCAGTCACGTGTCTTTGTTCCCTGCGCCTTTGTACGGCCAGCACAGGGAATCTACAGTGAGCACATAGCCTAAAGGTCCCCATACATGATTCAATTTTGCTTCGATAGATAAGGGATCGACTTCAGCGGGATGACGTCATCCCGCTGCAGCTGGCCTCTCGGCTGATCGGTGGGCATCCTTTGTGTGCTGGCCATTACTTTAAATAGGGACTGGCACCAGATGGGCCCACCCGATTTTTGGGCGAGCAATCGCCTGGCGATTGGCAGAAGCATGCATGACAGTCAATCGGCCGAAAATCGGGCCATGTAACCTTTACTCTTCCAGCCGCTGGAGGCCCCAAGTATTTAATGTATCAAATGACTGTGTGAATGCACACTTAGTAGAGCATCAGTTGAGAATCAAAAGGATTTTGTATAGCAAATAAAGCTGTGAAGGCAGTAAGCTAGTAAACTATTGCATTTATGTTCCTTTCTCATTACTTTTATCCATGGGTAATCATGGAAATACTGTTCAGGTCTCACAAACCCCCCTCTGCTAAAGGTAGCGTAAAGTGCAAAAGCCACACACACATTTTTTATATTTCTAATGTCCTCAAAGGTGAAATATATGTACAGTACACTACCTTTTGTCTGACACCCACAAGGATTGATAGATTTCAGATAAATGTAGTTTCTGGTTGCTTGAGTGTCAATATTAATTAAGAGGATACCAAGCTTGTGGAACTTCAATTCCCAGTAGATGTCCTATTAAACCATATGACAGTACTGTATATACAGAATGATTAACCCCCATATCATATAAAGACACAAGTAAACAATTAAACATGAAAAGTTTGACAAAAAACCTATGGGAAATACAGAAATATATGGTCATTCTATTATGACAAAAGTGGCAATGAGAGTAGGTTCTCAGAGCATAACAACTTGTTGTGTATGGGGCTACATAACTAGACTACTCAGAGTTCCCATTCTGACTGCTGACCTACCTCCAGAAGGGACTATAATGGGCATCATGATCATCAGAATTGGATTGTGAAGCAAAGAAAGTTGGTTGGCCTAGTCAGTCATGTTTTCTTTTAGATCAAACACATGGCTGGATATGTGGGTGAAGTTTACCCTGCTCCATATAAAGTTGATGGTTCTAATGTTGAGGCTGATACGTTTTTACTAACAGATGTTATTTGTTAATTGAAGTGCCATTTCAAATGATAGTAGTCCGATCACTTTGATTTAACGTAGTGATATTTCTTCAGGAATATGCTTTATTCCATGATAGCAACCTTACCATTTTTAGTCATTCTGTCCATCTTTCATGTATGTCTTTTTGGAGTTGTTTGTGACGACTGGCATTTGGAGGCTTTTATCTTTCAGCTGGTTACAATTCAAAGTGTTGCCTCCCAGACACCTGTGGAATATAATAACTCGCTCTCCTGGTGGAGTTAACATGGTCTTTGTGTTACTGGAGATCGACCAAGCGAGAGATTGAAGTTGCAATGAGAGATAAAAGCTTTTTAAAAGTGATGTAAGTGTCGGTACATTAAAGAGGGACTGTTAAACCACAGCACATATAAATGGGTATATTAAACTATTGAAGATGAAAGAAAGTCTAGTGCTTAAAGGCTGTGAACAGACCTCTGTCAAAGAAATTGCTTACACTCAGGGTTTTTTAAAAAGGTAGCTCAATCAGCTATGAACTGTATGGTAGCACATAGCAATTGAGAAGAATCTCCAAATCACCCTCATCTTGTTTAATCAGCTATTGGGGTTATACCCAGAGCCACCAGGGACCTTGCTCACCTATCACATTGCCCAAATATTGGTTATAGTGAAGATTGCAGCAGTAAAAGGGCCATTTGAAATCCTTTGCAAAATGCTTAAGGGCTTAAAATGACCTGCATTATTGTACATGTTAGACAGGTTTTCTCTGGGTAAAGCTGGCCATACGTACGTTTTGTAGTAGTGATCATTGTGATCGATCATTCACAAATCGATGCATTGCTCAAATAATCGATCGGGCAGGGATTAGACATGTCTGTAATTTAAGTTTTTTCGATCTGGAATCGAGGGACATTGTTACAGGGATGCAATCATTCCTATCCATCGACCCATGCAGGCCTTCTCCCCACTTCCATAATTTCCAATAAAAGTTTTTTTGTGTAGACGATCTTTACTTATGTCACCGATTGATCGCAATTAATTGGTGATGAATCGCATCCGAAAATGGTGCACTTTTCGATTAATGTACGACTTGTGAAGGAAGACTCAATCACATGACCCTGTCATATAACAAATCGATCTAGGGGAAATCTAACCATCTATGTCCAGCTTTACCTTTGTACCTGTTAGTTGCCAATACACCCAATGCAATAGAACCCCGCACTTTTACACTAGCCGTAAATACAATGAATCATGGTAGCATTAATAAATGTACACAGGGGGAACTTGCCCCCTGCTTTGTGTTTTAACATACAGCGTGTTAATGCAAACACGCTCTTGCAGGCATATTTTCACTGCAGCTTATGCAATTGCCATACACTTGTATAGGAGACGTAGCACAGTGGAATGAGTTAATGTGTGGTTTGTTTACCTGCAATGGACGTGTTAGCATTTAATGGGAGAACATTTAAACGTTTGGGCCAAAGGGTTAGAAATCAGTGGAATTTAGTGGCTGGCATACAGCACAACACTGGTTTATAATACCCTGTTGGTTAGGGGCAAGAGAAATTGGGTGCAATAATTCTCTTTAGGATATTGTAAATTTAGGATGTTGACAGAGCAACTATGCTGCATTCTCTGACACTATACCAAAGGACTTTCCCCTAATTGCAAGTCTTACCCCTCTTGGGAGCAGTGAAGTATTTAGGAATTTATCATGAGTTTGCAAGTAGTTGCCGAGTTAAAGACATTCAAACAATTTATACTTCAGAACAGATCGGCAGTTTCTACTTCACCTGTGCAGGGTAAGTGGTAACCTGTGGTTCAGCTACCGCTTGTGTAATTAATAATACAGTATTACATATAGTAAAAATTATATTCATACGTAATGTTCCTATGTACACACAAATTGAACTTAAGAACAAATCTACACTTCTTATCTGGTACGTAACTTGGAGACTTGTACTTTAATACATTTCTTTGTCATGATAGTCAGAGAACCCAGGTGCACAGACAGCAATGGAAGATATAAAAATAAAGGCCTTAGTATGGGTGCTGGAAATGATTTACTTGAGACTGCATGAGCACATTTTTATTCATCTGTACTAGGAAAGGAGCTGCTGCTGAGTGATCATCTCATTTTGGCTTAATGCTCACAGTTGGTAGGGGGTTATTTGTGCAGAATCAGTCCATTGACATTTGCTGTGTGACATTGCCATTGAGCTGTAATGTGCATTTGCTTACAGCACTGTATATTCTGACATGCGTCCTGTTTCAGCTCTTCTCTTATCATAGTTGGTGTTTGCTTTTGTTTCAACCTAAAAGGAACACACGGAGCTTGTCATATTGATGCCTTATCTTAACTGTGGAAAGATTATGTACATGAATATACACAATACATTGTATACTTAAGCATCTAGCCAACTTTAAAGTACACAATATAGGTATAGTGTCCATAAATGAAAAAGAAGAAAAAGAGGACTTGTCCAAAGAAATAAATAAGATTCAGGGCCATTTCACGCTATATCCATTGAGGTGCTTTTTAAAAACTTGCCCGTTTTTTTTACTGCACGTTTTTTTACATAGACAACCAATGTTACCATTCATTCTGTATGCATTGGGTTTTTAAAAACGCAGCGTTTCCACATGCGTTTTTAAAAACTCACTGTTGTATGCATTTTTTATTTATTTTTCCTGCATTTTTCATTCATTTGTTCAAAAACGCATATGTAATGTCAAAAACGCATGTGTTTCTGCATATATGCGGAAACACATGCCTATAAAAAAGGCATGCCTTTAAAAAAACGCATATAGTGTGAATGGGCCCTCAAGCTGTCAGTTTGTGCTGTACAGAAGATGAAGGCAAAAATTACATTGGTCTGGAACCTTCACATTAACTACAGACAAGTTTAACTTTTTTTCATTGTATGAAAACTTACAAAGCATCAGAGGCCAATACCAAAGAGTAATTGTAGCTAACAAATACAACCAAAAGTTCCTGTATTTTCTTGTTAGATCAACTTTAAAATTATAGTTTAAGGTCAATCGTTTTTTAAAAACAATTTTACAACCACATAATGGGATCAATTCAATCCCAATTGATTCCTTTCCTAAGCCTTGTGCACTTGATCCATAGTACAGAAAAACTAAAAAAATATACTTAAACGATGGACTGAAATTTACCAACATGACCAATCACTGCGGAATCGATTTTCTGTTCTTTACTACAAGAGAAATGTAAAGATAGGGATGGCAAGTTCTCCTGATCAGCCGATTAGATACTTTGCTAATTGGCTGGTCGTATTGTAGCCTAGAATGCCATCCTTATTCAGAAAACAATGGCCTGTCAGGGATTGGCAATACAGCATTGTGAACCAGAAGTTATTGTAGCCACCCCCTGCCATTCATTATTACGCTACTAAAGACACGGCACATATTATTTATATAAAGATGTTTTAGGTGGACTTCATAGACATCATTATGAAGTATTTGTAGAACATTGTAGGGAGATTAACAGAAAAAGAGAAAATTAATTTATAAATAAGTTCTACAGCCCATTTAGTACTAATGTTGAGACAAACATCTGTCAAAATTGCAATTAATAATAAAATAAACTTACCTGTTCCAACTTACATGGAAATTCAACTTAAGACCAAATCTTCAGTCAGTCTTGTACGCACCCATAGGTTATAGTTCTATTTGCACTGTTTAGTTATCCATGTGTACCTTGGCACCATCATGCACATTTATACCAATGTGTATTCATATCTTTGTGTCTTCATGCACATTCATACCAATGTTTATTTATACCTTGGCATATTCAACCACATATATACCCATGTGTATTCATACCTTGGCATATTCATCCACATATATACCCATGTGTATTCATACCTTGGCATATTAATCCACATATATACCCATGTGTATTCATACCTTGGCATATTCATCCCCATATATACTCATGTATATTCATACCTTGACATATTAATCCACATGTATACCCATGTGTATTCATACCTTAGCACCTTCATGCACATTTATACCCTTGTGTGTTCATACCTTGGCACCTTCATGCACATTTATACCCATTTGTATTCATACCTTGGTGTCTTCATGCACATATATACCAATGTATATTCATACCTTGGCATATTCATCCACATATATACCCATGTGTATCCATACCTTGGCATATTCATCCACATATATACCCATGTGTATTCATACCTTGGCATATTAACCCACATATATACCCATGTGTATTCATACCTTGGCATATTAATCCACATATATACCCATGTGTATTCATACATTGGCATATTAACCCACATATATACCCATGTGTATTCATACCTTAGCACCTTCATGCACATTTATACCCTTGTGTGTTCATACCTTGGCACCTTCATGCACATTTATGCCCATGTGTATTTATACCTTGGTGTCCTTATTCACATATATACCAATGTATATTCATACCTTGGCATATTCATCCACATATATACCCATGTGTTTTCATACATTGGCACCTTTATGTACACATTTTTTAAAGCTGAATACAGAAGGAATGTGACTGATGAGACTTGATCAGTAACACACAGCACTTTGTACTATGTTGGTTCATTGAAAGTGTTTTTTTCTGGTTTAGTAGTATCTGAAGCCTCCATGACCTATTTGAAGAGTATTGGCTTTGAGGAAAGCCCTATTGCTGTCTCAGAACATTGCACTCAAGCTAAGTTTTCTGGCTTCCAAGCATTGATTTCTTCAGCAATTAGTATCCTCCTTTTCACGATAGATTGTTTATGAAGTGAGCTGGGCATGAGACACACTTCGCATTTCTCACTTTTCAGTTAAAGTCAATAAGGCATTTAATCACAGAGACAGCTCAGGCCAAGAAAACTCTTTCTTGCTATCAGGTGTTTTTCTGGTAACCATAGCTATATATATTTGCTGCTGTCACGGTGTGTCCGGACCAGAAGAATCCGGGGTGTAGTGCAGCATGTAAATAAAGTACAGGCAGACTATTATGCAAAATGGGAGCAAAACTGAAAGTGTTGCGTTTATATTTTTGCTCAGTGTATAAACCTAAAAAAGCATATTTGATTAGCTTTATTTAGTCAGACAAACTGATTTTGCAAATTTTCATCTGGTGGACTTAATTGCAAAGTCCATTAACATCATCACCAAATTCAAACTCAAATTGTTAAGTTGAAAACTCTGAACTTTGAACGTGATATCTACCAAAACCACTATTTTTATGTTCCCATTTTGCTTAAATTTTTCAACAATTTTGGTGATAATACATAGGAAAAAAAAGTTTTTAAATTAATTGGGGAAAAATCTGCAGTACCAAATTTCAGCCACAACTGAACTGGTGTCACTATAGAGCACACTTCATGGCAAATCTTATCTTCCCCACACATGGGGAAGAGGGGGGAGCGCGTGGGAATGTGCATTTATGTCTCCCCTCTAGGTTATGTGTGTGTGAGGAAGCTGCCACGGACAGCTCTGCATTACCTATATCAGCAGGGCTCTGCTCTGATCTTCTTGACGGGAGAGCGAGGATGCTGGCGGGGAGCCAAGGCGCAACCACCTGAGGCCACTTACACATTCGGACCATAAAGCTGGGCATACATGGCTCGATGAAGAAACAGATTAGAGCAACACCAGGCACCATGCGCGCTCACAGCACCTGATGTTGCTCGAATCTGTTACAAGATTTGAACCTTCCACGGTTCCTTCGAAGGAACTTGACCAAACGGGTTTCCAACATGTTGGAAAACCTTGGTCGAAATCCATTACTTTGAACGGCACACAGGTGGCTGTGATCCGCTTGCTGGGAGTGTGAAGGGGTGGGGCCAGCATGTCTTGTGCGTGCCTGTGCGAGGGGAGGGGGGGTCGTGCAGACTGGCTGACTCTGTCTCTGCTTCTGCCCAGCCGGTCACTGGCTGGAGAGAAGCAGAGACCCTGGAAACTGGGTCCCCATTGAACGGAAATTAATGTGCCCATGTGGTGCACATTCATTACCATTTAATTCACCAGCCATAAATCACTTCACTACGCTGTGATTGATTGCCGGACGATTGCAAGGAGATCTACCCATGTATGCCCAGCACTCCCCCCCTATTTTGGGTTGAAAAAGTGCGTCTTATATTTCAAAAAATGCGGTATTATGTATAGAACTAGATTACAACGTCAATATTTCATGACATTTCAATAATATCTTTGGTGTAGATGGAGCCTGTTTTTGGTATGCTAGTTCAAACAGTATCATGAAATAAACAATCCATACCATGCCGATATTTTGTACAGTCCATTACAGTGCAGACCTTAGGAAATTCACAAGGTACTTTAGTTTGGTAAAATATTTATATTTAAACTGTTTAATGTTTGTGTTATCTCAACGGTCAGATTTCAATGAGCCAGGGCCTTTTTTTAACTTAATACCTTTCATGTGTACAGTTCAATGTTGCATTATCCCAAATGGCAAATTGGGCTTCTCTATGTATCAGATTGTTCTGGATGACACAGCAATTATGAGTCACACTTCAGAGGATGTGTAAGTGTCGTTGCGCTGTGTAAATTTAGAACACTCTCCTAAATATAGAATACATCCGTTACAAATTTGTAAGTTACAAAGCTTAAACAAAGACAATATAATTATTTTTGTCTGTGTGTATATAATATAAAGTACACGATCTTTCTTGCATCCTCAAGAAACAATGGTATGTGCTCTGTGTGACAGGACAGTGAAACATATTGTCCTCAATATTACTCAGCAATGTCACTTAAACATCTTTATCATAGACACACACAATAAATGTACTATACAGCATGAAGGATTTCACTTTTATTAAAACCTATCCATATTAGCTGACTATGCTGAAGTTCTTTTGAAGTTCTTACAGCTACTAAAAGAGCTACCATGAATTATTAGTAATAACAGAGTGTGGTACCTTGTTAACCCCCCCCCCCCCCATACACCTTTAGATCACTCCATACAATTTCCATTAGATCTACCAACAACTTTGTAGTGCTGGGTCCTCCCTGATAGAATACATAGTGATTGGAAGGTTTAGAAAGGTGCCCATAGTACATGGATTTGGTAGACAATTTATACAAAGAGTTTGAAAGTCAAGTGATCCCCTTGATTATACACATCTGTTTTCTGCTTTAACATTACCGATAACACTTGATAAAACATTTAAATGAAGATCTCTTATAGAGATGATTTAAAAGATAACTCGTAATAAAGCTATAGGATAATGTAAAGGGGCGATTGTACCATATGCTTTATCTTGCCCTTCTACTGCTTGCTGGCCAGGTATCGGCTGCACTGCAAGTTTCACTTTAATAATAAACTGATCCGTCAAATAAAAAACAAAACGAGGCACCCCGGAGTAAAGAGGCTTTTGATGTCTAAAGTACAAAAACAGAAGTGTCAAAGAGCATTGTATGCTTTAGGCATACCACAGTCATGTAGAAATGCTTTCTCTGTTTTCATCTTTCACAATGCCTAAGTTCCCATTACCTGAGATACACAAAATGGATTTTCTGCCAAATATCAACTGCCATTTTCAGCTAAAAACCTATTGAAAGACTAACCTGAAATATAATAATGTTTTTAAACCATGCTTTCAAAGATAATTGTGTACACATTACACAGGGGTGTATATGTGCGGACAAGATGTATTCGAATATTCTGATTTCTTTTCTTTTGTCTATTTTTGTGCCTCCAGTGCATAGGCTGTGTGAAGTTCATGGTTTATGTGTGTCATTTTGGCATGTAATGTGCAAGCATGGTAACCCAGCTACAGGACTGTTATTCATCGGATGCCGTGACATTCAGCCGGTATCTTTCTGTCCTCTAAATTTAGCACAACCTTTCTGCTGATGTTGCCATTTATGATACTCAATAACAATGTCAACCAAACTGCAAGAATAAACCCATTAGTTGCCAGAAAACAGTCTTGCACTGATTTGCTTTGAAGATTCTATATGTAGGGATAGGGTAATTGGGCTAAGCTGTTTAAATTCATTAGGTCTAATTAGTCTTGGGTCAATTGTGAGTTAAGCTAGGCACACACGGGTAGATTTGTAAAAAGATTTGAGTACAATCAATCAACGTGCGCGGTCACGGTGATTGATTGTACTCTAATCTGCTTACAATCCTACCTGTATGTCTTTTCCTTCGAGCAGGTTCAATAGAGCTCGCTTAAAGGAACTCAATTGAACGGGGTTCCAACATGCTTCGTGTACTTCGTGTGAAGAAGAATCTTCATGTAAAGTATAGGAACAGCCAGCTCCTGCCTTCTTCACACAGCAGTCCTCGGCTGTCAGCTCTGCCTCAGGCTCAGTGTGAAGGGGACGGAGTCAGAACTCTTCATCTGGCTACTGTACGGGGATAGGCAGGCTGGATGGATTTCTGCCTAGCTTCTAGCGTGTTCAGATTCACACGCTGGAAGCCGGGGAGAACTGCTACAAGGAGGTCCCCATTAAACAGGATTGATTTCCGTTCAATTGATCCCCGATCAAACACAGCGTGGTGACGTCACCACGCTGTGATTCATTGGGCGTCGATTGCACAGGAATTTACCCGTATATGGCTAGCTTAAGGATGCTATGCACGGGTCAATCTTTCTGTGTGAACGACCACAAAATCGACCAGGAATCTGTTACTGCCCACCTGGTTTGATCGACCACAAGTGATCGAAATCTAACATCAAATTGATCGACATGTCGGTAACTTTCATTCCATAGTTCACATGTAGATGTTGTTTTTTGGTTTCCAGGTGCCCTCTTTTGGCAAAAAGCAGTAACGATGCTTTAAAAAAAGAACTGATTGTCTGTGAATCTGTTTTCTGTGATTTTGTATTGCACAATATGATCAAATCGCAAAAAAATCTACCTGTCTATGGCTACCTTAAGTTTCCTAAGAAAAGGTTTCCTCAGAAATACTGTCTTGTCTTTCCCTATGCTCAGGGTTATGCTCATGTTATTTACAAAAGCCTGTATAACCAAAGTGGCTAAATGTTTGTATGTAAGAGTTATGAAGGGTATATTTCCCCATATTCTAAAACTCATTTTGAATAACTTTTTGTTCCAGGCATGGCTTTGGTAGACAACAGCACCAGTCGTGAAGCATGACTTCATAATACATCAGGCAAGGAAGAGGCTAAAGCTAGCCACACATGGTTCAATTGACTGTACAATCAATGTACTTCGATCAATTTTTTTAGTCGGTCGATTGAAAATTGAAGCATGTCCACATGGTACGATCG
>CM070033.1:88236272-88267750 GCA_036250615.1 Ptychadena robeensis
AAATGTATCGAATTACATTGATTGTACAGTCAATTGAACCATGTGTGGCTAGCTTAAGGCTTGGGGGCCAAAACCGGCCCTTAAGTCAAGACACTTAGTCAAGTCAAGACACTCTGGCTCCCCTCATTACCTTCAATTAGTGAAGATAACACCTAGAGAATAATTGTTTGGTTTGTTTCCTAGAGGCCATAGTTTGCTGCAATAGAATGGTTAAGCTTCTTTATGAAAAGATTCTATTTATTCATATTTTTTCTTTTCTATAACCCTGTCCTAGCTACGAGAACTTAGGACCCCATATGTCGGGTGGCCCTTGCAGGCTCTTGGTCCGGCCTCTATGTCACATTTATGTCAACTTTTTGACTTGTGGCCCACAAGTCAAAAAGTTTGCCCACCCCTGATCTAGCTTATGCAGTTTTTGCTAGAGCAATTTATATATTTTTAAGCTCATTGCATAGCTGTGGGGGGAATATGGCCACAGGTGGTTGCGCTCTCGGAATATAAGTGAAAATATACACTATATCTTCTTTCATAGATCAGAAATCTGTTCCTCTTCTTTGTGACTACCTTTCTCTCCCACCTCTCCCTTTATCTTTTACTACTATCTACTACCTACTATCCCCCCTTCTATTTTTACCTTCTTTCTCTCTTTCCCTTTTCATTTCTTTCTACTTTAATCTCTTCCCCTCTCTCTCTTCCTATCTAAGCACCTTTATTTCCCGTGGAAACGCGGATAATATTTCCCATGTAAATTTAGCATCTAGCTCACCGAAGGTACACAAGCCATCACCGCCTGTACATTGCACTACACCTACACATTATACATTCCTCTAACTATAGGCTTCAACCTATCTTGAAACCATATTTTTCAGAAAATATTTAGGCAGTGCAAATCTTTCATACGGTGCATCTGGAAAGTATTCACAGCACATCACTTTTTTCCACGCAACACCCCATAATGGCAACATGAAAAAAGTTTACTTGAGATTTTGACAAATGTATTACAAATAAATTTGGGGAAAATTAGCAAATTGAGAAAGCACATGTACATAAGCCCCTGCCATGAATCTCAAAATTGAGCTCAGGTGCATCCTGTTTCCCTTGATCATTCTCAGATGTTTCTGCCGCCTAAATGGAGACCACATGAGGTAAATTCAGTAAATTGGACATGAGCACAGTGGCCTCCATCATTGACAGGTGGAATAAGTTAAAAACCACTAGGACTCGTCATATAGCTGGCCAGCCATCTAAACTGAGTGACTGGGGGAGAAGGGCCTTAGTCAGGGAGATGACCAAGAACTTGATGGTCACTTTATCAGAGCTCCAGAGGTTATTTGTAGAGAAAGTAGAACCTTCCAGAAGGATAACCATCTCAGCAGCAAGCCATCAATCAGGTCTGTATAGTAGAGTTGCCAAAAGGCACCTAAAAGATTCTCAGACCATGAGAAACAAGTAGTCTGATGAGACAAGACAAAAATTTTACTCTTTAGTGTGACTGCGAGATGTCATGTTTTGAGGAAACAAGGCCATGCTCTTGAACTCAGACTGGCGAAGGTTCATCTTTCAGCAGGACATCAGCCCAAAGCACACAGCCAAGATATTACAGGAGTGGGGTCAGGACAACTCTGTGAATGTGCCTGAGTGGGCCAGCCAGAGCCCAGACTTGAATCTGAGTGAACATCCCTGGAGAGATCTTAAAATGGCTGTGCGCAGACGCTTCCCATCCAACCTGATGGAGCTTGAGAGGTGCTGCAAAATAGGAATGGGAAAAACTGGCCAGGGATAGGTGTGCCAAGTTTGTTGCATCATATTCAAAAAGACTTGAGGATATAGTTGCTGCCCAAATGTGCATCTACAAAGTATTGAGCAAAGGCATATACAAAGACTTGTATATGTATAAACCTCAAGTAGACTTTTTTCATGTTGTCATTATGGGGTGTTGTGTGTAGAATTCTGAGGAAAAAAATAGTTTAATCCATTTTGCATTAAGGCTGTAACATAACAAAATTTGGAGAAGTGATGCCCTATGAATACTTTCTGATTTTATTATGCTTAACCTCGTGGGCGCTTTTCGCACCATTTTTTATATCCCCCCCCCAGGCTCTCTACTAATCTGTCAATTAGATCCCGGCAGTGTGTTGGGAGAAAAGCAATGCCCCCTCCATTAACATGGAGGTCTATGGCGCCGCCCCCTTTGGCATCACTGATGACGCCAAAGACACGGGGCCAGAAAGGCTCTGTGTGCCTGCAGCTCTGCAGAAATGCTGCAGGCTCACGGAGAGCCGGTGGTTGCGCCCGATCCCGGCATGGGCGCAGTTTGATTGTGAATCAAACTGTACTGGCTATGGGCGTAACGCCCAGGAGGATAATGGGTGTTAAAGATTAGAGGGGTTCCTCCCGGACATGCTGTTTAATCTGTTATGTCTGTGGAGAAGCTGTGAATGGCTCCAGTAGTAATATTTTGATAGACATTTAAGAAGATGAACATTAAAGTAAACGCCCTACAGGATCCCCTCTTGTGATGTGTATTATCTCGGTACTCAGCATGTACAGCATCTAGGCTTCTCATGCAGTTCGATGAACATTTACTCCAACTTTCTTTCATGTTGTGTGTCTTACTTAGAAGGAAGGGGGTTAGAGGCTTTATTTTCTTTTTTCATTGCTGTCAATGGATGTCTAGCAATCAGAGATTGTGAAATATGGAGGTGTTTTGAGAAATATATCAAAGAAAATATTTCACACGTCAGGATGTGTCAGCGTATGGAAGAAAATGGTTTCTCACTTTCGCTCTTGCTTTGTGCTTTTGGGTTTCTTGCCTGAACAGTGGAAAGCGAAGGGTAGGTGTGTTTGTTTTAAATCATCCCATTACAGTGAGTTAACCTCTGTTACCTAAATGAAAATTGTATAAACTTGAGGTTTCCTTTGATGTAGTTGCTTAGTAACAGGCAGCAGGTATCTGTAAAACAATGAATAGACTGTCACTGATACGGGTATTAGGAAGTGAGATGTTTGGCCACACTTTACTACATATCATTATTTCTTTGTGCTTTTGTAATGATCACTAAGCAATATTTATGGCTTTGTTACATGCAACTGCTCTTCTCAAGAACAGGGCTCTTATTAACGATATCAAGTGAAGTATGCTAAATGCCTAGACTTGCCCCGGTATAATTTAGGATAAAAGTGATCCTTCAAACTATCCTACATAGACTTTATTATACACTGCCTGGCCCATAAAAGTCCTGCTCCAGAGTAATGGGGTATCAGGTAATGAAGAGAGGCAGATGAAGTGATGCACCATCATGCTTAGTGCCTACTGTACAAGCCTGTGGGGGCAATGCTCCAGTATGATCAGTGGTTGCTGCAGTAGGTCAGGTCTAGGTTCAGCAACAGTATGTGCTCCAAGAATGAAGTCAGCTGACTACCTGAATATACTGAATGACCATGTTATTCCATCAATGGATTTTTTCTTCCCTGATGGCACGG
This sequence comes from Ptychadena robeensis, assembly GCA_036250615.1. Taxonomy (NCBI): domain Eukaryota; kingdom Metazoa; phylum Chordata; class Amphibia; order Anura; family Ptychadenidae; genus Ptychadena; species Ptychadena robeensis. The sequence continues at coordinate 88,239,756 of CM070033.1, forward strand.
GCATATGCCATCGATATGCCAAATGACAATGCCAGGATTCATCGAGCTCAAAATGGGAAAGAGTGGTTCAGGGAGCATGAGACATCATTGTCACACATACTGTAGATTGCCCACTACAGAGTCCAAACCTTAACACTATTGAGAATCTTTGGGATATGCTGGAGAAGGCTTTGAGCAGGAGTCAGACTACTTATGCAACACTGGAAATAAGTCTTGTGACATTGCAGAAGCTTATTGAAACAATGCCACAGCAAATGCATGCCGTAATCAAAGCTTATTTTGGTGACAACTTTTTTTGGTATACTAATATATACGTATACTATATATATATATATATATATATATATATATATATATATATATATATATATACATTTATAATTTATATAATACTAAAATGACCTATACATTTCATTACCATTAATTGCACATGAACCATTAAAAAGGAAATGTATTGTTCATGTCAGTCTCTAGAAAAGTGTCATATACCTCTACAGGCACATTCAGTTGATGTACTGTGCCCTGCACAGTAGGCCAGGGAATCCTTACTTCAGTTATGTCCACAAAAAATCCTTTTTACCTACCTGGCATTTTTCCGAGTTTTCCTTGCTCTTTATCTTCAATGCACTGCAAGATACAAAGTGATTGCATGGGACTGGTCTTTGGGTTTCATGTGGTGTGATATCAAGCAGTCATTGCTGCTCAGCTCTTTCCTAGAATGTATAGTTTCTAGGACTAAAGAGGGAAGTATAAAGCAATGAGAACGTACCATAAAATGTGTCTAATCCATCCAAGGTAAAGCTAATGATTTAAGTCACTAGATCTGTGTAGGGATGTTGGTATTTCATGTGTGTGGCCTATCGCCATATCCTTTTTAAAATTTTCAAAATAGGCAAATACAGCTTTTGCAGTAGAACCAATAAAAACCCAAATTAAGAAGAACCTTTCTGATAGTGATGATAGTCATGAGTCATGAGTCATGATAGTGTTCTTATAATTAGAGGACTAGGTAGAGGTAGCATTTGAAAGGACATGTGTGTCAATGGTCATTAAATGCATCACTGTGTCTATGGTTTGCTGGAGTTTACCGTATCTTTTGGACTATAAAACGCACAGGACCATGAGACGCACCCAAAGTTTTGAAGAGAAAAAAACAGATACAGCTATTCAGATATCAAGTGAATATACAGAATGTGTCAGCAGGCAGGCAGGACTGGACCATGCAGTATTCACTCTATATTCTTCTAGCCAAAATGGCAATGCCAGGAAGAAGGTCTTTGCTGCAGCAGGGCTGAAACTTTATCTTATATCTATCTATACACTAGCAGTACCCAATCTCTGAACACACTGATCAACTTATGAAGAGACACATTTTACAATCTGGCACTGAACAACTTTCCCATGGGCAGGTATTTACATATGGGAGGAGATATGAGTCTGTGCCACAAAATGTGTTTATTGCAATGCAGAATATTAATGTAAATACACAACTTATGCCATCTAATTGTAAAATGCGTCTCTCCATTAGTTGGAGCTAATTCGTTAGTTGGAGTTAATTAGTTAGTGCTAATTCACATAAGATCTCTTTTTGGCTTGGCTGGAAGGAATGGAAAAAATTTCTGCCTCCTGGCATGCAGAGCTATTGCTCCCAGGATAGTTGGGACAAAAAAAATATATCTTTTATATCTTTTTTTACATATTCAGACCATAAGACACAGGGACACTTTCCCATTGGATTTAATGGTAAATATATGTGTCTTATAGTTTAAAAAATACAGTATATCTTCTCATCTATGGTCACCTTTGAAGGAGAAACCTGAACTGATTTTGTCTGGTTACCCATTTCTTAACAGTACCATTCGCGTCTTAAAATACGCCATGAAACCATTGCTATTGTTCATTTTCTTACCTGTAGATAAAAGAATCTTCAGTGATGTAGAGCTAACTTCTTAGCCCTTGTGTGGGGTGTATTATTTCACAAGACACTATGAATAAGGATGACTTGCTAATGATCACTAATCAGTAATTGCCTTCTTAAAAAGTGACATTTAAACCTAAATTATGGTGAACCCGATAAGAAAATGGTTGTGGTGTCAGAGATTTAAGACTTTTTTGTACAATAGCAGTTACAGAAAGGATGCCTTGCTATTAAATAGGGACAATTCTTCATGGAAAACAGCATAATGTCAAAACTGGTTCCTGGCATGTAACATTCCTCTTAGCACACGACTGGTAGAACGCAGTACTATGATCTGTTCCCCGCTGTGTGTCCAGTGTGGATGAGATGACACGTTGGGTAGTGTAACATAAATCTATGATTAAAACACTGGCTGACAAGTAATGGTTCTCAGGGCGTTACAGCTATTTGACAGTGTAATACAGCAGATTCAAAATTTGCCAGTAACGGATAGATGCATTTTTTCTAGTTTTTTGGGAGTCTGAGGAGAAGCTTCGAATGCTTTCTGACCATCCATTGGGTAATATAGACATGAGGAAAGTTCTTCTTACTTTGGGATTTTTTTTTATACTTCCTGTTAATATTCATGAAAATCTCAACACAAAATTTTATAGGGAATTTAAGTCTTCTCTACTGGATCCAGAATTTTGGCTATAAATGCACGTAAACCTTGTAACATTTGCTCAAACAAATATGTAACTGCTGTAACCCCATGAAGGCTGACTTTTACCAAGGTTACTTCTATTTACTCAATGTGATTTTCTACACAATAATTTTTTCAATATTTTATATAAATTAAGATATAAGTAAAATGCGCTTGTTGCCCTGGCAATTTGCTATTTATATTTTATTGTTTGTATTTCCCCTCTGTAGGTAGAATGTAAGAAAGCACAACCCAAAGAGGTTATGTTTCCCCCTGGAACAAGAGGAAGAGCGAGAGGACTACCCTATACTATGGATGCATTCATGTTGGGGATGGGAATGCTGGGTAAGTGGCACAATCTGTTTACAGTTCTGCAAACCATTTCTTATGATTGTTTAGATCTAAAAATATTTGACCACCCTTATTATCATATTTGTTTCCCATTGTTGAACACTAGCTGACTTTATGAGTTGTTTCCAAAGACCCTGGACATGGTATCATCACCCAAACTAAATGCAGGCAAGGGTTGTAAGGAAATATGTGCACCAGTAGCTTTTTCACAAAAATAATTTCAAAGTCAAAAGTAAAATTTTTAATCTCCTATAGCCCCTAGTTGTGTCATAGCAATAGGTGTTTGAACCAAAGGCCCCTATTTTCTATTGGACCCTATAATGATCATCACACTTAAAGTGGATATTTGGGGGGGCATCCTAAAGAATGTGATTGCCTCTTTTTAAATAAAATGAAAGTGGTTATAATTATAAAAGTGTCATTAGTCTGTATGGCACTTTCTGAATAGATGCTTTTAGTCTCAAAGCTCTTGTAATTAGAGTTGTTAAATTGGTCTTTTATATATGCCTCAGTATATAAATGTCTCATTATTCTTTAGACCTTATATGTTGTCTCTAACCAATCGCTCACTGGGAAAAGGCAATATCCTTTTATCTTTCATCCCGTAAGCTTGGCAATGCACTTTTTTTGGATTTAGGAGTAAAATTTTACATTCAGAAAAATAATAAATTTATAAATTCAGATTGCAAATTGAAATGAAGTAAAAGTTTGTAAATGTGATTTTTACTTTCACAATGATTTATCAATAGTATTTTCTCTTATAACGTCATAGAATGTGTTCAATATCTTGTGCTTCTCTAATGCAGATCTTTAATATATAATATAGGCTCTCTTTATTCTGTTGCATTTCCAATTCACAGTTTGTATTATCAGAAGTGGGGAATTTTTTGATGTTCAGATCCTTAAAGCAGTTAGATGCTCTCCTGGGAGGCATTGGAATGCTGTTTTCTTTCCACATACCAGCATGTGTGAAGGAGCTCAGGGGTTTAAGCCTGGCATGTCACAGTTCAGAATGGGTCCCAGCATTCCTTTGGCATTATTTTAAAGCAAATCTTTTGCTCTTCCCCTTTTGTTTTTATGTCAGTCTGGCAATGCTCAAGCCTGACTCTATTTTGTGTGCCAACCAACTGGCATTTCTGCCTTAAGAACCGTCTTAAAGATTCTCTTCCTTGTAAATGATTAACATTTCCTACTGGGATATCCAAATTTGCATTTAAATGGATGTCTTAAATAGACTGTTTTAGTCTTTTTCACCAAAATAGAATGATGAAGGATGCGGTATGTTCATTCTGACTTAAAACGATCTTTTCTCCTGGAGAGAAATTGAGTCACACATTTATTCTCATCTCCTAATGTGACTTTGACAGCTCTGCGGTCTCTTTTTTTTATAATATGAAATGACTTTTTATATGGTCTATGTATGGTAGTGGAATTGCTTAATGACATAGACCTGTTAAATCCATTTTAAATAAATATGATTTAGGTTTGAATAGGAGGATCACCAAGAACAGGTAAATACTATTTAACATGTACATGTTATTTTAAAGACTTTATTTTAGTGTGGAATTTTCCATGTACATAAATTAAATCCAGTAGTGCTTCCATTTTGTTTCTGAGAACATACTATAGAAAAAGAGATCAAGCTTTGAGTTTTGTTTCAGTAGCCACAAATAAAGACTTTTTGATTATTTATTTCCTCACAATTTCTATCGTTCCCACTCTCACTCTTGCTGACTCTTCTCTTTTTATTTATTTTTTTATAAATAATTATGATTGTTAAAATCATAGCAACACTTTTAGATACCATATTTTTGCTCCATGAGATGCATTTTTTAAAATCCAAATCAGTGGGAAAACATGTGCATCTTAAGCTGGGCATACACAGCTTGATTGTGTAATAGATTTGAGCATAATTGAGCGCCGCGCGCATTCACAGAGCTCGATTGTGCTTGAATCTTTTACACAATTTGAGCCTTCCTTTAAACGGGATCAACCCAAAAAAGCTTTGCTGAACAGGGTTCCAACATGTTGCAGAACCCTGTTCGATTGGTCCCTATCCAAATTAGCGTCCGATATAGATGATTCAGCAGTGCTGCACATCGATGAAGCTCGAGTACATTGCAATGACCCCATCACGCTGCACTCGGCTGGGCATTGGTTTGACGGTAATCTCCCCATGTATGCCCAGCATTAGAGTAAATGTTGGAGATAGATATTTTTTATAATTGAACCCTGTGATGTGTGATCATCTAAAATAATAAAAATAAAAAATGGGGGGGAAAAACAAATAGATTGCATAGAGTTTTTTTGCTGGGCTTTTACCTGCTCGGTGGATGTTGTGTTCTCATGGAGCTGAGCTGTTCCGCTTATGCAGGGGTTAATGTAGTAAAGTACGTTAACCCCTGCATTGGCGGATGTCTGAACAGAGCATCCACCGGCCAGCTAAAGTGTATGTGATCTGTCGGACCCCACCTAGCACTGCGCTTAGCGTAGGGGTCCCGACTGATCACAAAATGCTTTGGAGACCCCCTCCCCCTTACTCAGCAGAAAATGAGGTCTAGACACTCAGGTAACACATGACTCTTATAATATACAAGGATACAATAAGCTTTTACATCTTTCAGTTTTCAAGCATTATATACATAACTGTGTATCTAGGCCAGGCGGGTGTGTCTCCCGATGTTGTTATGATAACACTGCTGCTAGCAAAGGAGCAGAGCTGCTAGCAAAGGAGCAGAGCCAGCGGCAGTATTACCATGGTGACGTTGGGAGACACAGCTGTGGCTTTCTATATTGCGCAGAGCTGAGAGGTTATTCCTGAGAGGGGTCTCTTGCTCTCCCCTCCGCTCCTTCACCAGCAGCAGTGTTACCCTGGCGACGTCGGTAGACACGGCTGTGGCTTTCTATATGGCGCGGAGCTGAGAGTTTGTTCCTTGAGAGGAGTCTCTTGCTCTCCCCTGCGCTCCTTCGCCAGCAGCAGTGTTAACATGGCGACGTCAGGAGACACAGCTGTGGCTTTCTATATGGCGTGGAGCTGAGAGGTTGTTCCTGAGAGGGGTCTCTTGCTCTCCCCTCCACTCCTTCGCCAGCAGCAGTGTTAACATTGCAAAGTCGGGAAACGCGGCCGCAGCTCCTTCATCTGAGTGGGCGGCTTTATATATATAAGGTATGTTATTGTGCTATGATTCCTCCATTTTTTGAAGTTTCAAATTATAATAATTAATGCTTACATTCTTCTTTTTAAAATGTTTTAAATGAATAAAACTGTTGAAATAAAAAAAGACCGTACCTTTTATGTAATGTTTACTTTGAATTTATATTAGTTCACACAAACACTCCATCCATGCTTTTGTTCTGGCCCGCCGTCCAGTTTAAGAACCCATTGTGGCCCTCGAGTCAAAAAGTTTGCCCACCCCTGATCTAGGCAACGCAGAAATTTTTTAGAACTTGTAAATACCATATAAAAAACATTGTCAAATATGGGTCACATAAAAGCATTTGTATAAGCCATAACCTGACACAGTTTTTGTAGGAGCATATTTTACTAAAAGGAAAGATCTGAACACCTTCCTTGAACAGATCTGGTCTCCCAGGCTTGTTTACAGCTTATGTGGTTAGCCAGCATGTCTGTAAATCTGTCTTTTTCAGGACAATGGAGCTGCTGCAGCTGCTGATTTCAGTAGACTGTGCCGTTACAATTCCTGTTCAGCAGTTATCAGTGGGCAGAATTAAAGCCAGGTAACTAAATGAAAGCTCCAGCTGCTGCCCATCAGGGAAGAAGAACATTTTAAAAGTCTCTCGCTGAACGTAGCTTTTAACTTGTAGCAAAAAATTTGGTGACTTATTTTTTGCACTGTGATGTTCAGTATCTGCTTTGGTACAATTTCAAATACATTTTCTAATCACTTAAGCCCCCCATACACCATTAGAGTACACCATACAATCTATGTAGTGCTGGGCCCTCCCTAAAAGAATACACAGTGATTGGAAGGTTAGAAAGATCCTCATGTTACATGGTTTTGGTAGAAGAAAACTTGATTGTACAAAAATTGTATGGGAAGATTGTAAGTTGTATGGGGGGCTTTAAGCTGGCCATACACATTTAAATCTCTCAACAATTATGTAGTATAGGATCCTCTGCCATTGAACACAGGTAGACGTGATGGTTTAGAAAGTCCCTCATATTACATGGATTTGGTAAAAAAGGAGATCTGAAGGTGTATGGGGGACCCTTAGATGTGACTATAAAGTCAGGCCACAGGTGAACACATCTGATACACCTTTAAACTGGACATATACGGGTAGATTCCCGTGCAATCAACCGGCGATCAATTACAGCAGGTTGACATCACCAGGGTCAATCAAATGGCAATCAATGTGCACCATTTTCCATTCGATTATGACCCGGTTTCCCCATGGTCCCCCGGGGTCTCTGCTTTTCCCTAGCCAGTACCCGGCTGGGCAGAAGCAGAGAGAGTCAGCCAGCCCTTTTACACTCCCAGCTTGCTGTTCAGCTGGCAGCCTGGCCATTAGTTTGAATGGAGACCTGCAGTCCCCATTCAAAGTAATGGATTTCGACCAAGGTTTTCTAACATATTGAAAACCTGTTTGGTTGAGTTCCTTCAAGCAGGATCCATTGATCCTGATCGAAGGAACTGTGGATGGCTCAAATGAAGAAACAGATTAGAGCAACATCAGGTGCTGTGAGTGTGTACGGTCCCTGATATTGCTCTTATCTGTTTCTTCATCAAACCGTGTATGCCCTGCTTTAGATTTCTCTGTCAGATTTCCTTTAGATCTCCTTTTGTTTTACCAAAACTATGTAATATATGAGGGACCTCCTAAACAATCAAGTCTACCTGTGTTCAATCGCAGAGGACACTATACTACATAGTTGTTGGTAGATCTAAAGGATATCTGGTCCCCATCCAAAGTAATAAGGTTGTTCAAAACACACGGTGGTTGCATGGTAAGAGTGTAAGGTGTATGGGGGCTTAAGGAGCCTATTTATAAAGATTCAATATGGCTTAATGCTGGCTATACCACAGCTTTTCCTCCTTCGTTTGCTGACACACTTTTTTTTCTAACCATTTGTTAGAATTAAAATGGGGCATTGTTAGCTCTGGCTTTCATTTCAGAATATTTTCTGCCACGTTATGAAGGCACACACCACAGGCTGTACACTGCGACCTTCTTTTTATATTTAATTCGTAAAATGCGGGCATGGTGTTGATTATTTACTGCAGACAGTAGTAAATGAAATATATGATATGTGTGATGTTTCTTTAAAGTAAGGTACAAAGTACAAAAACAAAACTTACCTCTGAGCTGTCGCAATGGAGTTTAAGTGCTTTAAAAATCCTAAAAAATACACTCATCTGCTGTGCTCTTGTCTGTGACAGTTACCATATTTATTCCTCTGTAGATGAAAGTCTTCTGGAGGGGGGAATAATTCCAGTAATACTTATGGCCACTAGATGGTTTTCAATGATGAGAATGCATCATCGTAAGCTTGTGGGGGGGGTGAGTCTTCTGTACTCTTTCTCTCTCCCCGGGTATGCGCGCTGTGGGGGTGAGGTTGCCCATGCCTTAAACCACCACTGTCAATGTGTGGCCACTCTATGCATCCCCTCTGCTTTCCCAGCCAAGTACTCAGAAGGAAAGATCCGCCTGCAGGTGGGTCTTCTTTCTGATTCTTCCCATACTCTCAGCCAATGGCTAGTGCCTCCATCCTACCAAAAGGTAATAAATGGCAGCACACAGTTGTCTTTAAAAGAAATGCTAAAAAAAGGTAATAAATACGAGCCAATCTGAGCAGGACGGAAATCCGCTCACCTGAAACAGGGTTAACAACCTGTGTGCTTGTCAGCTCACCCCAAAGCTTGAGCCAACATACAAAGCTCCGGCTCTACATAAACAGAGATCAGTTCTCTATCTATGTATCTTTTGGCAGAGCTGACAGCTTTCCCATCTCCTTTAACTCCCTCACTGCCATGATGGTGCATCTTATCAACCTAAGCATCTTATAGGCTATAGCTATAAAATTAACTAGAGCCCACTGTGTACAGTGTTGATATAGTGTTTCGCAGTAACCTATACCGGCCAACAAACCATACAAATGTTCTTTGTGTTCTACAAAGAGATCCTGTTATCTAGGAAGCAATTCATATTGGTAACTTTTAAGGCTAGGGCTACACTATGTGCTGACGTCACCGCATCCAACGAGCATAAGCCCCGCCTTTTTACTCTATTAGGATCACATTATTGGCTGGGTTACATAGCACAGTCAATAACGTGGCCCTTTTAAATCAGTTGGCTGAAATATGACGCCCATATGTCCATTGCCTATCAATAGGGGCATCATATGTCAAGCCTCCATTGTGTTCATGTAGACGCATAGCACTGCATCAATATTAACGCGGCGGGGGCTTGGACTGATGGATCAGGGGCTATGACGGGGGTGTGCCAACAGCCCTATCATAGCCCCATTGCCATCAATGGCCAGCTTGTGCACTGTGCTAGAATCCCCGTGTTCTAAAATATTCAGAAAGGTCATTTTTTCATTTATATGGTTGTAAAAAGAAATGGAATATTAGCCACAGAAACATATTGGGATAAAATGTGAGCGCAGTTACAAAACTGAAAGACACATAGAAATAGTATTTTTAGAGATAAATCTTTTTTTGGAGTATATCAGACAAGCTCCATGCCAGGCACACCATCCCTCAATCGAGTGTGTTTTGTTAGCAAAGAACATTTCAGTGGTCTACTCATATTGGCCATTCTTGTCCCTGGTGATAGGATCTCTGCCTGAAAATGTTCAATATCATTTTAAAATTGAAGGAACGAGAACACAAGACAGTGAGTGACCTTACCCTATCTTTCATTCCTCAACATCAACTACCTGATTTATCTCAAACAGCACTCACATCTATCTGATTGCTTGTTGAGCATTGCTTTCTGAGTGCTTTTATTGACGGAATTTAGACTCATTCAGACAAGTGCCTTTGATTACCATCAAAGTAAATGTTTCTTTTAATAATGATTAAGAATTGGAAATGGTAATGGAACAGCTTATCTGTAAATTAAAATGGAAACTATCCTCTGTGCCAGTGGTGCTCAACTCCAATCTCCGAGGGCCCCACACAGAGTAAGTTTTTAGTCCTCTCCAAAGGCGTACAGGTCAGATAATTGGTGTTGTTCTCTTTGCATAGGTTATTAATTAGAACAGCTACGTCCTTACTTGGTCATTGGGAAAACACACACTGTTGTAAGACCTTGAGGATTGCAGCTGAAAACATGCAGCAGTGTCAAGGGATTTGCTTTAATTTCTCTCTTAAGTGGTAGATTCATCAAAAACTAAAGAAAAAGTTTTTTTTAGGAGCAGCAGTGTGTTATGCCGCAAAGAATCACTCAGACAGAGTTTTATATTTAGCATGCAGAAATCTCACACTTGCAAATCTTTTTTCAAGGTGATACAGCAGATAAGTCAAGGATTTCATTGTATAGTTGCTGCTATTATTAAAATCTAGCCATGCCATAGCCCCAGACAGGCCCAGTAAGGACTTGTAGGGCAAAGATGGGTTAACACCTGTCTTTTAGCCCCTATATTGTAGTAAAAATGGCAGATTTCAAGAAGGGCATCCAAGCAGAGCTGTGATTTCTACTTATTTTTAGTTTAGTGACAAGACATAATTATTGTGAGATTGATCATTCCCTGGAAGTATTGAAGCAAACAAATTGTTCAGCGGCCGGCGCAGGATGAGCACAGCTCCTAATGGGAGCAGTGGATAGGTCATCCTGACCATAATTTGGCTTGATGAAGCATCCACATGGGCATGGTGTTAATGTGCTATTGATATTCAGCCAGCCAATTTCCCTGCGTAGACCGGGGCTGTGACTCGTTAGAGCAGAGCCAGGCATCACAGAAGCAAATGATGAGGAAAATTGAAGTAATGTTGTATTATAAATTTATGATTTCATCTGCCATGACCTGAAAGATGTTCAGTGATGGGGCTTATGATTAGGCCCGTCAGACACAGAAGCAACACATTTTATCTTGGTTAGCCTTGTGAGATGGTTCCTGGATACAGAAGAGATCTCCGGTTTGCGTAATAGGGAAAGCTTACTGTTGGATTTGGGTAAAGATGGATTGTAGAAATATATGCATAAACTGTATGACTGAACAATAGAAGATTTATACACATTCTAAATGCAATATAATGTAAGCAGTTCAGCCATTTCCTAAATGGTACATTTAATTATAAATACACTAATAAACATGTAGTGTACTGCGATGGGAATATTATACACACACACAGTAATTATCAGTTTCAGCAATTTAACACCTGATATTTCACATATGTCACTAAAATCTCTACAGATTGCAAAAAAATATGCATCTGGAAAAAATACATTCTTTTACTCCCTAGTCGTTCAAAAATGACCAGACATTTCCCTAAAACAAAATACCTGACATAGAGCAGTTGTTTCCTATCGCTTCAGGTATTATACCTCACATGGCTTTCTGCACAGACATTGGTGCTCAGGGTGATCAATAGTGATGATCCCGAATATTCGGATTCCGAATATTAATCGTGAATATCGTCAATTCGGAAATTCGCGAAGATGGTGAATATATTGTCGAATATTCGCAATTCCGGATATTCGGTATTTTTTATCCATTACACTTCCCTCTCAATGTGAGTGGACGAATGGGAAGGCTGCAACAAGAGCTTAGCAACACCATCAACAGATTTTTAAATGAATATTGGGGTGATGCGAATATTGCGAAAACCGTCACTTTTAAAATTCGCATAAAAATTCGCGCCATGTTAAACATATATTGCACGCGCGAAATTCGCTATAAACTGCCGATATTCGCAATAACAAAAAAAAACCAGAATATTGCCGAATGCGAATATTTTCCGAATGTTTTCCATAAAATTCGCGGCATGCCGCGAATACGAATGTTGCCTATGCCGCTCATCACTAGTGATCAAGCAATACTCTAAATCAACCGTTATTTGCCAGGGTATCCACCTGGACTTTGATCGGTAAAAGATTGTTAGGGGGGTTTAGTAGCTAACAGTTCTCTTGTAGAAATATTCTTTTATTTCTCTCCTCTAAAAATGGAAACAGAAAGACAGTTTGTGCATGCTATATACACAAGTATATATATATATATATATATATATGTATATGTATATATATATATATATATATAATATATATATATTGTGGGGTATCACACTCAAATATGTGCTCTCACAGCATCAATCCACGCAATTTCGATCTTTTTTAAGGGCTCCTGCCCATGTTTATTTGCACACAGTCCAAAAACAAAGCTTGATCTCGCAGGGGTTAATAAACATCCAAACACAAGTCCTTGAAAAATGCCAATCCCAGCAGGAACAGGTCCGGGCCTCACGCTCCCTGTGAGCCCCATGTACCCCACACTCCTTGTGTGCCCCCTGTCTATGCTCAGAAGCCGTGTCTCCAACTTTTCTCAGGAGCAGTGTCTCCAGCTTCTATCAGGAACCCACTGACACACTGGTCTCTGCTCCTTTTGTGGAGACACACCTGGCTCCACTCACCTGTAAACAGGTGTTAACCATTTAGTGGACCCTGAGGAAATAGGGAGGCCCACCCAATTCCATCCTCCCTATCCCAGAGTCCGGAGCCCTTTAAGAAAACACAAAACACTCAGCAAACTAATGGTGCTGGGCAATAATATCCCAGACACATAGTGACAGATGACCAGTCTTTCACAATATATATATATATCATTTTAAGGAATCTGGAAAAACTGAATTACTCAAGTAAAAGGCTAAGGTTGGATATACAACAGCTACACACAGCAAATTTTTGTTTCAGGATGTCATTATATGTTAATGGAACGCCAAACTCACTTTCAAAACGGAAACCTATGCATGGTAACCAACTATTACTAGTATAGTAGCAGTATAATTACTATTATACTACTATGGAATTTGCTTCAGGACTTTGTGGGAAATCACAATGTATAACAATACACAAGCAGCAGACAAAGTCTCCTTCCTAGTACACACTGGCAGGAGAAGCTAAAAGAGCAGGTCAGTCATGATGGCTGATGGAAATTTCAACTAGCCCCTAAATATAATCACCAAAATTCAAGATGTGTTGAAAGGTTCTGAGAATATTAGAAAAAAGGTAAGTCTCATACACATGCTACAGAATAACTGGCATCTGTACTGCTGATCGAAACGTGGAATTACCAACCTAGGGGGGACAAAGTAAGGTGTGGCTCATTCCCTCTCCATAAAACAAAACAAGCATTGGTTGTAGAGTGTTGCTGGGAACAACCTCAAAACGTCATTCCCAACAACTAAGATTTATAAGAGATGGTCAATAAGACAGGCACAGCAGCTGGATGAATGTTGAAATTCCAGCATCTCATTGGCCATCCTTAATAATAACTAAATCTGTCCATTGTAGACCAGGCAGGCAAAAAGGAAGTGGCAATTCAACCTGGGAATTGAATACTGACCTGGACAATTAAGCACTGTTTTTAAAGGAAGCAGCCAGAGATGCACCCAGAAAGCAGCTTAGTAAGCGTCTTTCAGCTTTTCATACTGCCATTTCCAATATTTTTGTGCTATCACTGTTTTGTTATTTGATAAAGTGTATCGCTTTTCACAATCTAGCACTGATATGTTAACTACGGTACTTTGGGCTCCAGGGATAAAGCATTACTAGTACCTTTATCTCAAACTGTCAATAGCTGTAATGCAAAGTACATTCATTCTAAGCTCTCCAAATGTCACAGCGAACCTGTGTTGTGTTTAGCTAGAACACTTGGCATTTACTCTTCTAACTTAAAGGTGTGGACATTCATCTGGCTCTGGGTGCCAAAGTGCATTTAATTACTGTACGTAAAAAGTCAACCAATTCTTGGTTTCAGCACAAGGGAGTTAACCCCTACTAGTATGTTAGCAGTAGATGACAGTGAAGGAAACATGTATTACATTGTGTGAAATTCTGAAAAGGTTAACTATCCTACACCTAAGTTATATATATGCAAACTGTAGACAGACAGCGGTCTCACTGGATCTGATGAAAGAGGAGACATTTGTTTAATGTCACTAGCAGGTCTATCCCATTTTGGCCCCAAAATGGCACAGGAGACTCGGGGGGTGGTGGGGATTACCATTTTAGTAACCCCTCTTCTGATCCTCCTCTGTCATTTTGATTTCCCCCTCTGATCCCCTCTGTCCAGAGTTACAGTACCGTATCTTCGGGGGTGCCTTATTTTTGTTGGGATGCCTTATATTTTTAAGGTTTTTCTTATATTATAAGGTTTCAAAAAGATTTAAAAAAAGATTGTAGAAAACACGTGATGGCAAAGAAGCCTATTGGTTTTTTTTTTATGTTTCTAATGTTGCATGCTATAGTGTGTGTATATATGTATATAATACTAGCAAAAATATATGTACAATTATTATACAAACAAAAGGCAATAGCTGCCATGATTTGAGGAATGCAGAAACAGTATGTATTTAAATAATCAATTCTTAAGCTAAAGAAACAAAATAATAAAGCTTCTTCATTTACATAAAATTACCACTCTTTGATCTGTGATCTGCTTCTGAAGAGATTATTATTTTTGAAAGCACAAGCCCATAAGCAGGTATGACTTGAAACGACAGGCTTATTATTTTTTTACACAGGGGATCCATGTTCATTTTGTGACTGCTAATTGTAGTGTGCACATGTTTGTATATGTGTATAGAAAATATACAATATACATGCACAAACATATATATAAATATATTTATATATCTCACATATAACACACAATACCTGTCAGGATTAGAACCCAGGGATGCTTCGGTGTCTGGCTGCAGGTCTTTCTGCTGAGCCATCTGAAAGTCTCATTATACATTCTGTTGAATCCCTTGGACTAGGATATGTGGCACCCTATTCTTGTTAAATCCTGGCCCCTCCCATGGACTTTCTATAAAAGCCATGCCCTGCCGCTTCCTCATTGCCAGATTATTGTGCTCCAGGCAATATCTTGCTCCTGATTCCTCTTGTGCACTCAATACATCTTCCATGTACTGACTCATAGCTTCGTATCAACCAACTTCTGCTTGCTCCATATATTACCTGACTCATCGGCTTCTGACCTAGGCTTGTTCGTGACTACTCTTCTGCTAGCTTCTTATCTGTTACTGAGCAGTCTTGCACTGCAGGAAGTGGGGTGTTGTGTAAAAAAGGCAAATAACAATGGAATTGAGTTGCAGCATGAAAGCTATTTCTTAGATTTTAAAACAAAAAAATGGTGAGTCTAGACAAGTAAACACTACAATGTACATGTACTTCTAAAGACTGGAAGTTAATTAGTTTTATGGATAAATTAAAATTTATATAGGAACTGATGATAGCATGAGCACACCACCCAGGATTTTCCCTTGAAGTAACAAGGGCAATGGGACTTTAAGCGCTGCAATTTAAATTCAAGTAACGTTTTATTACATCAACAGTTTTAATAAGTAGGGTCCACATATATTGAATATTTATATCGCTCAATATACATCTTGTCAACAATATACTAAAGAAAGATTGATATCCAAAGGCGTAGATTCACCCCAACACGCCGCGTTTCAAACGTTGGAAACCTTCCTCAGGGGGTACAATATTGAAATTCTAGGACCAATAATAATCAAACAATGGTAAAGAAGTACTATTGTACTATCCTACTGGGAGTCGCCATCGCATGGATACTTATGGGGAATGGGGAGCCATAAGCCAGGCTCAAAAACTGTGTGGATACTGAGGTCATCTGCATATAGTAGTCAATTCAGTCATAGTAATCTAGTATCAAAATGCTGCAGGGTATCACATCCTTCCCATTACCAGCAGTGCATATTGTTTATGTATATAATATGAAATATTTTTGTGCTGTTTGTGTTTCTGATTTGCTTCTCTTTGTTCTTTTAGGTTACCCAAATTTTGTTGCAACATATGGCCGTGGATATCCAGGCTTTGCCCCAAGCTACAGCTATCAGTTCCCAGGTAGTGTGTATAACTACTGCATTGATCGTTCCATGTGTGTATAGTGATTTTTTTTTAACTAAGCATGTATAACTTAACAGTGCTTCATTTTGTAATGTTACATATTGTCTGATGTTTTATTGAAACCTGACCAAACAGCAGAATCCTATTCTTTAGAGTTCTGATATGCTTGGTCTATGCATTAGTCATTTATGAAGTGGGTGATTGTTATGAATGTCATCAATATACCTTGTCCATAATATCACTCCCATTCATGAGTCACTGTATGTGTTTTCCAATATCTTGCCCTGCAGGGTACCTCTTAATATATACATTTAGGAACCAGTCATCATCTGTGCATCTAATAAGCCCCTGCATACTTTAATTTTTTTTTACTTTGCCTTTAGAAAGTTTTAGCATAGCTGTCCTGTGCTTCATGGGGTAGCTTATTTGCCAACATCATAAAATGTAATATGGTAGTTTAAAGGAGTGTCTCATCAACATTTTTTTTTCTTTTTTCCCAACACTAACCAGGGGTAATTTCAGTAAAAGAAAAAACATAAACTGGCACCATTGTTCAATCCAGTAAGTAAGGAAGTAGATTAATGAAATTCAAAGAGGCACATCCCAAAATTATAAATACAGAAGAAATTAGGGTGGGAGTAGCAACTCTCGTCCGTATGGTTCCCCCTGAAATCCCCGGGGTGGATTTTGTTGACACTAAACCCTTATCCACATTCTATGCCATCTGCATGATTGTTCAAATGTGATTTATATCTATGTTCTACAGAAACCTAATCAACCAATTATTGTATATGATATCCGTATAGAGAATTTCTGCATATGTTCATTGACTAATTACTAATTTTTGATTAAACTGTATATATGTTTTTAACTGCTTAGTCTTAATCACAAGCCTATAAACACACGTGTGGCCCTTAAAATCCCCTCGCCCCTGAGATTTCAGGGGGAACCATACGGACGAGAGTTGCTACTCCCACCCTAATTTGTAGTAATTTGCCCATTATCTTCCACTATAGTAATTTGAATACCACATCTTGATTGGCAGATTGAGCTTGCCACAGATGCGCTTCTAAACCATCTGGGACTTATTATTACACCCTTTACTGAGATTAGAATGCCAGGTTCGGGCAAACAAAACAAACTCTGCCCTAGCCAGGATAGGTACTAAAGTGTATAGTACTAAAGTGTTCAGCTATTTAATACCATCTGGTTGCCAACCTCCAGTAAATATATGCAAAAAACACAGTAACAAAAAAATAGTGGGCAGAGGCTTAAATTCCTTGAAAGGTGCATTTTCTACTTAAGAAGCCTACTTGTATAGTGTACTAAAGTTTCCATGTTTTCTCAGTATATAAAATCTTGGAAGGTTAGCAGTTGTAATTAGGCTATATATTTGAAATTCTCTTTACAACACGGAGCTATAAACCAGTCTGCTTGACTGGAAACTAGAGTAGATAGCTTTGTCAAAGAGTGTGATGTGCCAGTTGGCTATGGACTGTTTCTATTAAAGCAGCCATCACCTTCACACTTCTGTGCTTTTACCTCTTTTTTTGCCTGCAATGAGTGATGCTGCTGCCTTTCCTGATCCATCTGCTTCAATGGTTACACATTTTACATCATATTTGCCTGCACAGAAATGCAGACCTAACACAGGGTCTAATACCAGTTTACCCCTTATAGACCAGAGCAGTGTTTCTAATATGGTTCTGTTTAATTGACAAAAATTTTGTCATTACTTGATAAGGAGGCACCTACACTATCTAAAATTGAGCTTGCAGGTTAAATATGTGTGTTAGAAATGTGAACCATGCAAATACCTAATCTCAACATCTATGTCTGCTTGGGTTTCCAGTTTAAACCTTGGGTATGTTTAATGCACCAGGTGTTCTGAACAGATTTTGGCATCCAACTGGAGATTTTTGACATGCTCAAAACTCTCAGGAAATCTGAACAAAGAGAAATTGATTATGGATTAAATTCTTCCACTGCAGTAGTTTTGGTCTTGTGCTAGAACATCTAGCTTTAAACACTTATGGCCTTTTCTCACCTCACCTGGCATATTTTGGGTTCCCTTTGGAGGAGCTTTGAATCTAAGACCAAGAAGATAATTCTGGGATGTTTTTTTTAGTTCATCACAACCCTAACTAGCAAAGGATGGAACTACATCCAATTTTTTTAAATCTATATAGTGAAAAAAATTTAAATGCTTTTGTATCATCAGTAAAATAGCACATGTATTAGCCATCTTATTTTTGAATTTTCAAAAAAGAAAATTCAAAATGTTCAGTCAATTTGTGTGTTTTATTTGATATACAGGTGACAGAAGCCGAATGTATTTTTTTATTCTGTTGATCACTTTTTTGATGTGCGCATCATGAGCAGTCTGGTGTGATAGGAGAGCAGATGGGAGATAAAACATATTCTTATTTAAGCATGATTCTTTTAATCCTGCCTTGGAGGAGACACCTAGCACTGTATCTGTAGGATTTCAAAACTGTGTAGACACACTTGTCTCTTGTGGTTTCTCTCAAGTTTCCTAGTTTCGATTTGCAGCACATGGGCTCTGAAAAGCTTAACAGAATTATTTGATCAGACTGCAGTCAGGAAAAGGTTAATCCTGCCTTATTCCTAATTAGTAATTACATAACACCGTATCAGGACAAGAGAAACAGGAGCAAACTATTTGAACCTCCCCCTGTACCTTAGTTTATAGCAAAGAATATTATTATACTGTATCAGGAGGAGAGACTATTGGGACTTCACCAGTACATTTGTTTGTAGCATAGAATATTTTTATACTGTATTAGGAAACAGGACCAGACAATTTGAACCTCCTCTATACCTTAGTTTACAGCATAAAATAGTATTACATAGTATCAGGACAAGAGAAACAAGACCAGACTATTTAAACCTTCCCCAGTACCTTAATTTATAGCATATAGTATAAATTTTTTATCATAGAATTGGGACATAAGAACAGACCCAGGTTATTTGAACCTTTCCCTGTACATTACTTTATAGCATAGAATAGTATAACATAGTATAAGGACAAAAGAAACAGGACCAAACAATTGGAACCTTTCCCTGTGCCTTACTTTATAGCATAGAATGTTATAACACAGTAACAGAACAAGGTAAACAGTACCAAACTAATGTAACCTCCCTTGTACCTAATATCATAGCATAGAATATTATTAGTCTACAGAAACAGAACCAGACTATTGGAACCTCACCCTGTTTCTTAGGCATAGACTATTAATAAACAGTATTAGGACAATAGAAAAATGACTAGACCATTAATCATAGATGGCTGAGGTCCGTAGTTATCAAAATTTTATTTCTTAAGCCCCCCCCATACACCTTACAATCTTTCCATACAATTTCTGAACAATCTACTTTTGTTCTACCAAAACCATGTAATATGAGGAGCTTTATAATCCTTCCAATCACTATGTATTCTATCAGGGAGGCCACTATACTACACAGTTGTTGGTCATTTTATGGAAATTATATCGATCGATCTGAAGGTGTATGGGGGACTTTAGTCATGAAGGACTAATACTACATTCATGAGTATAAAATATTTATGTGTGTGAAAATATTTTAACCTTTTTGGAACAAAGCTGAATTTAAGTTCATCAATACAGTGTAGGTAGGTGGGACAGTGGGACTAAACTTACTGATCAAGGAATGTGTAATACTTGACACATTTGGTAAATACTGTATGTAAACGTGTCTAATATCCAATAGTGGTAAGGAGCCTTGGCTTAGAGCAGGCCTGTTATAAAAGCCCATGTGTAGACAGATGTAGTTTGTGTCTAGGGATTGTTAAACTTCTCCATTAAATGTTAGAAAAGCAATATCTTTGTTGCAGATACATGGTGTCAAATGTTTTACTGGTAGAAAGCACTATGCAGAAATAGATTTTTCTTACAAACGTGTTGTCAAATACCAGTTTAATACACCTTGCACAGGTTCATAGATTGTCTTAATGGACACATCTGAGATCTTTTGAAAATTCGGATGCAAAGAAAATAAGCTTCAGGAGCCTGCAAGAAAGGTGTCCTGTCGTTAGGCAATTAGGTGATACATGCAGAAATCAATGTGATTATCCAGACGCAGGAAGAGGTTGAATATGAAACATTGAAGCTGGCAACTGCATAATTAGCAGACACCTTGGTTTTGTTTTGACATGTCCTTTAGGAGCTGCCATCATTAATAGCAGCAGAGACGTGTGAAAAATGAAAGTCCTAATACGGTTTTGTCATGGAGAGAGGGGGCTGCTGGCCAGTGCTTCCGCTTGACACCTGCTTGTACCAGCAACGAACATCTTCAGTCACAGTCACAGTCAGTTGAATGATGGCCCTTCAGAAGATAAGGTGTTTAACTACTGGTGTGATAGCACCATTCCTTTCACCATTATCAGATTGCAAACACCTTATATTCTTTCTTGTATTCTCTGGAAGCAGTTCTGTATAAACGAGCCAACACTGTTTATTTCACCGAGATGGATTAGACACCTGAAATGTTTCTCCTTCAATGCCTGTCCGTAATGTCTCAGAAAACATGGAGTAAATGCTGCTGACACACTTCCAGTGAAATGATGGCTCCCAAGTGGGCAAATCTTTACTTAGAAATTAAGCTTGCCTTTGTGTAACATTAATTAAATGGATTTTAGGCTTATACTTCTGACCCCCATATATTGTGTGGTAAGATCCTGGCTGAATTTGGTTTTTCCAGTATGAATGTACTAGAAGAAAATACAATAAGACCTGATCATGGCCATTTATACTGTAGCTTTAGCTCTAGAGTTCCTTTATTATCCAGTTGTCATATTTTAATTTTGTTACTAAACTTGGGACAATAGGCATGCTCTTCTTTGTGGAGTGATTATTCTGCAACCCTTTTGAGATAACTGAATAAATGTTTAAATGTTATTATGCTATCCTGATGATCATATTCTGTAAAAAGTCAGTGCCATATAAAGATGAAGTTTCAGCTGATTTATATGTTGTTGTCCTATCAGTAGGAGACTCCTTTGGCAACATAATCACCCCAGAGCTGTAAATTCTCAGCATTTTGTATTCCAAATTTAATGCAGAAATGTAGTTCAGTGCAATTTAGTACCTTTGAATGTGTTATTAAATATTGCATTTAATCCCATTCATTTCTTTAAAATCTAGTCACTTATTGTGACCAAAGAAAAATACATGGCTTGTGATTTAAACGATTATTGATTTTCTTTAAGATCAAATTCAAAATATTCGGTTTCAGTAATAATAAAAAAGCCTTAAAAAGAAAATAAACACATACTAGGTTATTTAATGCACGATTCAATTAGTCAGCCTGCTGAAAGAGTGCCTTCAATTTGTCATAGTTAGAAGCAATAACAGCCTGTTGTGCTTTGCATTCATCTGTTATGAAGCAATGTGTTTGATGTGATTTTGATCATTTGATTACAGGTTTTAAGTAAAAAAACTAAATTATAAAAAAGGGACCATTGCCATTGTGATTTCTATTTTCAACACGGATAAAATACTTATTTCCAATTTTATATAGCTTGCCTTTAATTCAAGAAACACCAAATTGCCTATCCTTCACCTTAAAGGAACGATTCTGCGTTCGATCCCTAAATGATCAATAGCCATGCGCATTCACGTCGATTGTCCGGCAATCAACGCTGCCAAACGTGCGATTGCTCAGCGATTCTTGCGTCACCTGGTTGCAATCAATCGCACACCGATTGCTGGGAAATCGAGTATGGCTAGCTTAAGATATGAATGATATCCGAGATGAGCATTGTTTTGTTATAGATGAATGATAATTTTGTCAAAGTGTACAACTGGTTATCATAATCACAGACCTTACCCATGCTGACCTCTGTATATAGAGGGTTTACATTTTTACATCTATTCCTATTAACGGCCCTAGCGGTCTGCCCATTTGCATTTCTCTTTAAAACATGTTAATCAAAGCAGATTACATCATGATTTCCTGACCACTCCCCCTTCACATGCCCAGCATCATCAATGATGTAGTAGATTTGCATGCACTTTGATGGCGCAACCCCCCACCACCTCCTCAGTGCCATCAATGACACTAAGGGAGGTAGAACCCAGAAGAATCAAAGAGATCTCCTACATAGAGGATACCGCTAAAGACAGGTGAGCAACCCAGATTGTAGATCAGAGTGAGTTATTTTTGTAGACAAACTTACCCCGAACTACACTCAGGGTGACTGCTAGGGAGGTTAAAGAAGGTAATACTACTATACCACATATACCACTATCATTTGCAACATAAAAACTCAACAGGACATTAAATGTACTTCTTAACTCCCTATGTCCAATTTCATGAAAAAGTATATGTGCATCCCTACAAGCATTAACACATGCATTGTAGATAATTCACTGCTTCTTACAAGATTTAACATTTGGCCAATACCCAAAGGTAAATGGCTTGTTTATTTAGTTTCTCTGTGTACCATCGCTTGTAATTTTGTAGTATGTGACTCCTACACATCTAATTAACTACAAACTTATTTTTATTCTGACAAAATAAATATGCATAAGCCAGAGGATACTAATCCTTAAATATACATTTTTTGTATCCCCATGTACCTACAATATTGAATTTCTGATTTTCATTGTTCTTTATCTTCAAATTTTGATGTTCTCCATAACAGTATTGCCATTTGTCTATGACATCACAAGAATGTGCTTTGGTGTGCGACCTAGTTCTGAGTTTAGCATATGACAAATCTGTCAATAGATCATGATAACCGGCTTTGAGATTTAAACTTGTCCAAATGCCTTTGATTGGATAACTTTTTGTTAAAAGTAAATATAATATTATGATAATGTAATGTTAACATGGGTGACCAGCTTTAAAAATGTACAGAATGGCTACTCTGGGGAAATGTATTTACCAAACTCATGTATATGGAACTATAGTATCCTGCTTTTCTTTGTCAGTTTCTTCTCCAAGGATTTTAGTGGATTACCTGAAAACACGACTATCCAGTGGTTCAGTAATTCTGTATCCTGTCTAGATTGCCAGTTACAATTACAACAAAACAATTTGAAGCAATGTGAATTCACAGTGTAGAATTAAGGGCCCGTGAAGCAACCACATCAGCTTTGTCAGTTGACTCTGGAGTATAGGACATCTGATGCGGCGAGTGTAGTGCTGTGCACAGCCTGATCCCTGGCAATATGAAGCTAAGAGGCTTTTAAAAATGTTACAAGAGTTGTCTCACTATCAACACAGCTGGTGCTATGTAAAACCATTGCAATATTTCCATAAAATCATTCTGTAGATCACTCCCTGATGGTCTGTAATGAAAACAATAACCATTAAAAGCAGCTTTTCATGTTCAGGGAGAAAAATCCCTCTCATAACTGAGGAATATGAACATATAATTCCAAAAATAAGCAGGAGGCTTTTTTTTTGTAGAACCTGCTTCTTTATGTAAGTACAGTGATTTCGAGGAGTTTCTTTTTTGTAAGGTTCATTAGACTTTTGCCCCTCTCTGTTCACAAGGTCATAATCTAAAACTTGTTAACAAAGTATCTTTTTAAGTTTATTCTTCAAAATCAATTTATTAAAACTGCCACACATGGTAATGACAAGTCAACCATATATTTGTAGGACTATGAAATGTGTGTCCTTTCTAGAATATGCAGGGCTAGGAGCATTGTACACTAAATACTGTGTTACCTCTCAATAATCACTTTAGCAACTTAGTCAAAGAGGGTAAAAACTAGTTTAAAACATGCTCATGCTACTGTCTTAAAATAAAGCAGTTTGCTTATTGAACCACTAACTATTTCCCAAAAAATAGGGAAAAAGGTAGAAGAAAGAAAGATAATGTAGCTATTGTAGATTCAAAGTAGTTATACAGATGGCATTAGTTAACCTTAGTATCCATCTATAATAGCTGGTTGAGAAAGGATGTCTGTAAGTAAGTGGTGAGGCATCATGAATATTTGCCACTCTGTCCAGCACAAGGAGACTTGGGAAGGGAAGTTTAACTACCTTAATGATGCTCCCTATTTGGCTGGTGATCCCACAGCAGGTTACTGTGCATGTGTGGGATTTCCAGCAGACACTGTAAAATTTAAAGGAAGACCGGCAGGAGAGGATTGCTTTGCCAGCACAAAGAATGGACACCAGGTATATATATATCACTTAATGGATTTTGAGCTCTTTGCTGAATTATGCCAGTTCAGCAATAAGTATTAGTGGAATGCAATGTTCTTTGTTAAGTTTTTGAAGAAAGGTTAGCAGCAATGGAATTGGTAGGGCTCCTTTCAGACAATCTGTTTGAGAGGGGCTGATGCAGTGTTGATTTTATGCTAAAATGACCGTGTGCAGTTGTCTTATACAATGTGCGAGTGGTAATTGTATGGATGGCAATCACTTACCCCATGTTATCCGAGTATAAGCCCCCCCCCCCCCCCCACACACACACACCTTTTTTGCCTTATTTTATACGCCAGTGCCTTTGCTATCCCGGCAAAACATTTAGCCAGGGAGGCTGAAGAGCTGGCAGATAGGCACAGAGCTGGCTCTGTGTTACTATCTGTGAGCTGGGCTGCATGAGCCCAACTCACACACAGCATAGATGCAGATGACAGGGAAGCCCACGGATGGGCTCGTTCATCTGCACTGTATGTGAGTTGGACACAAGCTGCCCAGCTCACATACAGCTCTGCTCAGGTCTAGAGGAGGGGAATCTGTCAGAGACAACTGCTGTTTTGCCGGGCGTTGCATGCAGCTTATTGCCAGCAGAGTAGGAGAAAGAAAAATATTAAAATATTGGACGCTCTGAAGTATAGGGTGCATCCTATACATCGGAGCACCTTATAGTCTGTAAAATGTGGTAACTGCCCAGGGACCTTGGCAGAAGCCATAAATTATGTGTTTCTAGTGTGAATGGGAACATCTCCTTTTTAAGATTATTCTCAGATACTCTAATTTGTTGCAGGAAATGCAGGGGGTTAATTTGAGTAGAAGCTCATGATCACTGAAATGACCTTAGTATTATAATTGGCAGCTATAGACAGCAATGTTACCCGAATAGCAGTGGGATACTTGAAGCTGTGCTGTTCTGTGGTTAAGGTTATGTCCTTTGTAGGAAAAGATTAATGAAAACCTGCACTGAGAATAGTACGTGGGCTGCCATTGCTGACCTCCTTGTGAAAGTGTTCATGGCCTGGCTGTCAAGTTAACCCTCTGACTTACCTTTTTAGTACTTGATCCAGAGCAAGTCTACAGGTTGGTAGTACTGATGCAATTGGATCAGCATGATAGCCAGGCAGCTAACGTTTTAGGAATAAAATTAGACAGCATGTGTTTTTGTTTGCTGTGAGCTCAGACTTTAAATACACATATCTGTGTTACGCCTTCTACAGAATACAGTTAGAACTGCCTCTTTTTATATTTGTATTATATCAATGTATATAGTTTCCGAGAAATAATTTCAGGTTTATTCCCTGCTGTGTGCTTTATTATTTTATTATAGCAGTAATATTTTTCGATAAGCTTTCTTTGGTATGGCGAATAAGGCAGAGAATGCTGTGTAATTTTACACTTTGCAAGGTTATATTTTCATGGCAAAAAATGGCTTGCTAAACAAAAGACATTGGAAAGATGTATTGCTTACCTCTACAATTCTTCTGGCATACAAAATAACCATATCTGCTGCTGAACAAGCGCTCATTTTAAAATATCAACAAAAATACAATGAAATACAAAAAACAAATACAAATGAAATACAAACATTGTCATTTATGTTTTTTAACCTATTTTCTATCTGCTAGCTGTTCCTGTTGTTCTGGGGTCTGAGGATAACATCAGACAATGACAGTGTTAACTATTCAGGATGTCACAATGCTGAACACTTAACTGGGGCACCAACCAGAGTGCATTTCTCTTTCCATCACCTTTAAATGGCAAAATTGCCTGCTGGTATCCTTAGAACATCAATTCAAAGGTTAATTGCACTCAATTTATTGCTCGTTAGCACAAACACACCTACAGGTCTGCTCGCTACTGATAGATTGCAAAGTTCTGAGACGATTATATTGTATAAACCCTTTTTGTCTCATTAAATAAAATATCTCTCAGTTTATAGAACCTAGCTATGTTGTGGTTTATCAGAAGTGAGATGCTGGTTGCTATTCACTAAAACATATACCAACATCTATTTAAAGAATTGAAATTGTCATTGAAAAAAAATAATTTTCATTTTTTTTTAATTCATCCTTAACTATACTGTTTTCTTAAGTATATTGATATCACACCAGGGTGCTCTACAACAACTGAACAGACATCTTTTACTAAGGTTGCATTTACACTGACCTATGTTAAGCTGCTCTCCAGACCCACTCCAGTGGCTGGAAGTGTTAACCACCTGGGCGGTCACCCAAAGTCCATGTATAGATAGGTCCTAGAAATTGCAGAAAAATATAATTATTTTCTCCCACACTCTCTATGGACAATTACATTTTTTGTCAATTTCTATGACCTATCTATTCACTTTTGAAAACCACAACCTCGTGAGTAGGAGCTTAACCTAAAAAGTCAATGCTTTTGGTGAAATTTTTCCCCCTACACACTATGTCCCCCTATGGACAATTTAATTTTTCAGCAATTTCTATGACATATTTATACATTTTCCACAACCTCTTGAGTAGGACATTAACCTAAAAAGTCATTGCTTTTGGTGACATTATTTTTCCTACACACTCTATGGACATTTTTCTACATTACTTGTATAATGGATTGTGGGTGATAAGAGGAATTTCTCACTCTATTCTATTCTATTTTAAAAAAAAGACCTGAAGCACCCAACCCAAAAGACCAGAAAGATTTGCCCAGGGTGTCTGCACCAAGTTACACCTCTGGTGGTAAACATTATTCATCTGCTTGTGGTCTTGTAAATATGCCACAGTGCATTTCATAAACACTAGCGTAGAACGTGAATCGGAAAGACTGGCTGCATCAACCAGAAATGGAAAGTGCCAATTTTGTAATTAGCAGTTGTCAGCCACTAATCGCTGTAGCAGAAGATATATTGATTGTAATAACATCTGACTGCAAATGGGCAGCTTGCCTGAGTGAAAAACATCAGCATCCTCTCTTGCAAAGAAAGGTTCTCCTTAGTTAAACTCCAGCCTGTGTGCCATTCTTTTACTTCTTTCTTTCTTGTTGACTGCAGAGAGCAGTATATGCTACGAACCAGTTAGGTGTTAAATGAGGTCTCTTCATGCAATGAGCACAGTGACTTGACTCTACTCATTTCCTAACCAGGGCAAATAGATTTTAATAAGCTTCATGGAACACAATATTTAAAGACAAAGGTTACACTTTATTTTGTCTGTTATAGATATTCATACTCCATTAATGTTAGCTTAGTCTTCTTTTAAAAAGAGGATAACTAAGATTGCTTATCCAGAACATTACAGAACAAATTGTAGCATTACATCTATCCGTACAGTATGCTTGTTTGTATGCCGAATACATAGCTTTAGACACTTGCTACATATTTTGTAATGTAAGGGAAACATGTCTTGAAAGTAATATGGAAGATGCCACTGCTGGGTGTCATTCCCAGGTCTTTAAGGAAATGATATATTTATGTTACATACATATAAGAGACATTTTGCTCACTATGAAGCTTATACCTGCTTCCTGTTTCTGCTCTGAGTTCTGTGTTTCTATTGGATTTGGTGCAACCCTATTAAATGAGTAACATTTTACCTTTAGAATAAAGTCTATTGACTTGAAAACATATGATGTAGAACTTATATTGCAGATCTAAATTTTTTTTCTATCACAAGCTAAGGAAACTTGGAGGACCCTTAAAGCAGATTTACATGGGACATTTTAGGTGGTTAATAACTGCCAGTTTGATGGGGACCCTCAACACCTGCTGGAAGAGAGGCACAAAGTATGGCTGGAGGGAGCAGCCCCCCCCCC
>CM070033.1:88267760-88297653 GCA_036250615.1 Ptychadena robeensis
CCCCATCGCATTTGGCTTGGCCCCTTTTCTTTGTCCCGACTCTCAGCTGACAGAGATGAGAGCAGAAGCCAAGCAGAGGCTCTGCGCTGCCTGTCAGATTCTATGGACATGTCCATTCCCAGTTCGACCAATCTTTTTTGTGCAGGATCAATTGATCAAAGAAAGGCATACACGGCTTGATTTTGTAATAGATTCTAGTGCAATCGAGCACCGCGAACGTGCAAGTCGCTCAATTGGACTCAAATCTATAAAAAAAACAAGCCGTGTATGCCTAGCTTTAGGCTAAGTTTACACTGGTGATTCCCGAGCTGCTTGCAGCTCGCAAACCTCCAGTGCACTCCCGCAGCCGCGGGATGAAAGACTCCCTGTAGTCGTTTCCAGAACAGTGCAGGCGATTACAGGGCATCTAATTAAGGACCCCATAGAGTTTCTATGGGACGGCCGCCCATTCCCACACTAAACGGTCCTTTACCTGGTGGTAAAAAACTGCCAGTGTAAACTTAGCTTAAAGGCTGCCATACACAGCCCGAGTAGGTCAGACAGACCTACTCCGTTATGCACCGGAGTGCAAACGTGATGACGTGATCATCAAGTTTGCACCCCGGTGCATTATGGGGCCCCTTCAGTCGGCCGGCACCCTTTGTGTGCCGGCCATAAGCTTCAATGAAGACGCCGGTCTTCATTGAAGCTTATTGCATCGGCCAGAGAATATCGGACATGTCCGTTCTCTGGCCGGCCGAGCTGTGGGGCAACAGGGATCTGTCGCCCCATGTGTGCACATGCCGATAAGCGGCCGATTTTTAACCAGAGCGACAGCGCGAGCACGCACCCCCGTCGGTCAGGTTAAAAATCGGCCGCTTATCGGCATGTGTATGGCAAGCATTACTCTAATCAAAGCAACTAAGAATAGTGAGATAAAGACACTCTGTTACAAGCATCAATCATTATACAATAAAACTATTGAGCCCTTTAGATAACCATTTGAGCTTCATCTATTTTATATATTTTAGTTATCTAATGATTCACAGCCAAGGCCAAGACTCAGGTACCAGCACTAGTCAGTTTCTTAATTTGGGATTGTTTACGCTACAATTTGCAGATTAAGTACATTGATGATTTTGTTGTTGAAATTTGAATATATTACTCAAGTGTTGAAGTATAGCGGGAAAGAGCCCCCATATATAACATTTGGAAGAAGCTTCCAAACTGATTTATTATGAAGAAATTTAGTTACATAAAAATCAAAACCGGTGTGGCTTAAAAAAAAAGTCTAGTTATTCTACTGCAGTTTTATAAGCACAATTGTTCTGTGCCAGGGCATGCAGTTTTGGTGATTACGTTATATAAATAGCTTCTTGTCGCTTATTCTTTTTTCTTTAAAATGAATCTTTTGTGGATAACCCTGTAGTAATTCTGTGAAATCAATGGGCACTCAAGAGTGACATAGCTCTCCGAGTGCCAGAGTGGAACTAAAGATTATGTACCTACCAGGACAGTAAGCACTTAATTGTTATGTCTGAACAACCCTGTGTCAATCGCAGCAGGGCTATGAAATTACCTTCGAAAAGGAAGCTGCCAGTGGTGCCTATCTGAAAAAACAAATACTTTACAAATGCTGCTGGGCATCAGGTGTGTAGACTGGGATGTGTGTTGAGGTGTGAATATTTTGTTTAAAATACGTGAATTACATATGTATGCCAAGTGTGTATTCCTGTTGCATTCAATGAATAAAACCTTTGGGTATCACAGGAACAACAAGGAATTTATATAATTAATTTTTTCTCAGCATACAGCTGTTAAAATTGAACATCAAATACACAAATTAATACAACTGTATTTAAATAGTACATCATAAATTGTAATATTTTTGTTTCATGCAAGTAATTTCAATCAAATGGGAATTTAGATTTTGCACACCAATTCCCGTTCGATGGGGAACCTCAACACCAGCTGGGAGAGAGGCACACAGGATGGCTGTAGATGAGGGAGGTCACCCTGCACTTGGCTTGGCCCCCTTTCCTTTGTCCCGACTCTCAGCTTACAGAACTGAGCGCAGGAGCCAAGCAGAGGCTGTGTGGGGGGGGGGGACCCCTCTGTGCTGCCTGTCAGTTCGACCGGAATTTACAAACATGTCCATTCCCAGTTTAACCGATCCCTTTTTGTGCAGGATCAATTGATCAAAGAAAGGCATACACGGCTCTATTTTGTAATAGATTTGAGTGCAAGTCGCTCAAATGTGCTCAAATCTATTAAAAAAAGCAATCTGTGTATGCCTAGCTTTACTCTAATCAAAGCAACCAAAAGTAGTGTGATAAAGACACTCCGTTACAAGCATCAATCATTATACAATAAAACAATTGAAATACATAATATAATCCTCACCAAAAAACTTGGCTTAGCACGCCAGCATTTGGTTTATCCGTTTTAGCGTGTCCACGCCTCTTGCAAGAGGGAAGCAGCCTCAAGTCTTTTTGAATATGATGCCACAAGCTTGGCACACCTATCCTTGGCCAGTTTTGCCCATTTTTCTTTGCAGCACCTCTCAAGCTCCATCAGGTTGGATAAGAAGCATCAGTACACAGCCATTTTAAAATGTTTCTAGGTATGTTTAATCAAGAATGTTCTGGAGTAGGGTTTCATCCAGGATGTCTCTGTACATTGCTGCAGGCATCTTTCACTCGATTCTGACTAGTCTCCCAGTTCCTCCCCAGGCCCTTTTCCCCACTCGCTCAGTTTAGATGGCCTGCCAGCTCTAGGAAGAGTCCAGGTGGTTTAAAATTCTTCCACTTTTGGACGATGGAGGCCATTGTGCTTATTGGAACCAAGCAGCAGAAGCAGCAGAAATTTTTCTGTAAGCTTCTCCAGATTTGTACCTGGAGATATTCCTTTCTTGAAGGTCTACAACCAATTCCTTTGACTTCATGCTTGGGTTGTGCTCTGATATGAAAGGTCCACTGTGGGACTCCATATATATAGTTACCATAGGTGGACTCCAATTAAGCCTCAGAAATATCTCAAGGATAATCAGGGGAAACGGGATGTACCTGGGCTAAATTTTTAGTTATATGGCAAAAGCTGTGAATATAATCTCAATATTTTTTATGTTTAAGAATTTGCCAAAATCCCAAGTAAACTTTTTTTCACACTGTCATGGGGTGTTGTGTGTAGAATTCCGAGGGGGAAAAAAAAACAATTTAATCGATTTTTTCTGTGGCATGGTACATATCTTGTCCTGGATTTTCTAGAATTCTTCCCTCTAAATGGCGTATCTGAAAAAAAAGACAGCTTAATAGATTTTCAGTTACACATTGTATTTATTGTCTGATGTTGTGTTTTGCCTTTGGTCCTCTTAAACAACTTATAAAGATATACATTTATCTTGATAAGATTCACTGCTCAATGGTGATAAATAATCTTATAAATGTTGAAAAGATTTTTATTTCTCCCTCATTTAACTTAAAAGGAAAAATATACAGTTCAGCATTACAGCAGACTTGTATATTTGTCTGTGTTCCTCTACGGTCTCATAAATTAGGATCACAGGGATTAATGCGGCAGCTGCTTGGATGCTGCTGTGTTGCACCAGTTGGAGATATTGTTTCACAAATGAAGAGACGCAGCTGAATATCATCATTTATAGGGACAAGGTTAGTCATAGAGTCCTATCATTTCCTTCATGGTAACAGTAGCCTGCAGCGGTATAATTACTGGTAAAGTAGAATACAAATATAGGGTGCAATAGATATCAATTATTCTTGTTTATGCAGCATCTTTTGTAATACTTAATATCCATTTTTAACCCAAACTTTAAATGACAAATAGTTATCTTTACCATTAGGTATTAAACCTTAGTTGTGTTACCTAAATGTAAATTTAAAAGGTTGTGTTTTTTCCACTGCTGGCTGTATTAATAAAGTCTTCTATATGACAGTCTAGACAAGTCCCAAATCTAGTTACTAAGTTATGCACTGGCCCCAAAAAATTAAATCTTTTACCTTTTAGATGTCTTAAGGTAGCCATACACAGGTTGATTTTCCACTCGATTTTTGACCGATCGATCACTGCGCACGTTCACGAGATCGATCGGCAATGGATCAGCAACCAATCAGGTTTTTGCTCACCCTGCCCGATCGACCCCAAAAAATCGGAATTGACTAAAAATCGGATCAGACAATGAACCGACATGTTGGTTTTTTCGGTCGATCGTTTGGCAATCGGAGTGCGTTGATGGACCCATAGCCCTATGCAGCAGCCTTTCCGATCGATGGATTTTGTGAAATAGGCCATTTTGATGATCGGCTCGTGTGCAAATTGACCACAAATTGGATTCACAAGGTGGTGTTGCATTGATTCCCACTCTGATCAATTGCCGATTCCTGATCGACCTGTGTATGTATGGCTACCTTTAAGTTCGAAACACGTTCAATTAATGACTCAATGACATCGCAGTGCGCGTTTGTTGCCATCAATCGTGGCGACCCTGTCTTCAAACAAGATAACTCAATCTCGCTTGATCAATTGAACAGGGAACCAACATGTTGGTAAATCCTTGTTCGATCTCTGTTGCTTTGGATGGAGGCTGCGGATCCCCATCCAAAGCATGGAACGGGAATCTATTGCAAAATGTGGTGCGCATAGATTCCCATTCAATTAATGCTCAAGCGCAGCGTGGTGACGTAAGGTGTTTTCAGCAACAGGTAGTAATGAATTAATACCCATGTAGTGCAATTAGATATGGTCTACATAAACATGGCAACTCTTCTCTGAATTCAGATGCAGCCCACCATCTTGCACTTTTACAGGAAGCTGCATTAGGTGGATTTCACTGGCAGAAAATAAACAGGTATTTGTGGGGCTTTCCAAAGGAAATAAGAAAAGTTAGGTATAGATATATTGAGAAGATATTTTTCTACTTCCTGTTAAAAAAAAGTATTTTAAATGTTTTCTCTCTATATGTATATAATAGCAGTTCAGCCACCCCCAATAATATCAGTTTAGCCACCCCCAATGATAGCATTTCAGCCACCCCCAATGATGGCAGCTTAACCATCCCCAATGATAGCATTTCAGCCACCCCCAATAACTGCAGTTTAGCCACCCAATAATTGCAGGTTAACCACCCCCAATAACTACAGTTTAGCCACCCCCAATAACTGCAGTTTAGCCACCCCAATAACTGCAGTTTATCCACCCCAATATAAGCAGTTCAGCCACCCCCAATAACTGCAGTTTAGCCGCCCCCAATGATAGCAATTCAGCCACCCCCAATAAAAGCAGTTCAGCCACCCCCAAAGTTCCTTCAAAACTGCCCAATGGAATCAGCGCCCCATGAACTCTTAATGCCACACTGTAGTCTTGTACAATGTACTAGTTAAATGTGCTTCCTGCATTAATAAAATGGCCAGCAGTAAACGTCCCTGTATTGTTTGTTTTCCAGAGTTAAGTAGAGAGGTTGGAGAATCAGAGGCCTTTATTAACAAATGAGTCTGTTAGAAAGGATGACAAAGGAATGTCTCATTTGATATGATGGTATAATAAGTGCTAACAGTAAGCGGCTTCACTAATTTTATACAGCTTTAATCCACAACATTGACAAATAATTCCCATTTATTAGAATGTGAAATAAATGCCCATCCCACATGTTCTCCAACAATGCATATTTGTATCATGGAAATGATTTTGTACAAGATGGGTTAATAACAGATTGTGTCCCGAAGTACAAGAGAGAGTGTTATGACGGTGATTAATGAAAGGAATAATACAGGAGGGAATGTAATTGAAATGACAGCTGGGAGCTTCATGTACCTTCCCTGTGTTGATCAAAGGCAGATTTTTGAAAACCGAATATTCCCTTTATTACTAAAGCCATTCCACACATGGCCAAAGCAGCCTGGTGTAGACTATCTGTGCGTTTAACAATTCTACATGACAGTCACCAAAGCAAAACTTTCTTAACACCCCTTTGCTGTCCAGTTTTTGATTTGATTTTTTATTAACATATGCCAGTCAAGTCAGATGGCACATGGCTGGCATCTGAGAGCTGTTGGACTACACTTCATGTTAATAGGCAGGTGTTACAGTTTACTTGTGGGAAAATCAGTTATTGGCTTTGACTTGTTTATGCCATAAGGTATAGTACACATGGTGCTACCAGTATTAGTAATGGTAATACATAAACGTATGAATAAATGCAGTTGCTGTCCTTCCTTTACTTGGCATCAAAGAAGTACAACCTGCATCATTATTAATTAACAAAAAAACAAAAAGCACTGCACTAGAATCTTCATATCACTAGAACTGATGGTCTCCCTCTCACTGTAAATGTGACAAGGCCAACCAATGATAAACCAGCACAATCTCTAGCTCTTCTCAAACTAAACCAACTTTCTTTTCTGGATATTTAGATTTTTGTTGTAATTTTGGCCATTATTTGTTAATGCAAAATAGTTAGTTGACGTTTGTTATGCACATTATTCTGTTGAATTTTGTGATCCAGCAATGACTTTTGCAAATGATTATCCAAAATTACAGTATGAAGGATGCCTTGTTCATAATTCTTAACACAAATTGAATCTTCATTAACCCCCCTCCCCAGGGAACTGTTTTAAGTCTTTATTCCAGGGCAGGAAATGGGTTAGAGATAATGTTGATAGTTTCAAAATTCAACTGCCCATGTATTTTTCTAAACATATGCATAACAGTTTCAGAATGAGTGTGTGTCTTTCGTATATGTGTGTGTAGATATTCATTTTTAATATAGCCATGAAAGCCTAATCTGCTGCCAATGGAGTAAAGCAAATTCCATGTTTTATATCTCTTAACTATATTTATTTCTCAATTCGTTATAAAAATTGAATCCCAGCTTTATCATTTATTTATTTCTAACTTTTTTTTTCTAAACACCTGCATCTTCTTTTCCTTATTAGAAAGTAATTGAAGTAGCATCCATGTTTATAATTTGTTCTCTCGCAATCAATCATAATGATAGATTTTTACCATAACGGAAGAGCTTTAATTATTTTGTAATATCTTCAAGTCATTACATATTTCCTTATAGCCTCCGGAATAAGTGTTTATAAGATTTGTTTGTCAGTAATGCGTTTTTTTTTAGCCACAGTGTTGAACAGCTACCAGTCAGACAGTTGCATAGCACAGAATATTGAGTTGGAGTATGCTTTTTTTAGTCTCAGTTTTACAGTGATGGTCCTAAAGGTATGATTATGGCATTATGGTGCTAAAGGTATGATCACAGAAAGTGATCTCATTGTAAGTTTTGTACTAGGCAGTGCTGCTTTTAGTGCTGTGTGCAATGGTCATGTGAGCATAGTGTAATAAGCTTCTAATTGGTTATGTCCATACAAGGTGTCCCCCTTAAAAAGGTTGGAATGCTCTTATCTTCCATAAGCATCTGAAAGAGACACCATCTTCTTTTCCACATTCCTTTCACAGAGGAAGGGGTGTTGTAGCGGCCATTTTTAGCAGGAAAATGAAAGAGTAAATATGTATACACATGTAAATAGAAAAAATAGACATTTTACTTCTTTCCATCACATGATTGCATTTTAATGGTGTAAAAACTTGTGTTCAATATGATGTTCCTAGGTATAGGCAGGCACCATAGGTATAGGCAGGCTAAGTAAAATCTTAAGCTGGGAATAGACAGTACGATTTACCGTCTATTTCTTATCCGATTCTCTGCACTAGGAGCGGCGTGATGATGTCATGACGCCCGCTCGCTAGTGCCAAGAATCGAACGGCACTCTTATGTGCAGCTCATTACTTCAGCTGGTGGCAGCCGTCCCCAGCCGAACTAATGGGATTGGGTTAAAATTTACCGTCCTGTCAGATAACTGTGCGATCCAAAAGGACGGCTGATTTGAGCCCAATCCTCGTCAGTTGCAGCCTCCAATTCCTGCCAGACCTGATCCCTAAGGTATGCGGGAGGGCGCACGGCATCGGATCGGATGCCGGATCGTGCAGGAAGACTCCACTCTAAGCTGTTCATTTTCCGAACAAAAATGTAGAGTTTATATTGGGGAGAACACACTGCAATGTATTTTAGAAAAACAATTGGTAATATTGAGCATTCCTAACCAGTCACTTTGAGATCAAGCCATCAGCACCATGGACAGCACAGGGCTAACATTATGTTTCTTTTGGTTTAGTCACCTCCAACAAGCATATCTATTGTTTTAACACCTCCTACATATACCCATGTGTTATATCACTGACCCTGTGATCAAGAAGGTCTTATTTCAAAATATCTCCTAAAGTGTGTACATTCAAGAAATAAATGGACATGGCAGTTTCATTATTCCTAACCTGATAGGTTCCCTTAAATATACAACAGAACCAAAAGCTGTATTTCTATATAAGTAATAAAGTAGAAAACAAGTAGAACTTCTATTACATGTTATGACTGTAACAGCCGATACCTTGTTCAAAACTGTGAAGGTTTCTTTCAAAATATACTGTATGTTAAATATTGGATACATATAAATGGAAATGGTTATACTCTCTCTGTTTATTTTTTCATTTGATTGTGATTCTTTTGGTTTTAACCTGACTAATCCACTTGAAACAATATGTGTTTGAAATAAAGGAAACTTGTGATATTACCTTATTAATTAGAAAAATTCTTACATTCATCTACAATTCCATGGGAATGATGAATCATGAGATTCAGCAATCCTAAGTGAAAATGTTTCATTTATCCATTTTGTTACAGAAACGAGTCCAATATGCAAAAGAATTTGCAAGTAGGCACAGTAAATTAGAGCCTTTGGGCATAAGCAGAAGTGTCATTTTCACTAACACATATTCTTTATTATTTAAAGTGGAATTACAATTGTAGAGAAAACTAATTAAATGCAAATAGTGTATGCATAGTCCAGGAACTGGTGTGAGCAGCAGCCTATTATTAAGGCAACATAAGACTGATGTAAAAGCATTAGGGGTTTCCTGGACAGCATATAGCTTATTTCCAATTCAGGCTCCTGGAATGACTTCAGGTGTCTTAAATAGCTCTGTTAAGTGTGTAACTTCGGGCAGTTATAAAAGAAGTATGGTTATAAGGAGTACAGGAAGGCAAACTGTTTTATGGAACTTTACTAAACTTCTTAAGGTAGCAATAGATGGGTTGATTATTTTGCGGTTCGCTCATCTTGTGTACAGCAATTTGAAAAGGATTGTTAGTACCAAGACACAGTATGATTAATTCACAACTTATCAATCAAATACATAGTCGATTGCAGTATCTAGATAAAACACCTACTTACCAGCCAGAGAATTTCTGTCTATGCAGTCCTGATCTACATATAGTTCTTCTCCATACCCTGGCGAATGGGCTCCTTGCTGCTGACCTTTAACACTTCTACCACACTGCCCATTACAGATTTAATAAATTTTTGGGGGAACAATGTGTAGTTAAAAACCACCTATTTATTATACAGCTGTTCTGTATTTGCTTTGACCACTTGGATGAGGACATGTCTGTTATAATGAGAGATTCTCCTATTTATCACGCTTCTGTAATGCTGTCCTCCTTGGTGAAATATGCTTCAGCGTGATCATTTCACTGCAAAATAACGAATGGATTGCTTTTCTTCCTCCCTGTGTTTAGGCATTTTGCTTTGCATCTATATACAAATACAAAATGTTCATTTCATAAATACAGCATGCTGTTTTGCCCATTTTCAGAGACTGGGGGAAGATTAGCAAGTTCATAACCATAATATAGTGCTGAGATGTGATCCAAAATGAATCCTCTTATGTTTGTCCCTCATTAAATCTTTGAGTATAAACTCTTTAAATACAACAGATGGTTATTTGCTGCATTAACATAGCTCATTAATTCCAGATACTCCCTAGCTACTGGTAGAGAGTAGAGCTATGTTTGACTCAGCCTGTTTTATTCTGGCATCGGCTTTTGAACATCTAAGGTGGAGATAACCAAGCACAACAAGAGGACTGAGGTTATATGTCCTGTAATCGATGCTTGATAATATGTAACCACATTTACAGCCAGGATTGAAATCAATTAGCAATTGCCTTCTCAGAACAGAAGGCTATCACATAGCTTGGAACATTTGCAAGGTCGCTGTCGAATGCTGAAGCTACAGAAATTAGTAAAAAAAACAAAAAAGCAGTAATCAATCAATGATTTTATATAGCCCAGCCCACCATAATGTACTCCAGTAGTCAGTCTAATTGAAAACCAAGTGACTAGGAGCTGTCATGCAAATGAAAAAATCAGCCCTGCCTTTTCCACCCATTGTTTTGGGCTATTGAGGCAGTTATTCAGATTTTTTAGTTAATTACAAGACATGGGAGCTAAAGTATTCACTATTCCCTTCAGTAGCTAAAATTGAACATTTGCATCATATATTTTACACTGTTTCACAACTTCTTTACATTAACTGAAAGTAAATCTTTATAAATTGCTACTAACTACTAACACTGCTTGCACTCATTCCAACACAACCCTGCACTCAACCTTTATGGTAACAAAAAAGAGTAAACATTTTTTTTAAGGTCTGTTAAATGCTTGTGCATTTCCGCTGTGTTCTCAGTCACAATACAAGTACCGTATTTTTTGGACCATGAGATGTACTTTTTCACCCCCAAAATTGGGGGCAAAAAGTGCCTGCGTCTTATGGTCCGAATGTGCGACCGCCGGTGGTCGCACCTTGGCTTCCAGCCAGCTCTCCCGGCATGGAGATTAGCTGGGGAGCTGGAGGAGCTGTCAGTTGAGAGATGCTGGCTGGTGTCCGGCTCTCCCAGCTGTACTGTGTAATTGCCTATGTCAGCAGAGCTTTGCTGGCATAGGCAATGGAGAGAGAGAGAGGTGAACTGCCATCTTTCCCTCTCTCAGTGTCCGTGGGAACTGCAATAACTCTGCAGTTCCCACAGACACAGTAACAGCTGATCAGAACAGAGGAAAGGGAGAAGACTGCAGATTTCAGGGCCCCTCCTCCTCCTGCCGATCAGTGTGAAGTAGAACGCTGGGCTAAGAGTGTACTGCTGCTAGCCCCTACTGGCTGAATTGAATATTGCATTAATTGAATTCATTGCATTAACCCAATTGATGTGAAAACGTATTAAATCTTTTTTTATGGTTTTCCTGCCCTAAAAACTGTGTGCGTCTTATGGTCTGGTGGGTCTTAAAGTCCGAAAAATACAGTATATGCCTACCACATACTGCCAATTCTGACAATTTCAGCTGGATCTGACAATGTCCAATACTGAGGATTATTATATTGTATAAAGTGACTGCATTCTATTGTTTCCTGGTTTATGCATAGAACCCATGCTAATTGATGCTCTTCTTAAAGCAAAAATGTAGTCTGAAGTACCAAAAGTTCTGTCAAGAACTTTAAGGGATGTTTTATGTTGTTTCTACTGAAATAAGGGACATTGTATTTTCATGTTATCATGCTGACTTTTGACACCATATATTAATTTAGTTTTTTTAATTTGTTTTCTTATTAACAGCAATTTTACCCTATTTAAATGCAAGTATGTCTTTATTTAATTGACTCTTTAGTAGCATAGTATTACTAGCTTAGACGTCTTGTGCAGTTCTTACATTAAAGGTAGATGTTGCTTTAGTTGATTTCTAGTTTCTTGCTATAGTTTTGTATATTTATTTTTAATGTACTGTGTATAGATTGCATGCTAATGTTTTTCCAAATACGATTGCAGTTCATTTTGATAATCACAAGCACCCCTAAAGTAAACCCAAGATGTAAAATAACATTCTGACTTTTGCTGGGCTATTGCTTGCCCCATGTGTCCCACCACCTGTATATATTGCCCCTAAGTTGGCGTTCTCCTTTTGTCTAAGCCAGTCTTCTCACTTTCATAGGCTGCCTTCATAGCCAATAGTGAGATTTACTGAGTGAAAATAGACACGAAATCCAGGAGGATGGGCAGATATGTGCATATTAATGTGCCTAGAGGTTCAAGCAACCCAGAGTACTGACCTTCAGAGAAAACCTGTTGAGCTGGGTCATGAATGTTATCCCAGCATTATTGCATACGTATTGTATACCATACATTTGGTTTACTTTAATGTGGATTCATAAGATTATCAGTAGCTGTAGTGACCCTTGGTTTAACATAATGTATTTGGTCCAGAAAGGGTTTTATTTTTCAAATCTGTTTGAAAATAAGATCCAAATTTTGTTCATTTCTTATATTGCTTTTTTTTGGAAAAACTAAATAGTTATTATAGTAGCAAACATATATCCTAAGAATGGTGGAGATTATTACAATTTCTGCTTGGTTCTTATTTTTCATTCTTTTCTTGGAACAAAGAATAGAATGTGAAATGAAGCCAGGCTGCTTACATCCTTGCCTTCCGTTCACCTAGATTAGTGTTCACGAAACGTTTTCTGCAGCTGCCGCGGTTTGTTCAGGATGTGGAATGTCTCATTCATTAAATTTTTTTTCCTTATACAAAACTGTGTTCTTTACTAGAAGCCACAAAAGCAAATGATTGCATGTTTAAGGCACTATATCCTCGGGATAGACTGGAAAAATATTTCAACACTAATTTCAGATACCAATGGAAAGAAACCATTTTAATTTAAATAAATGGGAGTTTAAAACATATAAGGTGTACGTATTCCATATGTGTTCCAGAATTCGGGGGCATATGTACACTTATGTAAACAAAAATGCTAGTTATCTGGCTCCATTTTCGTTTACAAACACCCATCTCAAGCATTGAAAGATAAGGAGGTTGGTTATGACATCGCAAAGTGTCACTTCCTGTATTTGGTAATGTGTAAGTGCCCCCCTCCCTTATAGTTTTCCACCCTGCTTGTGTAAGTTATGAAGTTAGGAGGGAGAGTAACGACCCTCCTAAGTTAGAAGGCAGGGGGGCATTACCCTCCCACTTTACTTTCCACCCCACTTTTTAGGAGCAGCTCTGATGCTTTCATCAGAACTCGGTGACACCTGTAAAGGGGGTCCCTACCTACCTTAGACTATTTACACTTGGTCATAAGCTGGTATTTTATTCTGTGCAATTGATGGAATTGATCAAAATGAATCATTGATCAAAACTGAAGGAAATCAAGCATAACTATATTTTCAGACAATAGTACAGATATCTGACATGTTTATTTAGGTGTTTCATTAAGGGCTCATTTACACATGTGATTGCCTGAAAAATGCCTAATAGCCATAGCCACCTGGCAAAGGCGTCAGAAGCCGTTAAGCAGGCTTGCCCAATAGAGATATCATGGAGCTATCTGACTGCACAAATGTGCAAGCGCCAGCACACAGGGGCAAGCTGTTGCTACTGCCCATGTAAATACAACCTTAATTTATACCTAATCTTATTAAGGAGCATGCACACACACCTTTATCTTCATAACTAGAAAGGAAACTAATCCATATAATATTTTTTCCTTACATCACACTGTGTGGCTATCTATCATCGATATGTAAACGAAAATGCTAGTTATCTGACTGCATTTTCTTTTACAAACACCGATCCCAAGCATTGAAAGATAAGGAGGTTGGTCATGACATCGGAAAGTGTCACTTCCTGTATTAATCGA
The DNA here is from genome assembly GCA_036250615.1 of Ptychadena robeensis. Lineage (NCBI taxonomy): Eukaryota > Metazoa > Chordata > Amphibia > Anura > Ptychadenidae > Ptychadena > Ptychadena robeensis. The sequence continues at coordinate 88,281,332 of CM070033.1, forward strand.
TCAATCGATTGGACTGACCGACCATATTTAAAGTCATGAAATATCAAAACTACAAATGGAACAAGCGAAAGTTAATGTGTGTATGGCTAGCTTTAGAATGGCATATTCAGTATAATTAAAGTTCAAAAACTATATTGTATGTGAAAATATTAAAATCATAAAACAGGGCTATAGTCGTCCATGTGAATTATCTTATGACGGCCGTGTGGTCAGTGAATCATGCTGCTGTTGGTCTGTGCATGCTGTGTGAATGCTTTTACTTTCTACGTGAATGGTGTCAGTTCATCTGCCCAGGAAAGATCCCTGTACAGCTGACTTAATCTCAAGTGTGGAATCAGGAAAAATGACACGAACTTTCATGAAATAGCCTCTTTTATAAGCAGGCTCATCCATTGTAGTTGGATTTGCTGAATGATAGTGGTCATTTCCATTTTATATTCCCATAAATTGCAACAAGAAGCAAACACACACCATGAACAGGACCATTCAGAGCATGTACAGACATGGGGCAAGTTATGAGCTTTTATTCTATAGTCTTTCTGTTTGTCTTTCTGGACAGGTTTCCCTGCAGCAACAGCCTATGGACCAGTCGCAGCAGCAGCAGTGGCAGCAGCTAGAGGATCAGGTAGGAGGGCATACACACTAAGAGGGCTTCAGCTATCTTTAGATAGGAGCAAGTTGCATGGTTGGTCTATTAAAAGTTGCAAGGGGAAATATCAAATATGATCTTATAATTGACAACATACATATAAATGTGTAACACAAATATGCTGAACAAAAACACTTTTTTAGGAAGTTTTTTTGGAAAAGGAAATCTTTACTATAACTATTTAATTTGTACATTCATATTATTTCAGAAGAAAAGGAAAGAGGTGTGAATACACAACACAGGCCTAGTGTAACCCTCCCTTCTTCTACCCTAGTGAATGGTGAATGGGTCCCACTCATAAAAAAAATTCTAATATAGACATTTACCTCTAAGTACAAGCCAAGAGATTGTCCCCTTAGTCCCTCTTAATTAGGCTCTGCAGTGCCAGATCAGCTTAATCGTTCCACCTGAATGTGTTCCAATGTCTAAACTATCCACTTTTTCTCTTAATGTCTATATTTGTCTAAATTTTGTTTTAATTTGTTTCCCACGGAAACAGAGAGTTTAGGATTCCACTATAAAATGTTGGCAATATATTCTGACAAATAAATGTCCTTGTTTAGTAAGTTCCAACCAGAAGCAAAATACCAGTGGCATTTAACGGGAACTCCAATAAATTCTATTTGTAGATTGTTTTTGTTAACATGTCATGCGATTATTTCATATTCAGTCATCTTCCATTTGTTTAACAGTGCTCCTTAGCACTTTATAGAATTACCATTGCTCTGCAGGATTTCTTGATCTGGCTGACCTGTGTATGCCCCCATAATGTCTTAGTAAAGACTTTCCTGCATGACGTAGTATGCTATATTCCTGGCAAAAGTCAGTTCACTACTATTTAGAGCACAGGAGCTATGTTCTTGTAGAGATCCTGAACAGCCTTGTCAGTGTAAGAAATATTTTTTGAAGGTCATTGAAGAAGAAACTAAGCAATGTCAGACTACTAGTCTTACATTTGTTATTTTTATGAATACATTGTAATGTAGAAATAAATAATAGACAATACTTCATAGCATGCTCCAACATACCCCGCTAGCGTCAGATATGTTTTTGATGTAGCATGCATTCTTGATGTTTAAGCCTGATTCTAAAGTCTCAGAGGTGCTTATCTTCAACTAAGGCAACCACCCATGATTGTCTTGGGTGAAAATCTAGCTTTTGTCCAGCAGTTAATCATTGGGCTTTACAGGAACATTTAAGATTGAAAACAAATCCTTGGCACGTGGAGTTCCCCTTTAATGCTACTGGATAGTGCGCTGTTGATCAGCTGTTTCTACCTACCTTGTACCTCCCTCAATAATGAACACATCAATACACATTTCACATTTGAATCTTTGCCAGTGCTTAAGCAGCTTTCTCAATAATAAAGATGAATATGTCTCCTCTCTTTTCTGTGCTTCTCATCCTTCCTCTCTTAACCATCCACTTTACAGTGGCAAATGCAATTATTTCCTTTGCATGTGATTTATTCCTGGTCACTGTCCTCATCTGAACACTCCTTATGCACACTAGACCCAGACATTTAGTAAAATGAGGAATCTCCTGTATATATACATAACATAGAAGTCAAGGTGCACCACCATCTCTCACTGTTAACTAGCTTTATTGTTCAGGTGTCCTCAACAGGGAATTTCCTCTAGACTTTCTCTGTCACATTGTAATGTATTTTCTAGAGCTGATAAGCTTCTTATTTAGCTATTGTTTACACCTCATACATGAAATGTTACTATAATAGAACCTAAAGCTCATACATTGAGAGCACACAATCCATTCCCACTACTTCTCCTAAGTGATGCCTTTTATAAACTATGTTTAGCTAATAAAATAATTATCTCAGCAAGGCACCATTATAAAAAAGACCAATGCTGTGCAACAAATAATTGTTGAATTAATATGTAACATGAGGGGGCTTCACATTCAGAGTTTTGTTGTTATCTGCTTCAAACATATGAATTATTGATGACACACAAGATGGTTAAAAGAGAAGTATAATTTCTTAACCAAATGGCGAAGAAATAACAAATAGGTACAGCAGCTGAACCAAGTGGGCATGTATGCACATGACACTCACTCAGCTTAGTCTTATATATGGTGCCGTAAGCCACTATATTCCTCTTTGATTTGCTGTACAGTTCTAATTGAAAGAACAACTGTGTTGTTTATAACTCACTTCAGGTTTTTAGCTATCAAAGTGGTGCTCATTCGTGGGTTGGGACATGCCATGTGGTTAGGAGGAAGAGTAATGCCTCCTCCATTTTAATCTATAGTGTAACTCCCTTTCTAACGTCCCACCTTGCACATCATTTGCACAAGCCGGGTTGGACAATAGGTGGGAGGGGACATTAAACTTACCTGATCTGACTTACCTGAAATTACATTGCAGAGTGCCAGTTCCAGTGTTGGAACGCGAAAGTGATACTACACACTGGCACTTTTCCATTCTAAATATGGAAAGTAACAATTTGAGATGTCACTTCTGGGGTTGGGGATCTAAAAAGGTTGAGAACCTCTGAGCTATCAGATTTTAACTGTTTACTTGAAAATAAATAGCTTTGGTCAAAATTGTATTTACTTTTTTTAGACCAAATAAAAAACAAAACATATTTAGAAGCTGCTTTTATACTGATCCCATTTTTTTTATTCTAGTCCAGTGTACAAAATATGATACTTAATATAGTCATCACAATGTTGCCCTCTAGCAGTCATAAATGTCCTATCATACGAGTCTTTGCTGTTAAATTCAGTTTTCGGTGATACTTCTACTTTAATTAATCTCACATTATACTGTGCTCTTTGCTATCATGAAAACCAAATAGATTACGAAAATGTCCATTCCATACAAACTGGCACTGCATGCAGGCTGCAAAGGATTCCTGTTATTCCATAATATGAAGATATGTTGGCTGGGCTTTAGCATTTTGGAGACTAACAGATTCTTTCTTTATATCTTTTTTTTTTCAAGTGTTCGTAATTATTCTTGTATGTACAATATGATTTGATTTCCTATGTTTTCAAATGCTCTGTAGGAACATCCTTTACTACTTAACTGTCAGTTTTTATTTACTTCTCACCCCCTTTTATGCTTTACATGTTTAGCCCTGTGTATAACACAAATTTAATGCCAGCCCTTGGGGCTTGGCAAGTAAAAAGATCAGCAGGCATGCATGGGAAAAAAACCTTCAAATGAAATTCTTCCAGTAGTTTGTAAATCTATACCTGACATGACATACAAGTATCAATTAGCAGAATAACAGCAGCCATAAACTACTGGCCACTGTGCTTCAACAACCAATGTTATAAGATGTAAAACTTGATCAGTACAGATCAGTGTCTCATTCGTGTTGGAGTTTGCCATCAAGTTTGATTTTTCCAGGAGCCATGTGCTGTACTTTCTACTTGCCAGTCTGAATAGCCAGTAACAATAATCATCTAAGCCAGATGATGGTGAGCGTGAGCAATTATGTTTCTGTTGTTTCTTTCTTGCTCGGTTGAGGCTGCAATGAGACAGAGTGTCTATGAGGCAATGTTTCCAGCCTCTCTTACACTCGGACCTCCTCTCAAACACTCTACTGAGCGCTCTCAGCAGGAAGGTTTGTGCACCTCTATTGGTTAACCCCATCACCATGTCCAACTTACTGTTAGTATCAGCTGACTGCATGTTTTGCTTGTTCAAAAAAAATTTCAAGAGGTCGTCTATCAAGTCTTTAACAATATACATCTTTTTATTTTTCTTCATTCACTTTTGTGTATGTAATTGATTTGCTATAATGGTATGAGTAGTAGAAAGCATTAGTACTGCTTCTGTCTCCCTTTCCTGCATAGCATATAATCCCCTTGCTTGCTAGACGGATGTGTCTTTGTATTGCACTCTGTGCATGCACCGTTTTGTATTGAATGTATTTTAGCTGTTGGGGAAGTAGGAATTATGTAGCTTAGCTGACATAAAGAAAATGAACATTTTATTATAATCTTGCATATTGAACGGCCGTACGTAGGTTCAACCTGCGAGTACGTTTGTCACCGATTTAACAGGACAAGTCAAACATAATTGCAGTGTATTCATCAATTTGCCAATAACTGCAATTACAGCACTCAGTGCTGTGAATGAACATGTAAGCTTTTTGGTGTTAACAAAGTTCATTTGGTGTAATGTTTTCTGTAGTGCTAATGGAGAAGGCTGTCAAACGCACTAGGAAACCTTGCGGCTTGTTCTGCTGTCCCTTATGTTGTTACTATTTCACCCAGAAAGGGTTAATCTCATTGTCCCTTCTGGAACAGATTCAAATGATATCTAAGACATCAGGATGCCTGCTTGTGGTAGAGGAATAAACAGCTGCACACACTAATATATCAATAGTAGAATATACAATAAAGTCACATTACAGTTGCATGGTCTCAAAACAACCTACCAAGAAGCATCATTTGTCTTAGCTAATGAACAAAGAAACTTACCACATGGCGTGCCCCATTACTGCAGTAGGCAAAGAAGATGTTTACTGTTAAGGAGAAAACATCTTCAGTATACATACGTAGAGTATAATTTCCTGCTGCCAAAGTATGTAACCCAGAGCATTAGCATATCCGCAAGTCAGGGCATAGAGGCTTTGTATTAATCTGGATAGAAGGGTAGAGCCTTGGACTGCAACTTGATGTTGATAATGTATGATGCATTTTACAAAAGTATAAGAAATCTGGTACATTACGCATATTCCTCACAAATACAGCCCACTGTGTAATAATAAAAATAAATAAAAAGATCCATTGCCCATCATTCTTAAACTTAACTTAAAAATTTCAATTGACCAGTTTTGGTTGTAATAGAAAAGCCACTGCAGTGTCATCTTCCCCCAAAAAAAGTGAACGTCATAACTAGGCAATGGGGGCAGTAAGTGACACCAATTATTTATAAGATGTTTGCATTTCATTCACTTAAAGTAAGATTTAAACATTAATAAGTTAGTACTGTGTTTTATGCTAGGCATACATGGCTTGATGCCGTATGATCGAGGGGCCGTTCCAACACAGTGCAATGACGTATTTGCACAGTATTTGAGCTTCCCTGATATTGAACCACAGCACTGAGTCATCGATCCCGTCTAATACAATGGAAATTAAACAAGGTTTACCAACAAGTTGGTTCCCTGCTCGACCGACCTTTCTTTGAGCGGGATTGAATGATTTTGCTCTAAAGCCCCCCATACACCACATACAATTACCATGCAATTTCTGTACAATCAACTTTTCTTCTACCAAAACCATGTAATATGAGGACCTTTCTACACCTTCCAATCACTATGTATTCTATCAGGGAGGTCACTATACTACATAGTTGTTGGTAGATCTGATGGAAATTGTATGGAGGAATCTGAAGGTGTATGGGGGGCTTTAGAAAATCTCTATTTCTTAATAAATTGAGCACAATCAAACTCCGTAAACGTGCACAGCGCACAATTGTGCTTGAATCTATCAAAAAATTGCTTTACTTTGTGCATTTTAGTAAAAGCCCAGGGAATCGGTAAATTGCATTTTTTACAAAGGGCTTGAATCCTCGTTACCTAAAATAAGATAGTTTGGGATTGTGCATATGCACTGGTGTCCTCTGATGTCACGAATTAAGTTTACTATTTACTGACACAATGGTTATTTGTTGATGTTTCCACATGGGACCCATTATCCATAACCCCCACTGTTCTTTTTTTTTTTTACATTGTTAGAAATGCAGTTACAGTTAATTAATGAAATACTATAATGTAAATCATGCTCTGATTAGTTAGAAAGTATGTGTGTAAATTACTTTCTTTTTTTAAAGGCTGATTAGTTAGAAAGTATGTGTGTAAATTACTTTCTTTTTTTAAAGGCTGTAAGTGACCAACCTTAAAAACACATTGAACCAATGGCAAAGCTGTGTTGATTTTGATTACTAGATAACTAGTTACACTAAATAGCCATTTAGTTAAAATGACACAATGCTTCTTATGCTTCTCTTAAGCTAGCCATACACTCTGCGATAAAAATACTGATCTTTTAAAACCGACCAATGAAAGCAGTTTATCGGCCTGAAATCTGCGCATGTCCACATGGTACGACAGATAAAATACGATTCTAATTGCCGTTTTTTTCAATTGTAAAGTCATCGGACAATTTGAAATTTTTTTATTGGTCTGGGAACATCGGGCAAGTTCATAGTGTTTTACCGACCAATTAGTGCCGATGATGCTTATTAGCATATTAAGACTTTCGGCATGTTGCTGCCGCTAACATGGTGGCTATTCAGCATAGCAGCCAACGTACTAGTTGTCGCAATGTAGAAGTATTTATATATATATATATATATATACTAATAAATATAGTTTACTTGAACTGACCGGAGAGGTTTTTAAAGTTGTAGTGCATATTTTATTTTATGATATTAGATGGTAAATAATTTTTTTACGATCACATACATTCAGTGTAGCACCTACTAATGTCATGGTATTCATAAATTCCCAAGATTTTGTTTTAGCTATAGGTTTTGATGTAAAGATATATTACAATTGTATTTGAATTTATAAGTATTTGTAGTATGGTAGCACACAGCATGTATACATAAATATCATCTACATAGTATATACTACACATATATCTGTTGTCTGTAAACATATCAATATATATTGTTTATCTGTAATATGTATCTATCTAATATCTATGTATATAGAATTAAAATTATATATATATATATATATATATATATATATATATATATATGTTTTATTTTATTATTTACATTTAAATTCATTTTAAAATCGCATTGTCCGATATAAACGGCTATTTATTTTCGATGATATTTTCGATAAAACCAGAAAAATCAATCCAAAATTGGATTTTCCATGTGGTAGTATTTTACTGAAAATTACGATCTAAAACGACTCCGACGTCGGGATACATTGGTCGGTTTTAATAGATCGTAATTTTTATTGCAGAGTATATGGCTAGCTTAAAGTGCTAAGGTCTAGTTATTTAGGTTACCCAGGGTAGCAGTGGCGTTCCTTGGTCATACGACTCTTAGTTGCTGTATGCTAGGCCCCATTACCATCACAAGAAAGCAGGTCACTTGTTCCTCTAAACTAGGGGTAGGCAAAGTGTAGCTCGGGAGCCATATGTGGCTCTATAGCCCCTTCAGCCTGGCTCAGTGGCGTAGTGACCTGTTCTTCCAGGCTACCTGTTCTTTTTTTTTCTTTCATTCATGTCTGGGCAATTAAAACTAACAACATACAAACCTGACTTACCCAAATTTTCCCAGGAGATGCAATGTTCACACTTGTGGTTGTGGGTTTTAGTCACAGTAAATTGTAATCTTTTTGAATAAATAAAAATAACAGACGATATCAGGTTTTATACGAATAGTTTAACTTAGACTTATTAAGTTTATTAAGTAAATTTTAGGGAATGTTTTCGAAAAAAAGATGTAATTTCAATCAAGACCCCCCCCCGCTTCCCAAAAGACATAGGCTGTAAGCAGGCGATGCGTGTCTATCTTCTCTAATCAGGGAGTGATCAGAGCAGAGAGGCAACAGATCTCCGGCTCTCAAAATATATTTCAAGGGTTGCAATGTTGCGATTTGGCTCTTTGGTCAAATAAGTTTGCCTACCACTGCTCTTAACCCAGAAGAACCATATATTCTCTGGTAGCTTTGGAGGAGAAGGAAATAAAAACTAGAGCAAGTTGGTTCAGAGTTTACCCTTTCTTGGTGTACTGTCACTGTGACATCTTTATGATAAAAGAAAAACATTTTGGGTGAACTTTGGATGTAAAACGTTAAACGTTGGATGTGTAAAACGTTGGATGTGTACGTTGGATTATGCATTTCATCTAATCTGTACTACATACACTTATATGTTGCTGTTTATATGTGTAGCACTGCTGTCATTGTGCTGGTCAATGATTGTAACAAGTTAGTTAATTGAGAGCCTTTTAGGGGCTGTATGACAAGGGTCCTCAGACCTATCCATTATTTTTTTCCAGTACTGTCAAATTAAAATATATTTTATGAAAATATTTACTTTTCCTTTACTTACAGAACTGATGAAATTAGGGTATACTTTACCTATAATCTTTAACTTTAACTATAAACTTTTTCCGAGTAGCCTTTAGTCAACCCTCCTGATGTGATGATTTGGAATGATTATCCGGTATAAGGTTACTATGCATTAAAAGAGCTGGTAGTAAGCTCATCACCTATAGTTCAGCTCCATGCAGTCAGTTCTGCTTTTTATGAAGTTAAGCTACTTTGTACTGTACAACCGCTGGTTTTCATGCACTATTCATACTTCATTTATTCTCTGACATTTTGCTTCCCCAATAAACTCAAAACATTTTCTTTGAAGCCAGTTGCTGAAAAGAGGATTGGATAGCCTTGCATGGCATGGAAGGGCTCACCTTGCTGTGCTTCATGCTCTGGATTTGTCAGAGGCATTTCAAAATCCTTAAGGGATATATCCGGTCTCAAAGCCCCATCAAAATTTCAGTAGCATTGCAGGATCTATGTTCACCCACTGTGAGGCTAGAGCTGACCTCCGCTTTAGGCATTTTACAGGGTTTTTGCTGCAACTGTAAAATAGTATTTCTGACTTAGTCAATAATTAAGCAATCAGAAATAATGTGTCTTTATTAGATCACTTGGAATGTAATTGGTGTTAAAACCTTTTGAAGAAATGTAGGCGCAATACAATATAATTTCTTTTGTTTTTCGTTTTTAATTCAGAGCTAAAATTATATTTTTAAAAATAGTTTTTATTGGGTTTTTTTTTCTTTCTTTTTTTTGATTGTTCAGCTGCCCGCTCCTGTTTTTAGATGACTTGTCAAAGGCACAAGCTCTGAAAGATAACCGGAGAAGGTTATTTTCTAAGCTCATATGATCTCAGCAGATAACCTTGGCTCACCACCACTGGAGGAACACATGATTTTAATATATTTGCTTGAATTCCATTTTCTCTCATTGTCATGATTTTCAGACTATCGCTAGGACTCAGGATACTCGGTCTTATTAAAAAAAAAAAAAAACACGAAAAAAGGTATTTTGTATACAGCTTATGTTTGTGTCTAGGGAAATAGTGTCCATGTGACACAGACTAGCCTCTCAGTTGTAGATATGTACCATATAGGGTGAGCATTGATTGATCTCAATTTCTTGCAAATGTAAAAAAAAAAAGTAATAATTGCATCAAAAGTTGTAGATGTGCTATAATATATAATAATCATATATGCATTGGCACTAGCTGCACTCTTCAACAAACCTCACATTTTCTGTAAGTTACATTAAATTCACCAAGGTAATCCTATATTAAAATGGTTTACTACGCCATTAGCTGAATAACTAATGTAAGCATATTACGCATATTAAGATGTTATCTCAGTATGCATAGATAATACATTACAGTTTTCTAACTGTTATGTATAGCTTCCATAAGCTTCTTGATTGGCTTTTGTTTTGAAATACTTTGCCCTGTTATCTAGTGTTGGGTGGCAGTTTATTACTCTTTAAATCAGCCCCGCAATCTCTTAATTAGCATGCATTTACCAAATATCGCCTTTAATTGACCTGTACATAATAACATTCCATTAGTGTTTAAGGGCATATTATAGGTCCGCTGGGTGCACTGCAATGACAAAACACACTCATAATCTCATTCAGTATACGAAAGGCCTGCATTGTTTCCCTTCCTCTTTCAATCCCTGCATGAAAAGACTCCAGCCTTAAATTAGCAGAAATGATAGCTAGTTAATGTATTACAGTGAGAGTCCTTAGCTTTGGTTTCCATGGCTCCCGAGATTGGCTCATTTGTTTTCTAGATGAGTAATTACTACACAATTAGAGTTGGCTAAAAATAAAGGAGCCCTTTGTTCCTGGCTATTCATTAATATTAATAAAAGATCTGTCCAGGCTACATAGTAAACAAGGAATGCAAATGTGTCTACCCCCTGGCAGCATAGCTGTAGATTTATTAGTTCATGGCAAGCAGTCTCTTCAGCCTGTCTCTTGATTTCATATTTAGCCTGTCATGTTCTTGTGAAGGAACCACGTCATGGATAAGATTCATACTGGATCAGCAGATTAACCATTCACATGGGTGGTCAAATTTGCAAAATGATATTTAGCGACAAAACCTTTAAAAAGATTCAGTTACCTGATCTATGTGTTTCCTAATTTTCCCCTTAATATATAGTCAATATTAACTTCCTTAAATATATGAAATATGAAAATCACAAAGCATCAGACATACTGTACAATTCAGAACCAACCAGACACATCATTTTCCATAGATTAAAAGATGATGTCCCGACTGATCTTGTTTATGTAGAGTTATCATTACTAAGTTAAAAAAAGGAAAATGAATGTGTTTGTTGACTTCAGAATTTGGTAAATGTGCATTATAGTATGTGTAGGGCACATGGGTAACGTAGATTTGTTAGTAATAGTGTTGGCTTTTACAATTAAATTCAAGTAGCGTATCCACATGGAATGGAAGAAGAGGATATAGTGGCACTGACAAAATAAGATGGAGCTTGTGTTTCTGTTGGAAGTTGAATTAATCAACTGTTCGGAGACAGCATCATTGATGCCCCGCTTTTGAATAATTTCATCATATCAATCAAATATTAGTACTTCATATACCACATGGATCACTTTATACAAACACAAGCTTCAATGTGATGGGTCTTGTGATTGTGATTTACCTGATCGAGGGGCACATAAACATTTTAGGTTGGTGCTAATGATATGAAGGACATACTGTAGCTCCCAACTGCCCTCATCGGGAAGGGCTGTCTGTCTTCAGTCAGAAAAAAATACTGCCAACCTACCCCAAAGAAAAGCTTTTTAGCACCAATTTCCTTTGTTTATTTTTCCCTTTTGTGACAGTCTTTTTTTAATACAATCAAATTTTATTGAACTATACTAAGAACTATAATAGGAAAAAAAGACAATTAAAGGGAAACATGGGAGAGGTAATCCTGGCATGTGTCATTTGTCAACCTAAGAGGGCGGTGTTTCCACATCCGTAGGGACCTTCTCCGCTAAGCATATTGCTTGGCAGGAGGTCCCGACGGAGCACATTCACTTACCTGCTCGGTGGATGCTGTGTTCTCACAGCGCTGAGCCGTTCTGCCGATGCAGGCTGAACTAAGTGGAGTACGTTGAACCTCAGCACATAGGCTTCACCTACCGTCGGGATCCCTGCCAAGCAATAAGCTTAGCGGAGGGGGTATCAACGGATGTGGAAACCCCTCTAAGAGGGAGGCAAATGGAAACTCTAGGCTTCCTGTAATAGGAAAAATAAAGAGGTTGGGTGGGTTGAGGGGCCGGAAGAAAATTAAGTGGGGAGGGGCATAGAATACTTTCCTAAAGACAGGAGTATTTAAGAAGATTAGCCAAGAAGCCCGGGGGTGATTAGATTGCTTCAGATGGAATACAATCTATCTGTGAGTTGTAAGTTCAGAGAGCCATTTCTCAACAGATGACATGCCTTTACAAAGAAGTGATCTTATTTTTTTAAGTGAAAGACAAATGGTTAACGGTTGAGTGTTATTATTTCTATATATTCTGACATGGCAAATAATTTTTCTGTGCTCTAAAATTATTAGTTGATGTTAGAAAGGAGAGGTTGTGCTGATACTTACCTTCCCTCTTCCCTCTACTATATGTTAATATGCTTCCATTAAAATGAAATCTATGTAGAAGGCCAAATGGAACAGCGCTGTAATTATTCCAAAAAACTACAAAGTAAAATGACTGGACCTTCTGGAAGGTACGCTTGGCAGATGGCCCTGGGTTCCACGTTGTTTCCATTATATTTGTAAATTAATATGAACAACAATCTGTTTTTATTGTGTTTATTCATGATATTACACTGAGAGTGTCTAAATAAATACAATGAATTAACCCCACTGTCATTGTGGGTATTACATGGCACTTAACACACTAGTGCTGTAGTTTTCTTCTAGAGGCATTGCTATTCATTTAGGCAGGACAACCTGGCAGCTGTATAATGCAAATATACAATGGTTTTTTTCAGGTACTGCGTTTCCCCAAAAATAAGCATCTTCTATACATTTGTGATGCTACAGGGCTTGTTTTCAGGGGATTTCTTATTTTTCCATGAACAACAATCTACATTTATTCTTGAATAAAAAATATTTATTCTAATCTAGTAATGTTAGCACATTCTTAAATATCAGTATAAGTCTCCAAACCTTGAATTGCTGTTGGGTGCCTTGGTGTTCCAGCTTGTTTTCAGTCTCATGGGAAGTTTTAAGTGTGACTTTTGGGGGTGTCTTCTCTCTTCGTGTAGAGTCTACCTGTCCTGCTGCATTCTATTGCCAATTGGTTTAACTTTTTGTATTGGACACTATTTATGTAAGTTTTAAAATAACTCTAACTAAGGACTTTTTTGGAGTATGGTGTTTAATTCAGGCAGCCTAAAGAAATCCTGAAAAGTTGTGATAAGGCTTGTTTTGGGGTAGGTCTTATTTTGTATCTAGTAGCAAACTCCCCCTGAGCTACACTGGGGAATACTCACCTATCCCTGGTAAGAATCTTTTCCAGGTCCGCCTCTTCTGAGTCAACGATGATGGGGGGTGATGTCCCAGACCTCCATGTTTTCTACACCAGGAATGTGGGGGGGGGGGAGTGGAGAATCGCGCCATTGCTCAGGGGGTTAAAATGGAAGATTGTGTGAATGGGAATATTTGATCATTGTGTGACATGCTTCCTGTTAAAATATTAAGTTGAAGATTTCATAAGGACATGGACACTGGTCCACTGTTCTACGTGTATTTTGGGGTCACCAAAGCACACCTTGACCTTTTTAATTATATTATGAATCACTATTTGTGTTTCAGATATGGAGTCTCTGTCTACAGACCATTTATTTTCACAAATACCTTCCATAACATTATATACACATGTAATCAGCATCCTGAAAGATTGAGAGCTTTGTAGACAAACATTGTTAAATGCAGTTCATTCAGAAAATTAACCAAAATGAAAAGTCTGTTCCCTAGAGCCTCAGCTAGTCCCATAGAATGTAGAACTGTAAGGATGGATTTACATGATCGTTTTCCAGGCTTCTGTCAGAGCGACTGGGCACTCCTGGGGGGCAGAGTGTTCAGGTGCTCGAGGGGCATCTATAAACGCCCCTATTTTAACCTTATGGGGCAAGCGACTGAAGACCGACCAGGGAACACCTCATGTGGCATTCCCTGAGTGTATAACAACTGCCAATGTAAATAAGCCCTCAAGTGTAGGTTGTGAGACACCTCTGCAATGACGGTCATGGAGCTGACCTTTGCATATACGAATGGCAAGCGGATATTTATCAGATGGAGATGACAGGACTAAATACTAGAATTTGCATGTTAGTAGCAGTGCTGTTAAATGTGCTTACAGTGCAATTTGTGTGTAAAGAAGCAGAGCTTTAGAACAGCTGAATATAGAGTATATCATGAAGGTACCAATATGTTTAGGGAATAAAAGATAAAGAAGACTTTAGACTACAGCTGACCATGCAGAGGCTAAACATCAGTCAGGTTACTGTATCCAGCTATATTTGTATGCTCAGATTTATTTTTATCTATACTCCTACATTTCCTGGGAATGATCGCACACCGATCGTTCAGGGAATTGGCGCGTACCACAGTAATGGCGATCGAACAGGGATTTACATTTACAACATTGCCGATCCCTGTTTAACCACACACTGCAATAGATCATTGGTGAATCCAGCACAAAATTTAGCTGGAAGGGAGCTAATCTCTCAAATGCTCACAAGGAAGATGATTATAGAAGAGAGCAGAATGATAGTTTACTGTTGCTCCTTTCTCAGTCCAGTGATTGGCTAAGGACAACAAGGCCTGTGTAAATGATAATTGTATGTAATTTTCGAGTAGCAAATATGAGAAAATAACATGCCACTGTATATGTTCTGTATGAGTACATACAGTTCAAGTATCCCATATGTGTCAATTCTCCTACCACCATCTCTCAGGACTATTTTCTTGTTTATACTGTATGTTCAATGACCATCTCTTCTGCTCTGTTAAAAAGATCAACAACACACATTGTGACAGGAAGCTGATTTTTATTTTCCTGCATGTATCCCTACAGTATAAAAAACGGTTGTTCAAATTTCACCTCCGACTCAGAAGGGGGGATATTGATGTCTGAGCCTACAATACCCATGCCACTGAGACAGCATGGACACAAAATGCCACATGTAATATTAAAGCAAGAAAGGGAGACACAACATCTGTACCTCTGCAAAAGCACTATCTAATGGAAGAAAGCTTCTGTGAGGTCGACATTTGTTTGTTGCTGAGGATCTAATTAGAAACACGAGAGGGAGCTGGATGGCTGCTTTGCTTCGCTAATTAGCGACATGCACGAAGACCACTTTGAACTTCAAGGACACAAAGCTATTAGCGCTTACATCAAAAATGGATTAAACCTCTGTGCTTTTATAATGATTAAAGATGAGCCACTCAAGTGGAAATCCTTTTGTAAAGGCTGCGACAAGAGCCCCGCCGTCTGATTGCAGCTTCTCATTTTGTGAATGCTTCCAGGGTAGGTTTAGCCCCTCCAACCTTGGGCTGAAGTGACACCAATAACTTGTGATATGGTAAATGTGATTAGGCAATAAATATTGAACGCTGAAAAAAAAATGCGTTTCAATTGAGACAGAGCTTATTTCATTACAGCCATGAGTGCAGGCTGGAAATGAATGTAGCATTAAGACTGATTTCCTTTCATTTCGCCTATGGCCTGGATGCTTTTTTCTCCAACAAGGAAGGAAGACACTTTTCATATTTTTAAATGTTAGTTTTAGGATTGAATCAAACAGCACATGCAGGTCACAAATTAAATGATTCATTGAGCTCTGATTTGCCCCATAGCTTTATAGGACAGATTATGCTAATCACACAATCTTTAGTAGGTTTAAGTATCCGATGGGAGATGCATGCGTTGTGGTTTGTGCTTCTTCTATTCATTTAGTGCTAATGGGACATGAGCTTGCTTTGCTTAACCTGTGTTGGAATGACAGGACTACCTTTAAGCCATGTGATCACTTCAATAGAGTTCTGGTGCTTCATTTGATAATGCATATTATCCCATGGTCAGAAAGATAAAGGTTCAGTCAATAGTTTTCTCTGAAGGTAGGACATATATCTTCAACATATCTACTGTTAGGGCCTCCATACACCTTAGGATGCGTCTACACTGAGGAATTCAGCGCAGTTTTCCCTCGCGTTGACCCCGTGGAAAACCGCCTGGAGCGTTCTGGGTCCGGGGACATCACGTGGTGCACAGGAAACACATACTTACTATTGGCAAACCGCACCCCAAAACATATTGGGCGCGGTTTGCGCACGTCACAATCTGTGCCCATTGTTTACCAATAGTAAGTGTAGGACGTGGAATTGCCAACATAGTGAATACCGCACCTTATACCCCTTGAAAACACTTTTCAACTTTTCTTCTACCAAAACCAATATGAGGACCTTTCTAAACCTTCCAATCACTATGTATTCTATGAGGGAGGCCACTATACTACATAGTTGTTGGTAGATCTAAAGGAAATTTTAAGCTAACCACACATGGTTCAATTGACTGTACAATCAATGTAATTCGATCAATTTTTT
>CM070033.1:88297753-88310938 GCA_036250615.1 Ptychadena robeensis
GGGGGGGCTTTAGAGTAATGAAAAAACATACATGTCCTAATGTAGAACAGAAGAGGCTAGGTACACAATGAGTCATAAAATGAAAAGTAACACCTGTACGCACAATTACAATCCTGTGTTGCATATTAAGGCCTTAGAGTAAATCAGAGAACACCATTTTTGAATGAAATTTATTCAAAATGATGGAAGAAATGCTGGAATTACGGGGTAGTGCAATTTGTGGTTTTGTATGACTGCAATGTGTGCATGTCTTCAAAAAAGGAAAGCATAAGTCATAAAATAAGGACATAACAATTAAAACTAATGCTTAAGTGCTTCGAAGATTGTAAAATCTCCAATGTAAAGCAGACATCAGATTGCACAGTGTAAATGAAGCTAAAATAAAGAAACTTGGAAATATCAAGTACCGTCCACGATTCACTAGCTTGTAGAACCTTTTTGTTTAGTAACTTGAAGTATTTCTCTATGGCTTTATTGGTCTCTTCCCTTTTCCCTAGGCATTTCTCATTTCCCCATTTTTTTTTAAAAACGTAACTTCAATTTTATTGAGGTTACGATCCTGCCACACCAGTTCAATTGGATTAAGGTCTAGACTTTGACTGGCCCATTGTAACACCTTGATTTGTTTTCTTTTTTAGACATTTTTGTATATATTTACTGATTTGCTTAGTATTATAGATATCCTTTTGCATGGCCTAAATCTGTGCAAGCTTTAGATGTCACAGATGGCCTAATATGTGCCTTTAGAATCCTGAAGATCTGCTTAATAACTGCAAAGTGCTCAGGTTTGCAAAACAAGCCTACCAACCACCCTTGACAAATAGTGTGAGGTTTTGGGGTTGATAGGTTGTATTTGGTTTTCAGCAAATATGGTGCTGTGCATTATGGGTTTTGTGTAAACAAAGGACATTATTCTAGATGTTTTATGGCTCATTTAAACTGGCTCAGTTGCAACTTTACAACTCCTTGTCATTGTGCTTATCTTCAGTGTATTAACGGTATTTGATGCCTTATTAAGTCAGAAGCTGGGCATAGATGTTGCGATTGGCGGCCGATTGGTCTTCATCCAAAGTAATGAGATCTACTAAACAAACACGTACATGTCTGTTCTTTGGCCAATTGATATATGGGCCAATCTATGAATCCATTTATGGTGGGCACGTTAGATTTGTGGCCGATCGATTGTCCGTTCACAGCTTTTTACGGACAGCTTATGAATTAACAGAATTTACACTGAACACACACAATATGCTTTGTTTCCTGGAAAATCTCAAGACTAATATCAGTCCCCTTACTGAAAGTATTTTGCCCACAACTAAACTGGAAGTAATACGTTCATACAGTACTAAGAAAAAAGAATTGTCATAAAGTATGTAACCCCCTGAATTTAGTTTTTGTCTTTACTTGCTGCACAGTTGAGTATTTTATAAATATCAGTCATTACTTTGTACTTTCTGCAGAAGTTTATGGTAATATTGGAGAATACATTTTTTTCTTTTGTCCTTGTCAGTTTCTGAGCATTATTGTGTAGAAAACATTTGTATTTATTAAATGGGATTTGATTTAGGGTTTATTTTTTTGCCCCTGCTTTTGATTTGTTCAGCAATAACAACCACAATCTTTCTAATGTCTCTTTTGTTGCCTGTATCTCTGCCATTGGGATCAGAATCAACAATGTTGTTCCCAGCTTGCCAGGCAAGATTACATTTCATAAGTCATACAGAGATTGCTTGTCACTGTGGTTCACTACTCATGACAATCCCTTTAGGACAGTGAAACATATTATACAGTATTTAGTCTAGATCACGATTACTCACATATAACCCAGCATTGCTCTTTGGTATAGCTGTACCTTTTATTAACATTTTTGCACTTTTCTTAGACACAGATCAGTTTGTAGTGATTGTTTCATTCATAGTTTTTTTTAAGTGATCTGGGTGACATAAATAATACAAAAAACAAATCATAATTAAAAAAATATTTTATCAGGGAAATTTGCTTTGATGGGAGGAAGTGCAGTATTATTAGGCTATTAAATAAGCAATGCTCAGTGTAATTAGTAGACTCGGGATCTTGTAAAATGTAATGGATTGTACTGGAAAAACAAAGTTAAGTTGTTGGCAGCAATTCCTATTTACAAGCATCCTGGGCAGCTTTTTTTACCATACATATGTGATTTGTGAGAATGATTAGGCTTCAGTTTTACCCCTGCTAGGTGGTCTTTTATATGACTCTGGTCTGGTGTTTGTACTACTAAAATGTAAGTACATTTTATAAAAGAACACTTACTAATTGTCAGTAAAAAAACAATAAAGTTGATCAGGAACCACATATGTATTGTAAAAGTGCTTCTCAAGTCAGTTGCCTTGTCTTGTCCTTGCCGCAGGACCCTTTCACACTTGACTTGCACTTGCAGTTGCGTTTTTTGCAGATAATGGATGAGGTAGCGGTAACACAACCATGTCAGTTATCAGCAAACAAAATGCATTTGCTTCTCCCATACAAGATGCTTGTGCTTTGCCAGCAAGAATGCATGCTGTAGGGTGTTTTCAGTAAGGTGTGGCATTGTGCCTCAAAAATACAATATCTGCTCTAGTGTGAAAGCTACACTAGAGTTGCCTTGAGTTGGCCATAGCTACCCTGCGGTACTATACCACACTACAGCTGCAGTGTAGCTAGTGTGAAGAGCCCTTACTGTTGGCTGAGCTGATATACAGTCGAGCCCATCATTTTTCATATCCCTGGCAAATTTTGACTTAAAGTTACTTTTATTCAACCAGCAATAATTTTTTTATCGGGAAATTACATAGGTGTCTCCCAAAAGCTAATAAGATGTACAAGAGACATTTTTGTGCAAAACCCCCCATTTCTGAGCTTTTATTTACATTTGAGCAAAAAGTGTCAAGATTATTCATACCCTTCACAAACTGTCACAGTCTCTGGTAAAATCCAAAATTCTATACCATTTCAAATAGTCCAAGCTATACATCGTCTTATTATCTTTTGCATCCTAATTATGCTGATTAATTGGGAAAAGCAGTTTTAATCAACTCAACAGGTAAAAAACAGCAGCTCTCTGCAGTTGGTTTATGGACAGTCATGGCTAAGAAAAAGGAGCTCAGTGCGGACCTGTGGCTGGGTGTTGTGTCTGCTCACAAGTCAGGAAAGGCCATATCTAAATGTTTTCAAGTTCCAGTGTCTACAGTGCAAATTATTTTAAAAAAATACAAGATGTTCCGCACTGTGGAAAATCTCAGAGGACGTGGTCGGAAGCCAAAAGTGACACCTGTGCTGGCCAGGAGGATAGTGAGAGATGATCAACGACAAGGCAATCTTGGTCAATCTGGGGTCTGCTGGTGGCAATGTCTCAAGGCAGACAATCCAACGGACCTTGCACCCTTCTGGGTTCCAAGGATGCAGACCAAGGAGGACGCCACTTCTCCCGATAAGGCACACAAAAGCTCACTTGGACTTTGATGCAAATGATCATCTGGACAAAGAAGACGACTTCTGGTCTTCTGTGTTATGCCCAGACGAAACAAAAATGGAATTGTTTTGTCACAATGATGTTTCCTTCATTTGGTGTAAGAAAGTAGAAGCCTTTAAACCAAAGAAAACCATCCCTGCTGTCAAACATGGTGGTGGGAACCTGATGCTTTGGGGTGTTTTTCAGCCAATGGACCAGGGAACCTAATAACAGTACAATACATTAGGATTCTCAATGACAACATCAGGCAGTCTGCAGAGAAACGTGGTCTTGGGCACCAGTGGACATTTCAGCATGACCCAAAACACACAGCAAAAGTGGTGAAGAAATGGTTAGCAGACAACAACATTAACGTTTCGGAGTCCTGACTTGAATCCAATTGAGAATCTGTGGAGGTAGCTAAAGATCAGTGTAGTGACAAGAAGACCCTCCAACCTGATTTGGAGCTTATTGCTAAAGATGAATGGGCAAAAATATACACTTTTTGCTCAAATATAAATTAAAGTTGAGAATTTTTTTTCACAAAAATACCTCTTATACATCATCGTATTATCTTATGGAAGACACCTATGCCATTTCCCGTCAAAAAATAACTTGTTGGTTGAAAAAAGTAACTTTAATTAAAATTTTGCCAGGGGTATGAATAATTATGGGCTCAACTGTATATATGCATTTTACATATACAAAGACCACTACATATGTTGAAATGGCATCATATGATTTTGGTCTATATGTCTATGTTTACTAATGTGCCTAGTTTTTATTATGCTAATGGCGAGGTAAACACATTTCTGACTGTATACATTCTATAAAATAGATCAACTCTAGTAGTAGAAGTTGAAACCAAAATATTAGCAAATATTAGCACCTACACACTATTACCCATGTTGTTGGATAAAAATATTGATCATACAACAAATGTATTTAAGTATGTTAAATTGAAGATATGTTTAAAGGTTGCTTAACCAAGACAAGGATAAAAGATCTCCAACTGACAGTTTTAGCATTGCCAGATATGTCATTCTGCCTTATGTGCAAATATGTGATAATTATTTCCCATTATGCTGGGAATATTTCATGTCCACCGCATAACACCAACATCAGAAATTTCCTTGTACATCACTAATCTATATGAAAGGTTATTTTACAGTAAACCTGTACAACATGCTTTTTCATAGTTTTGTATTTTGTTCTATTGATCATATTTGTAATATCTTGAAGAGTCATAGTTATTAGTGTTCATCAGAAAGAAAACAAATCATTTTGTAAAATGTGTCATGTGGGTTTAAATAGTGGGAAAGAGAAGCTCAGGTGCTTTTAATAGGCTTTTTATGTCTATTCATTAATTTAGAGGAAATTGCAACCATAACAAGATATACAAAAGAACTAAAAACTTTTCCTTTTTTTGCAAGATCTTAATTTCGCCCCATCTCCCCACACCTTTTGATTCTCACCATGTGCAGTCTTTCTATGTGACAGTGTTATTTCACTTGACTTACCACCGGAGATGGCATCTCTCGACCTTTAATTAGAAGCTGGGGAAACTGAAGTCACACAAGTGTTATAGAGACACAGTAAGAAGGAAAATAAAGCACATATTTGCACTGATGATTGGCTAATAAATGCCTTTGTTGGTAGATTGTTCTGGGGTAAGGAAGTGAAGCGTCTTGGAGGTTGATTGCTTTTGTCTTGCACAGACTGCGGTTTCACAAGCTCAAACTCGTTTCATACATCAGGCCAATTATAAATGTGTGTGGGGGGTGGCAGGAACACAGGTGTTTGGGACAAATTTCCATGCCCTGTTTGAGTTTGCCTGGCACTGCTCACAGTAAATTTTAATTTTCTTTTGCTAAATGAAAAGGAAAACAATGTTTTGAATGTTCTCTGCTGGAAAGAATAAAACTCACATTGAAAACATTAAAATGTATGCAGATCCCTTTTTCCTCTTTTAGCTATGAAGTGTTGATTGGGTGATTGGTAAAGAGCATGTTATTTAAAAAAAAATTTCTCAAGATGCCTATATCCTAAAAAGTAACTGTGCAACTTTTGATCTGTGTTTGAATTATGCTCTCTGTAATGTAGATCCATATACTGTATTTTTCAAAATATTAGACACACCCCCCAAATTGGGAGGGGGGATGCCTGCGTCTTATAGTCTGAGTGCACAACCCCCGCAACCGAGTGGCTTAACTCACCACCAGCCCTTCGGCAAGTAGATAAGCTGGGGAGCTGGATCAGCTGTCAGATCAGAGATCTGCCCACTGCCAGATCTCTCATCTGTACTGTAGTGTTTAATACAGCAGAGACAGATAGATAAAAAATCTTCCATCTAGGTGTGCCTGTTCCCCCACGGCCCCCCCCTTCTCATTCCTGTGTGTGAGGAAGATGAGATGACTGAAGTGAACACATCAAATATTTTTTATATTCCTGCCTTAAAAACTGGGTGCGTCTTATGGTCAGGTGTGTCTTCAAGTCCAAAAAATATGGCACATCATATCTCTCAGGAAAATAGTATATGCTCATTTTTAAATAGTGCCATTTT
The DNA here is from genome assembly GCA_036250615.1 of Ptychadena robeensis. Classification (NCBI taxonomy): domain Eukaryota; kingdom Metazoa; phylum Chordata; class Amphibia; order Anura; family Ptychadenidae; genus Ptychadena; species Ptychadena robeensis. The sequence continues at coordinate 88,303,783 of CM070033.1, forward strand.
TTAACCACCATCTCTAGACCAGCATATACCATATTCATTCCAATAATTCGATCATGCTTTACTTCAATTGTTTATAAATATATTACATTATTTGGTGCCTTCATATACCAATTATTATATGGTTCTCCCCAGCTTGCTACAGTCCAATTGTAAAAGAAGCTCCTCAATTTGTAGCATTCGTTTCTACAAAATAAGCCATAAGTCACATTCAGGAGGGGGGAGGGTAATTTATGTGCTTCATTACTAAATAAAAAATAAAAAAAATAAAAAAGTTATTCCCATTTAGTAATATCTAACCAAAACCATGTTTTAAACAGTGTTGTATTCATTGGGCTTTATTCATAATGTGTACAAAATGGATACAATGTGATGCTGCAGAGGAAGAATGCTCCACTTTAATACTATAACTTTTGTGTACCTAAGGTACAACTCAATGGATAATATCAGTGCAGTGGTTAGTGTGCTCCTTATTATATCACACTGTTAATAAAGTGTGTGCATTTTAAAGAGTTTGCAGTAACAGGTAATGCGATTTCTTTCAATTCCATTTTTCAAATACACTCAATAACTCCAAAATACAAGAGACACGTCCTGTGCCTATAAAATATATTCTAGAAGGTGTGCTTAGAGACTTTGAATACTTTTGTTGTCATCTGTATTTGTGGGGAGGTGTCAATGGATTTTTTTTTTTTTTTAGTAATGGAGTATTACACTGGAGGCAGAACAGGATTACATCAAATTAACCCTTTGTTAATTTGATGTAACCCTTTGTGTGCCGGCCATAAGCTGCAATGAAGACGCCGTCTTCATTGCAGCTTATGGCATCGGCTTTCATCGGCTAGCGCCGGCCAGAGATTATCGGACATGTCCGTTCTCTGGCCAGCCGAGCAGTGGGGCGAGATCTGTCGCCCCATGTGGGCACATGGTGATTAGCGGCCGATTTTTAACCTGACCGACGGCGCAAGCACGCCCGCACGCCTTCTTCCTTACATGCCTCAACTGCCTACTTTGTGGCACCAGTGGCCCACTTCATGTAGCTAAAATACATTTTAAGGGAGACAAATGCAAAGAAAAGCCAATAAAACTGATTGACGTGTTGTTCCTAATAATCATATAGTCATTATTTATCATAATATTTTGATGACTGGATGTTCAGCTGAAGTATGACTGGTTGCTACATGCAACTTTTTAAAGTAAAGGTTGTTTTGCATGTTGTTTCCTACTTATTTCTAAAGAAGGTACTGCATAATGGAAATAACAGTCAGAACTTCAGATTCAAGATCTTGTGGTTTTAGAGAATGCCTGATTGAGCTCCTTGTGATAGATTTTTATTTCACCATTAATATGTGAGGCTTAATGTAGAGGGCACGTTTAAGCGAGGCCCCATAGTCCTGCGTGTGTTATCTTAACACCCGAGCACCTGCAAAAGTTTGGATCGCTCAAACGTTTTCCAGGCTGCTTCGGACTGACAGCCTGGGAAATGTGTAAATTGCAGCTACACCAAACACTTTCCTTCACATGTACAGATCGGAGGCTTTAACTGAAGCATGTGTTGTGTAACCTTGTCTCTTTCTGCTAAATGCACCACCATTGAGATTTAAAAATTACAGGCAGCTTGCTATATGATTGGGAACAAAATAAAGTCAAACCAATTTTTTAGGGTTTACATACATTTTATTATGCAATGGTAAGATCGCAGATAGAAAAGATCGCACATAGAAAATGTTTTTCTTTTATCTTATAATATTTCACCATCATTTCCATGGTGGTGTACACAGAACAGGGCCGAAGATATGTATTTTACACCACTTTTTAGCATTATGGTTAGTTTAGGTGGTCATGTCAGCCGGTCGGTCACATACAGATGCTGGTTGTATCAGTCACTGGCCTCTTACAGCTGTTGGGTGGAATAGTGAGATTTCCATGAATATCTGCCACTTACATTCTAAATGTTAGTTTGAATACAAATGGTGTTCAAGGACTTTTTGCCATTTTTTTATTGAATCTGTTTTCAGTAAACTGTTGTATTAAATCCATGCTAATATGTTTCTAAAATCATTTTCTCACGATTTTCTCACTGGTGTACCATTGGTAATATTGCTTCTTGCATGTACTATTATAGATAATCATAACACTATCCCTGATTTTGTCACAACTAGCTTGCAAGAAGGTTTTAAACAACAAGCTCACTCACTCTTTATAGCTGATATTGCATGCATTTTTAGACAATCATATAGGTAAAATGCATGCATGCATAGACATAGATAGAAATGTATTCCTGGAAATAACCGACTTCTAGAATTTCAGCTCAACCATCATCACTTATGCGTGTTGTCTGTAATAAAATGATTAATGCTCACTAGTGTTTGTGTTTTTAACTTTTCTGGTGTACAAAAAATCCACCTTACTGCCTTTCACTTTGCTGTCAAATTATTTCTGTGTTTACAATTATTTATTACACTGTTTAATTTTCAAAATGGCTGTTTTTCACACTTTTTTTCATGAAGTTAAGAGCAGTGGAGTGGGTGGCAAGGGCTGGCGACTTGTTTGTTTGTCTATTGACACATTTGTTTTAAGTGCACTGAGTCACAATGCAGAATTCAAAGTGATGGGATCAATATGTCTTTAGGAATCCCAGATTATGGTTTCTATACCTCGCCCGGTGACCAACGGGCTGCATTATCGTTTGCGGATTACGGTTCCATGGGGCCTCGGGCGGCTCAGATGCTTCGTAGTGAGCATGCTGCTTCAGCAAGTAACTCCCCCCTCCATCACCTACCCAGCCCGGATCAGTTTAAGAGCCCAGGTTTGTACAACCTTTCATTTATTGGAGTTAATGGGTCATGATAATTTGTTAATGGGAAATGCTAAATAACGTAAAAACTTTGCATGCTTGATATATTTTTACGTGCTGTATCTGTGATGCAATCCATACATGATGATGTGATATGCAGTCCATAATGAACCCATTTCCATACTGTCATATGTGCATGAACTGTTCAAATCTATACAAATAAACCTGCATGTAGATTGTTTCATACTTCCAATCATAAATGCAAGTTTACTGTGGATTATAAAACAATAATCTTGTTTTAATTACAATGACATGTTTCAGATTACATTGTTTTCTTGGTATGTTCTCAGGCATAAGCGATCAGTCAGTAGTTTTGCTATTTTACCCTTCTTTATATGTACATACAATAGCTTTTCTTATTTCCCTTTTAAACAAATTTAGTACTAAGGAAGGTAACAAGTCTACCTGTTAACAGTTTCAGTGAAAAAATATGAGAGTTGTTTATTATAAAGAAGTAGACGTAAAGAAAGAATGTAAGTAAATGGGGATTTTGCTTGCATCAATAGTAAAACTGTTGATGTAACACTATTACAAGAACAATACAGGAGCTTCTTTTGCTAAATGAGAGGTGCTAGTTGCCTTTTGTGAATAGCTAAAGTTCTTCTGAATTATGCACTTGGAACATGTAGGGGAGAAGTCAGAACTTCTTCAATGTCTACTCTTTTAGAAGTGAAGAACCATCTGTGTGCTATGCATAAAATTGGCACCCTTACATGTGCACATCAGACAGAGCATCCAATGTACTTAAACTTAAAGTCGCCAACAATCTGGCGACATATAAGCCCAATACCTTTGCTCTTTCCTTTGTGCGGGAAGGCACATACTGTCCTGTACGTTTACAGATTTGGTGTGCAGTTTCAGGCTAATTTAGCCTATATACTGGCAGTTGTGCTTTATGTCACAAACAATACAAGGAATGTTGAATTCTGTTAAGAGACCAGTAAGATGAGGAAATAAGGCTGAAGTCAACCAAAGCTAGATGTATATATAGTTAGAGTGTAAGGACTGCTGTCTGAACATCCCCTGCACTGGATGAGTGGTGTTGGATTAACATAGGGGTCGGCTGTACAAGAAGCCCTATCACAGGTAAAGTAAGAATGCTACAATATACATATACATTTACTGTATTCCAGCTAGTCCGACTTCTATTGAGGTCCTATTAAATGCGGAATAAGTATCATAGACAGCACCCACTGCCTAGATGGTCTACTTTGTGATAATAACTTTGACATGTGTATTTCTATCTCATTAGTATGAAGTTTTAGGTGCCAGAATTGTTAGTTATTTCCAGTTCCCAAATAAATTGTAGTCATTGTTAACCAGGTTAATAAGGATCATGAATATTCATTGTATGTAAATTGAACAAAATATTTTTATTTCCCAACAGTTATCAAATTTTTTCTTAAGCAGGGAACACACGGCTCGATATTTAAGCCCTTCTAGGTTCCCTGCAGCAGAGTAATGACGTCATCATGCTGCTGTCATATCTTGGAGGAGCTGGAGAGACATCTCTGCTGTGTCCTCAGCTCAGCTGATGCTTTGCATGGAAACCCGTGGTCTCCATGCAAAGCAACAGACATAGACCATGGTTTATGGTCATGTCCTATATCCCTGTTTTCGAGCGAGATTGATTGGTACAGCTCAAAGGATGGATGGCCGCATATGATATGGGCCAGATAGATCAATCTGGCCCATATATACACGTGTGTACCCAATTTTAGTTGTTGTTTGTAAAATGCTACAATTCCAGAAGATGTCATGAAACTCTGCAAATCCTTCTGTTGATTCAGTGTAAAGATTGAGCAGATTGATGTATATAGTGTGTTTGTATATTTGGGTCATATATCAGTTGGTTTTTTTTTATACTTCAGACAAGTTTTTACATTCCCATGAGAATCTATGGGAAGTCAAACCACATTTGTGGGCAGCTGCCTCCATTGTTTTTTATAGGGCTGCCTGTGATTTAGAACGCGGGCACCCACGTTTTGGCCGCAAGCAGCTCTATTAACATGTAGTTAGCCGCTGGCAGGAGTGCGCCACCCCACGACCAGCTTCATCTGTGGGGACAAGCCCTTAGTGTTTTTAGCATGAGAGTATCTTAAATCCGGCACTGATTTGATTGCAAGAATACAAACTTTTCACTATCTACAGGTCCATGAGATAAACAGTCCCAGTCAAATGATGAATCATCTTCGTCAAATGATGAAGCATCATCGCCAATGTATATATAATGTAGTACATTCTGAAAAATGTATAACTACTGATATGACAGCTGTACATTAAAGTAGAACGATTGGCAAACCAATATATATCATTCAGTCTGTCTCTGGCATTAACACAGTAATGTTTGCAATATAGTTAACTCAATATATATACTTTAATCCTGTCTCTCCTTAGAAACAGCTTTATCTGTTTTAAATGGTTATCATTTAAAAAAATAAAAGTAAACTAATGCAATGTCCAAGAACTAGTGAGTTGCAATATATTAATATTGTTGAGGTGTTGTTGTTCTTTTCAAAACTCCATCAATAACTTTGTAGGGTTTGTAGTACACTAAGCTGGGGATGAAATGTAACCACTTATATACCTATATAGTCTTGTTTGCTTCAAAAGTGTTTCTGTTTTTTATCCCCAATTATAGCAGCCCCCAGACTTGTCTAGCTTACACATGAGTACACATTGTTCCGGCAGATGCAACATGTGTTATACAACGGGTGTTTTTTTTTTTTTGGTCATAGGGATAATATGGGTTGCAATTTCTGCATGAATCGGTGCTTTTGCAGGTCTAGGATTTCTAACACTCAGAACCCTAAAACCAACAGTTTGAATTGAATATTCCCACTGGCTGATTTTAAGATGGAGAAAGTTCACCATAGTTGGCCTTTGAAAAAAATTTAATCCCAAATTAAATGTATCAAGCATTTTAAAAAGTGTTTGGTAGATATAGGAAATGCAAACAGAAAAAAAGACTAATTGTTTTGGTTACCATATAGATTTAAAGAATAAGACTTAAAGGTGACAGTGTTAGAGAGGCTACCATGTGATAAGGTGAAGCAATGAACTACTCCCTATTACATTTCTTTACCTAGACAAATATAGGTGCAGGTTTAGGGGCAACAGACCTACATTCCTTACCGTCAATTTAGCTGTATCCCCTATGGAAAGAAGTAGTAGATATGTGTTGGATTAAAGGACAGACCTGAAAATTACATATTTGCTCTAAATTTCAGCAATAATTAAGCATAGTTATATATATGCTGCAGTGTCATTGCGGTATCAGATGGCATTAGATGTGAATGTAATCTAAAAGTACATCTACATTGACCTTCTCCTCCTGGTAGATACAATCAGGATGAGTGAGGTCAGGGTATATGGTTGGTGAGAACTGTAACCTTTTAGTTTCTGTGGCTCTATGTAGAGTTGACTCATTCTGCAATGTTTGTGCACAATATATGAAATTCTTTTACATCTGATAGATGCAGCGCCATAGAAATGACAGCAGTCAGTTTATTAAATCACTTCTTACATTCCCCCTGCTGTAATGTGATAGGTTTATTATCTCTAAATATCTCTTCACTACCTCCTACAGGTAGAATTTCCAACCCTGTTATTTGTTTGCTTAATGCTCTGACTTGAACATCAACCACTCCCATGGAAAATGTACAATATAATGAATGTGTAGGAGTGATTTTGTCACAGACATAATTTCCACATTCAGCTCTGTGATCACCACGAATGAATACAGCATTATATGATCGTTCAATGAACTAAAATGACTTGACTCTGTTATCACTTACTTTAAATTATAAGGTTTGACTATAAACACACTTTCCAGCATAATTTTATTCATAGCTTGACATTTTACTCTTACAAGTCTTTTACTTACGTTTTTTTAAAATGAATACAACATACATTTTGTATGGCTTATTTTCTTGCAGAAATATTGGTATTGATTTGCTTTAGCAATCTTGGGACAATAGAGTGCAGTTTAATATAGTTTATAGCTTCAGCATATTGCAAAATAGATGTGTGTGTTGAGTATATTTTATTTATATTGGAGTATTATGTGTACACAACGTTGACATTTTAATGCAGTTGTCATTTACATAGAATACATTTCACATTGTAGCCGCCTCCAGTAAGGTATTTGCTTATATTAGCCTTAAGGTAGGAAGGATCAAACCCAGAATAACACTTTTTCACCAGGTATGTACATTGATTGAATTTGTGTTGCATATGGACTATGCAAGGTTGATAAATGCTTGGTCTTCCTATAAACTTGCAGCAGGTGTGATCACTACA
>CM070033.1:88311038-88360145 GCA_036250615.1 Ptychadena robeensis
TCAATAATAAAATTATTCCTCAAAAATACCACTTGCCAAATAATTCTGCACTCCCTGTATTACAGTAGTCAGCCATAGATGTTCATATTGTGGCAGAAAGATATTACCAGGACTGGCACACAGACCAATGTTGGCTGTCTATTGTGTAGTCTATTGAGGTGAAAAGTACTGCAGGGGTAAAACTGAATTCTGAATTATACGTCTTCGTAGTCTTGTAGTACAGTGGCCAGACAGATTTGTGTTAGCCGATGTTTGTTAATATCATAAGGGGTTTAATTTCCCACTAGTCTTAAAAATTAGAACCCTATTGGAAGCAGGTTAAATGTTATAGGAAAGTCAAACAATCCAGCCCTTTCTTGGTTATCATGTTGTACCATGGGTGCAGTCATTTTTAGGTACTGACCTGGATGCTTTTATAGATCAGTGGTTTGACTTTCTCATGTTTGCTTTTGGTTGTTTTTGACATGTATTCAAACCACAAGATAGTCTGTACTCTTAGAAAATGGTCCATGATTGCAAACCTCATCATTTTCCCATTGAAAATTATCCTTAAATATACTAAGTAAGGGTTTGAGTAAAGGACATCAAGTTTACTTTGGTTTGCTTTTGTGATCATTCAGGATTTATTAACCTGAACATTTAACCTGCTGTTGACTTTCATATGACCTTGAATTTACTTGCAGGTAGACTTCTGTGGCCTATTTAAAACCATCACAATCCAACAGACACAGGTCATTAGGACGTTTTCACATTTGTATGTACACATTTAATGATTTTTCTAAATCTAATACTTTACACCTTTTATAGTGTCACTTTCTTTATCAAAAATAGTTATTTATTCTTTTAATACCAGCTTTACATTTTGTTCCATTTTCATGGACCATGCAAAAGCACTAATTGAGATTGTTTCAGTATTATTATTTGTCTCTAATTGCCCTTGTTTGCATACAATCCCGACAGCCCAGAGGACTAGTGGGTGTTTATTTACTGTCTGCTTTCCAATTTATAAATCCCAACTTTTACCCTCCCCCTGCAAATGGGTAGCAGCTGTATGGAGCTACAGTGTTTGATTGTTACACACACACACACACACACACACACACACACACTCTTTATCTCTCTCCCTACACACACACGTCGCGGACGGACCTGGCCAAAGTTTGGCCGTCACTAGTAAAGTATCATATGACAAACATATATGAAACCATGATATATTTTGACTTTCAGTGATATTCCATTATAGTCACATGTATAATTTCTATACACCAGCCAAACAGATTAAATTTTGCTCATTGAAAGGTTTTGCGATCACAAATAGGTATCAGGGTTTGTGGTAAAGAGTTATTTTCAAAGTAGGCGATAAGTGCTTCTAGGGTAAAGGCTTATTGTAAAGGTTATCTGATTCTTTTGACTTTATGCATGCTAACACATTCTAATCACAGTTAGAGGCACTGAACTTGATCTTAAGCTAGCCATACACAGTCGGATTCCATGGCCGATCGATCACCTATCCGATCGATTCCGGCGATCTCAGCGGGAATCGGAGGTCCGATCGAACGGCCAATTAAGTCTGTCCGGTCCCTACATACCACCTTGTCCCACGGATTCCTGGACGATTCCGTGTCCGATCGCTTACTTCCCAAATGGCAACTCCCCCTGATGTGTGCTGAATCGGATCAGAAAGACCAACATGTTGGTTCTCTGTCCGATCCGTTTCTGGGCCCCCGAACGATTGGACGTGATCGGACGGACAAGGTGGGCTTCACGCGATTCCGGGACGATCGTTTCGCCTGCACGCGCCTGGAATCGATCGTCCCGGAATCCGCTGGGAAACGGACCCATGTATGGGGGCCTTAAACCTCATAATTATTATAAATGTTTAATACAGCAAGGAATATTTGATTTATTTGGATATATAATATTATACAGATTTGGCTTAAACCTTTAGCACACTAATCTAGAAGTTGCCAGAGAAACTAAAGGAGGGGGCAGATATAGTACAAATATAGATAGTGAAGAGAAGTGACTATCTTATTTAAAATTGTGTCCGCTGCCATTTAAATAACACAGGATCCATTGCTGCGGTCTGGGTCCCTGTGTTTTCATTGCAGTGACACAGTTAATGATTTACAGTGCATTTATTTCAATTAAAATTAAAGGGACACATAACGCCAATGCAATGGTAACACTCCCTGAAACAAGGGCAATCCTCCCACAAGCCATGACCCACCCCTGTGTTGGGCATCAAGGATGCATCACACCAATGCGTCTATGATGCGGGGTGGTCTCAAGCACCAAGAACAAGCTCCTGCAAAGATAAGTGCACAGATCTAGAAGAAACAAGATTCAAGCAAAAATACAAATTCCTTTAGTGTTTAGTTAATTTTATTTAACGTGCAGTGATTACTTGCCTTAGTTAATATGTATATATATATATATATATATATATATATATATATATATATAGTACTATTATATGTGTCTATCTCTGTTAGGTAACCCTTTGTGCTGAGTTGGAAATATAAATACCGTATGTAAATGTTAACCATATATCCTCTGGAGTGAAAATGATGATTACCAATGAAGTGCAATGTATTATTTTTTTATTTCCTATAAAGAGCCCAGCACTCAGCAGCAAAGAATTATCACACTATATTACGATATTACTAAACCAATGTTCTGCACTTATGGATAAAAAGCACATATATATATAACAGTGCTTTGAGTACATTCATGCCTAAGGCCTATTTCTTTTCCGCCAATCCTATTTTCTATCATTGCAACAAGACTGTAGTCTATTTGTGTTCTGCATTAACATTCTACTGGGCAAATGGATTGCCTTAGTATGTTTCATAACATTAGATTATTACTTTTTCACATCTGCTAAATAAATTGACTGCTTTCTATGTAAGCTATTGAAAGCTGTTGTGCCCCGAAGCATTGTTAGATTTTATCTAAAGAGTTGGACCGCTGTATTTATGGAGTATATTTAGAATTGTTTTCACCAAGCTTTTATTGTGTGTTATAACAGATTACAAAGAGAGCGTAAACCTATATGTTTTGTGGTTCCTATAGTTTAAGAAACTCTTGAGCTTGAAGCAGTCTTATAATGGAAGCATGCAATTTTTATCTTAATACCTCGAATACAATGCACACTTCTGTATGAACTGTGCATGTCTTTTTTTCGAGGTATTTTATAAAAACATTTGCCCTAGTTTAGGCTCTAGGTCAATCCACCCTTTCTGCACATTACTTTAGTACCTAATTCCATAAATTAGTGTTTTCATCTAGTGTAAAGTACTGGCTCCTACATGCATACACAAGCCATAACACCATAATTAGATGGTCCTTCTTTATACTTGTTATACAGTCAGGCTACATATTATGTAACGAAGATGTAATGAGTTTGTGCTAAACGGCAAAAGAAGCTGGGATAAAAACAAGAAAAAAAAGAAGCTGATTTTCGGCAACACCATACTGTAGAACAGTGGACCAATACAGCAAAAAGCCCCTTGATCTTTTGGAGTCCAAAATGGCCCCCTAACAGCACTCGCATGCACTATTTATTTATTTATTTTGTAGATTATTAGGCATAAATATGTTTAACAAGTCTCTCTCTATATATATATATAGTCAGATCCATTAATTTTAGGACATCAGCACAATTCAAAAATATACCACCACAATAGATTGGGAATGCACCCTGAATGTGCTTTAACTGCTGACTGCCAGCTTTATTATGAGAGTATTTACATCCAAATACGGCGAGCGGTGTAGGAATTACAACAGTTTGCATATGTAAATACCTCCGACCAAAAATAATGGGACAGAATGATAATCTTCAATCAAACTTCCCATTTTAATACTTGATTGCAAATCCTTTGCTGTCAATTACAGGCTGAAGTCTGGAATGCATAGACATCACCAGATGCTAGGTTTCATCCCTGGTGATGCTTTGGCAGGCCTCTACTGCAACTGTCTTCAGTAACTTTTTGTTCTTAAGGGCACTTTCCCTTTAGTTTTGTCTGCAGCAAATGAAATGCATGCTCAATCGGATTCAGGTCCAGTTATTGACTTGGCAATTGCATAACATTACGCTTCTTTACCTTCAAAAACTCTTTGGTTGCTTTTCCAGTATGCTTTGGGTCATTGTCCATTTGCACTGTGAAGGGCCGTCAATGAGTTCTGAAGCATTTGGCTGAATATGAGCAGATAATATTGCCTGAAAAGCTTCAGAATTCATCATGCTGCTTTTGTCAGTAGTCACATCTTAATCTTATCTTTCCATCACTCTGGAACAAGTTGATCTCGATCTCATCTGTCCATAGGATGTTGTTCCAGAACTGTGCTTTTTCTAGATGCTGTTGAGCAAACTCTAATCTGGCCTTCCTGTTTTTGAGGCTTACCAATGGTTTACATCTTGTGATGAACCCTCTGTATTCACTCCGGTGAAGTCTTCTCTGATTGTTGACTTTGACACACATACACCTACCTCCTGGAGAGTGTTTTTGATCTGGCCAACTGTTGTGAAGGGTGTTTTTTCAGAAGGGAAAGAATTCTTTGACAATGATTTATCAAGGGTGCCCAAGAATACGTCTATCGCACCATCCCTTAATTTCAAGTTATCAATTGGATTCTGTTCAGGAGAATTTCCTGATAAATATACCCTACTGGGACTTTTTGAAGTGCTGGTTGCTAAATCAAGTGCATACAGGTTGTAACATTCCTTGTAAAACTGTCCAATAGGTACAGTATATGAAAAACTTTTTACATGGCCATACAGTATACAAGCCACTATCCCAGCCAGTCTTAGTACATGGTTGCCTCCAACATGTTTCGCCTTGATGGCTTCTTCAGGGAGGGGTTGTTCTAGGATGTGAATATATTAATATTAGATCGTTGACATGAATCACATTATAGGGGTACATGTGCTTGTAAATAAATATAGTATAGTATAATACAAAATAAACTCCTAAGCTGTGTAGAAAAATGGCCAGCATCCCAAAACAAAATGGGGAGAACTTCGATGATTTCCACAGGGAGAAACAGGGGGGTTCAAACCCTCTCCTCCATGGGGGTCATCTAGTGAATTTCCTCCTACATGAGTATGAGCCTGGGGACTTTAAAGGCCAATCTCAAATAAAGTAAAAAGGTAACAATTTAATTCCCAATAAATCAATCAATAAAATGTAGTCCATCAAAATTCAAAGTCTATATGCATGGTAAAACAACAGAGGAAATTCCTCAGGATTCAATGATCCAGTTATGCGCCGCTGGTGGTGCGAGTGTCCATACGAAGAGAGGACGTAACCCCAGGTCCTTCACAGCAGATACAACAAGACCCCTTATGGGGGTTCTTATGGTGAAGAACGCAATCAATGTGTATACCGTGAGTCTCTTGTAGACTTTATATCTATACTGTGAAAAAAAACACATCCAAAAGCATACAAAACTGGCCGTAGTGAGCCCAAGAAATTACAGAGTCAAAATTGTGAATGTGAGTCTTAAGTGTTGAGCTAAACCGCTCAGTCCAAAGTGGGGAGTGATAACGGGTCACTTGGACCTTCAATAGAAAGTGTGATGTGCCGAGTGCGTAGAAAAACAGATAAGCCCCATTACAAATTAGATAAGTAAAGACCAAGTAATGTACTAAGGTTTAGAAAATACAGTGGCAGCTTACAATGCACACCAATGGAGCCATCCCAAAGGCAGTGTGGATAAAACAAAAGGTTGGGAGATGTCAGCAGTAAATATTGAGTATATGGTAATCAGATATAGAAGAGAGACTTACGTTTGGCGTTTCAAGAAGCCATGTATTCAAGGTGAGTAGGTTTCCTCCTTGTGTCAGCTGTGGCTCTTCCCCCTGGAGGCAGGCCCTAAATAGTCCTTTACTTATCTAATTTGTAATGGGACTTATCTGTTTTTCTACGCACTCGGCACATCACACTTTCTATTGAAGGTCCAAGTGACCCGTTATCACTCCCCACTTTGGACTGAGCGGTTTAGCTCAACACTTAAGACTCACATTCACAATTTTCTTGGGCTCACTACGGCCAGTTTTGTATGCTTTTGGATGTGGTTTTTTTCACAGTATAGATATAAAGTCTACAAGAGACTCACGGTATACACATTGATTGCGTTCTTCACCATAAGAATCACACCACATACCTATATGGGTGGTATGTGAAACTCACTCTGGTGGTGCACCAAAAACCCTCTCCCCCTCCCCCTCTATCTATTTTAAAAACTATTAAACTATCCTTAAAATACCTCATATATTTTGACACCACAGCGCTTACTGCACTACACACACCTACCTTTGGAAAGGGAATGCCCAACAGTATCCCTCCTTTCCTCCTCTTTACCGTGGCACGACGCCAAGAAATGCTGGCATGCGTTAACGTTCTACGTCTAAAGGACTGTGTGAGTCTAAACACCACCAAAATTTCACCAAACTGGGTTTGTTTGACCTATACGTTACTCATTGGTACCTCCTTTGTTTGAATATCTTTTATGTAAACCCATTGCTTTCACATAAACCCCCTGAAGAAGACAGTATAGGAAACGTACGTTGGGGTCTTGTTGTATCTGCTGTGAAGGACCTGGGGTTACGTCCTCTCTTCGAATGGACACTCGTACCACCAGCGGCGCATAACTGGATCATTGAATCCTGAGGAATTTCCTCTGTTGTTTTACCATGCATATAGACTTTGAATTTTGATGGACTGAATTTTATTGATTGATTTATTGGGAATTAAATTGTTACCTTTTTACCTTATTTGAGATTAGCCTTTAAAGTCCCCAGGCTCCTACTCATGTAGGAGGAAATTCATTAGATGACCCCCATGGAGGAGAGGGTTTGAACCCCCCTGTTTCTCCCTGTGGAAATCATTGAAGTTCTCCCCAAATATAGTATAGTATAATGTAATAAGGTTTAAGCCACGAGTCTGTGTAGGGGCATCCACCAGTTAAAGCGTTGCCACCATGGCATAGTATTATATTTGCTGAATATAAATTGCACAGCATTATATACTATGCAATTAGAGAAATATAGATATATATAGATATAAAAATATATATATTTAAAAAAATACACATTAGTGTTCTCAGAGTCATCCAATGTTCAATGGCATACATGATACCTTATATGGTATATTAAGAAACATAGTCATGATGGTAATAATTGAAAATAGTTCAATTTCTTCCAAATAACATCAGTATAAAACATCAAAGAAATTGTCACAGTACTCACAGATTAGTGTGGTTGCATACAAATTTTCACCGTGTCATTGTCCGAGCGGGTCTAGGACTCCCGAAGTGGTCTCCCAGAGGGGGGAAGGGGGGACCCCCAGTCGGTGCCTCAAGATATGGACTCCGTGTATCCCAAAAATAAGACGTTCCACTGCTCAGGCACTCACACCTGTCCCAACCGGGGCAGTCCGTATATCCTTGTGGTAGGGACCTAGATATGTGCAGAAGGGGGAAGAAAGTGGAGACCAAGGGGGAGACATCAGACCCCATCCCAAGCAGCCCCACGCACAAATCACCCCCCAGTGGAATCTCAGCAGAAAAGCTGCTGATTCTTACACCTGCCAGCACGTACCTCAGATGAAAGAGGGAGCCAAATGTACAGGTGACCTACGCCTAGATGGTAGAAGGAGGATCCCAGAGAGGGGCAACGATGGAACATACGGCAGCCCAGAGCCAGATCCCGTCTCTACCCTGGTCTCCCCCCCAATCCACATATAAAGGCCCCTCAATCCAAGACAAACAGGGACACCTGGGAGGGGGGCGTGACTACGAGGGGCAGGTCACCATAGCCAGAGTGGGCCACCGTCCCAACCGAGAGGGGCGGGGTCGTCCCGCGCTAGAGGTCCCAATCAGATGTCCTGTATCCTGGATGGGGCGGACACCCAGCAATCCTAGTGAGGCTGGCTCAAAGGGGGCACAGCCCGGAAGAGTACTTCTGGGTCACGCCACACTGGTTCTGGTGTGGGCGGGCCACTTCCCCCCTCTGCACATATCTAGGTTCCTACCACAAGGATATATGGACTGCCCCGGTCGGGACAGGTGTGGGTGCCTTACCGGTGGAACGTCCTATTTTTGGGATACACGGAGTCCATATCTTGAGGCACCGAATGGGGGTCCCCCCTTCCCCCCTCTGGGAGGCCACTTCGGGAGTCCTAGACCCGCTCGGACACTGACCCGGTGAAAATTTGTATGCAACCATGCAGTACTGTGACAATTTCTTTGATGTTTTATACTGATGTTATTTGGAAGAAATTGAACTATTTTCGATTATTACCATCATGACTATGTTTCTAAATATACCATATAAGGTATCATGTATGCCATTGAACATTGGATGACTCTGAGAACACTAATGTGTATTTTTTATATATATATATGTTTTTATATATTTTTTATATCTATATATATCTATATTTCTCTAATTGCATAGTATATAATGCTGTGCAATTTATATTCGGCAAATATAATACTATGCCGTGGTGGCGACACTTTAACTGGTGGATGCCCCTACACAGACTTGTGGCTTAAACCTTATTACATTAATGAATGTTACAACCTGTATGCACTTGATTTAGCACTTTATGTATGTATGTATATGGTCCTACTGAAATACACAATAAAGACCTTTTATATAAAAAACAATTTCTGACGATATCACAACTGACTCAACCAGCACCTCAAAAAGTCCCAGTAGGGTATATTTATCAGGAAATTCTCCTGAACAGAATCCAATTGTAAGAATTCTTTGGTTGCCCACCACAGTTATTTTCTTCACATGGTCTTTTGGTGTTGCTGAGCTCCACGGTGCGTTCCTTCTTTTTAAGAATGTTCCAAACGGTTGTTTTGGCCCATCTCTCTGATGGGTTTGTTTTGTTTTTTCAGCCTAATGATGGCTTGCTTCAAGATAGTGATAGCTCTTTGGATCTCATCTTGAGAGTTGACAGCAACAAATTACAAATCCAAATAGAACACTTGAAATTAACTCTGGAACTTTTATCTGCACATTGTAATTGGGATAATGAGGGAATATCGCACACCTGGCCATAGAACAGCTGAGAAACCAATTGTCCCATTACTTTTGGTCCCTTAACAAGTGGGAGGCACATAGGCAAACTGTTGTAATTCATATACCGTTCACCTGATTTAGTTTTAAAGACCCTCAAATTAAAGATCACAGTCTGCAGTTAAAGCACATTGTGTTTGTTTCAAATCAAATCTGTTTGGGTGGTATACAGAGCCAAAAATGTTAGAATTGTGTCAATGTCCCAATATTTATGGCTTGACTGTATATATGTATATTTAAATATACTTTAAATATACAAATATATATTTAAATAAGAAAAGCATTATACTAGGTGCATACTTGGAGGTAAGCCACTCTCAGATATACCATATAGTTTTGATGATTGTCATAGGTAAAAGAAGCACTGCCTCTTGTGTGCTTTTTCTCTCTCTGACTATTTAGACATTAACCTTCCTAGCGCTTCTGACGGCTCCATCTCGTCCCTGCACTTTCATGTCAGTGTTGCAGCTGATGAGATGGAGCCGTCCAGCTAAGCTCACATCCCCCGGCAGCACATACTCACTGTTCTGTGCTGCTCTAAGCTGGCTTCGCCGATGTCACCCCTCTCCCAGCCCAATTTGCATATGAATGTCCCGCAGCCCCCCCCCCCCCCCCCCCCCCCCCCGCGCCCCGGCAGGGGTCTGCGGGACTTTCATATGCAAATTGGGCTATCTTCAAAGACCACATCTGGAAAGTCACCCCCAGTGTCATCTCCACATGTGCTCTTTGAAGTTAACCCATTCAGAGAGTGCCAAATGCCATTGCATTGGATACAGTGATAACTGTATCCAATAACAATTCAAAGTAAAACAAAACACATTTCCAATTGTAATAAAAATGTTATTATAAACAAACATAAATACTGTTTTGAAATCTTTCATATCAAATAAGAGATTTTATCATTCAAATGATACATTTTATAATTTTTTTTAATGTACTTTTTTTAATAATAATTGTGTGTTTCAAACATTATTATATTCAGGATGTCTATTAGACCCGTGTATGGACAAATTATTAGAGTCTATGGTGCGCTTTTGATACCGAAATCTGGACCTTGCAAGAGCGCTAGGGAGGTTAAATGTTATTAATGTCAATGTGAAAAAAATAAGCTGCCCGGCAGTGCCTGTGGCTACCTTTAGAGGCATAACCACATATTTATATAAAGGTTCATTTGGCATTTTCATTTTAACATTAGCTTAACATATTGATGGACATTCTCAAAAGTGACAATATTGGGAAAAAAAATCCATATTTTCTTTTGTAGTTTAAGAAATTAAGTTTACGATTAATAAAATATAATTTTATATTAAATTATGTTATGCCATTAAAACGCAAACTTGAAGGTACACATATTTAGTTGGTTTACATTTTCAAGAACTCATTTTCCTTTTGAGAATGGCCTTTATAGTGCTTCCTGTATATGTCTTATAGTTTAAAACATTTGTTTTTTCTCTGTACTTTCAGCTATGTTCCTTAATTGTTTTACTGTACTACCATAGCTTAAGGGTCCATTAACACTATATGCGTTTTTTAAAGGCATGCATTTTTTGTAGGCATACGTTGCTGCATATATACAAAAACGCATACGTTTTTCACATTACATCTGTCTTCTGTCTGTTTTGCATTTACATTTTTGATGATTCATTTTTCCTGCATTTTTTATTAATTTCAACAATGCAGACAGCATTGAGTTTTTTAAAACGCAACGCATACTTTGTGAATGTTAATATTGGTTGTCTATGTAAAAACGTGCGCAGTAAAAAAAACGCATATAGTGTAAAATGGCCCTTGTTTAGAGACTAAGCCAGTAGACTGGCTGCAAAAAGGCTTCCAGTCAGGGTTACACATACTTAATAGAAATCAGTCCTGTTCCTTTGTAGTTTGCATGGGATGTGAATGGTTTGTCCACATACCAATCTGCTCAGGAGATTGTTAAAGAAAACATCAGTTGCATGATTGTAACACTGTATTTGAAGATCTGATCTCTAGATAGACTAAATCATAATATTGGGTTACAAGAAAATGTAATGTTTGTTGTTCTATGGATGTGATAAGTGTTTTCTCTTCTTTTTCCCTTTGTTAAAGCTTGTCTAGTGGTAGTGTGGGCTGACGTTTCCATTGAACTTGAACTTGTTTCGCATTGCCTTGAATGAATGTTAGAGTTGTAGCCAGGTCATTTCTCTTTAGCATTTGGCTGTTATTTGTATGTTCTTTTTACTTTGTAATAACAGCATGCTATGCTTCTGCTCTTATACTTGGCTTTATTCTCTGCACACCAGTCATGAATAGCTACAGTGCTCAACCGAATTATGGCGCACCCGCTTCACCAGCAGGCACCAATCCAGCTCGACCTGGTGGATTTCCAGGGGCTAACAGCCCGGGCCCTGTCGCTGATCTCTATGGAACTGCCAACCAAGACTCCGGTGTTGGTAACTACATTAGCGCAGCAAGTCCTCAACCGGGTTCTGGCTTTGGTCATGGAATTGCTGTAAGTGTCTTGTTTAATCTATATTGTGTACTGTTCAATATTTTTAAGATGTATTTAAGAATTAGCATACACATTGTGAAATGAGCATTCCATGGTGATCATTAGATTACATTGATTATAGTGGAATCTTCAGCAGTCTTATTGGTTTCCACAAGGTGCTTGCATGATTGCCTTTTCATCATATAGAGATGAGGACAATTTCTAACAAGGGAGGTAAAATAATTCTGAGAATTGTAAACTTGTTAGACCCTGGCTAGGACTGATGAAAGCCCAGTGCTCCCCAGTGAATTTTTTTTCCCAGGGATGAATGGGTATGTGGCAGAATTGCATCACAATTCAGTCTAACATGATGGTTGTGCTCTGTTGATCTAAAGATATTTTGTTGCCATGGGTTTGCTATGAACTTCCCTTACTAATAGCTACACTTTCTGCTTTGTATCTGGAGATTCTTAAGGAAAATGCTTATGTTTGTTTACATGAGTTGAAACTAGAGCATAGTCTGAACATCAATAAAAAATAAGCCACTGTAAGTTAGTCGTAAACCTAATTTGATATTTGATACTGACAAATAGAAACGCATTAGATTGCAGTAACTGTAAATAAAGTTGTGCAACCTGTTAGTGCTAAAGGGTACATGACATTGTTTAGACAATTAGATTGTTTAGATAAATTATATATACAATAGTTAGTGATCAAATAATCTGCAATAACAAAGCAAATAGTCAAAATAGCTTTTGGTACTGTACCATATCCATATTGTGAATCTGTGACCATATTAAAGATATAAATAAACACTTGCAGTCTATTTCCACATGTGTGAAACAACATATTGGTTCCCCCTTATATACCCAATTGTGCCGTACTTTGATTATAAAAATATTTCCACATGTGTGTTCTGGTTTGTTGCAATCATGCACAAGCTAATGTTCAATGTGCATTGTGTGAAGACAATAAATCACTTTGTGTTTTATGCTACAATGCATGTGCTTTTCTTTAGTTCCCATTACATTAAAATGTTTAGCATGTTACTGCAGTGCAATAGTGCAAATTGTCCCTTACAACTATCTGCAGCTCCACCACCAACATCAACTATGTGGAAGTATGCCCCAGTAAGGCAACTTAGGCCATTTCCCAGAGCTTCTGGCTCTGGCCTGCTCCTTTTAGCTGTAGAATGAAGTGGCTGTAGTCATGATGAAGATGGGCTTTAATTACAGCATACAAATAGGAGATGTGAACCAACAGTCGTTGGTGTTGGTCTCTGATCAGAAAGCTTGTACCTGGCACATAAAGGTGTCTACTACAGTTTTTAAGTGTCTATTTAATCTGTTTTATGTGTCTATAGATTCACTGTGGTTTGTGATTTCCTTTATTACAGATATAAATAACACAGATTTTATTATCAGATTTAACACTGTTGGCTGATTCTTAGCTTTATAATAAGCATAATTGTGTGGAATAAAGATAGAGTTTTTAGAAGTAGTTACATTGAAGATAATGTATCTGACTTCACACATTCTTTAGATATCTAAAATCTTTGTTCCTTAAAAAAAAAGAGGAAAAAAATTAACCCCTACTTAATATAGCTGTGTGCTGATAAATCTGACTGCTATAACAAAAAGTATATTACATGTGCTTTTCATTTTGGATCTCACTTAACCTATTGGCACCATGCCTTCTTTTTTTTATCTTTTTCCCTGAGATTACTAATAGACTTGTTTCAGACCTGCACACTTCACTGCCTTAAATGTACCCAGTAATATTAAAGCAATAGAAACTATTGGTAGTTCATTCATCCATTAAGGTCTCTGGGCCATCTATCTTATTGGTGTTTGGCCTTAAATGAAGGGTTTTAACATTTACTTACCAATGCAGAGATAAGTAATCCTTCTATCCTGCAACGCTTTAATATTTAGCTTTTGACCTACCTGGCATTGTCAGTTATTGTAATGATTATTAACCAGCCAAATATTTTCACTACAGTTTTTATAGAATATGCTACTTCAATAATACATCTCCTCTACACTTCATGTATACTTTAATAATAAATCAAATAAAAAAGCATCATATTTTCAAAGCTCAGCCATGGCTGTGTGCACCTCTTTATATTGTTAAATATATAATAAAATGGAAGCCATTGAACAATGAAAAAACAGGTAATAGCATGCCTGTGTCGGCTAATCTGTAGTACATCAGTTTTATGTATTTTAACATTTTGGGAATCTAGTTTTTTGCCCTCTTTAGACAATCAAATAATAAAAAAGAAACGTATTTATATATAGACCAGAACTTGTTGTCAAAATATCTTTGGCATTTGCATGCATGTTTTGATCTACTGTCTAACTAATAATTTTAAGTTGTGTCTGTTTATATCTGCAAGGCTTAAAGCGGAACTACACCAGGAATCTATGTTTTCATGAATGGCACTAGAAGTGCCAATAATAGGGAGGAATGCAGTGAAAAAACCCCAAAACGTACCTGTAATGAGCAATTTAAGCAATATAATTCGGCAGCTCTTCTCACTTTCTGGTTCATTGTCGGCAGAAATCGGCAGCACGTCACAGAAAGCTTAGATTTCTCAGTGATCTGCTTTGAAAATTCCCATAGAAGATCACTGAACGCCCCCCCAGTGGCCACCCGCGATATTGCACCCCCATGTGCTTCATGTGTTGGCTCCACGAACCAGGAAGTGAGGGGTGCTGAGTGGTAATCTTGTTACATTGCTCATTACAGGAACGTTTTTGAGTTTTATTTTACTGCATTCCTCCCTATTATTGGCACTTCTAGTGCCATTCATAAAAACATAGATTTCTGGTGGTAGGTCCACTTTAAATGGAAATACTAACCGATTTAAAGGCCAATGAAAAAAATGAATTGTGTTGTTATGCTTTGCTACAATGATGTTTAAATTTAGATGGAAAATTAACAGTTTGCATGCATTTTGTTTCAGACTGCAAAGTGTTTCTGTATGCTGTATGATGGCATGGATGTGCATTTAATTATCATAGGCTGCCAGTTATAACACTCATGAAATAATTATTAATAATAGGAGATAAGCTGATTTCTAAAATTGCATGATGCAGAAATTAAACCACATTTTATTTGGCATTTATAATAGTGCGATATCACTAAACAAGTGTGTTTTAATGTATACTTTACAATAAAAATACCAATCATAGGGTGTATAAAGACATTTTAGATTCCCTTTTTGTTTAGTTATATTGTTTTCTGTTTTCCTATATCAATTCTGTACGTTCTAGCTTCCCAAGGCAAAGTTGCCCCCCTCATATGTCTTCCTTGTCCCATTAGACAGTTGTGAAGCACTGATTCCACTTTGAGAACATTTAAAAAAAAGGCAAATAACAAATGAATGCTCAACTTTTATTGTGAAGTTTTAAGATTTATTCTATTTCGCTTTTGAATGGAAAACATACCCATTAAAATTACAGGCTGGTATTTGTTAAACTTTAAAACTCGTTCCAAACGAATGGCTTTGCTTAGCAGTTTCTTATTGTACCACCCGAGGAACAGACGCTGCAAATTATAGTGAGCAGTGGGGATGAGTTAATGAAGGAGTAGTGAGTGTTAACTTTGAATGGAAATTTAACCTAGCTTAGTGACTAAGGTAAAAATCCAAAAATAAATAAAAAAAACAGGATGTTTTCTTCAACACAATTGGATGACTACAATTATGGCAAAAAAAACAGTTCCTGTAACTTTGCCTAAATTGGTATAATAAACCAGCATACTTTCTGACCGGATCAGAAACTACAATAATATCTAATAATAGTATTAAACTACAAAATAGTAGTATTAAAATACAACTTAAAAATGTTTCCACATTTTATAAAGAAGAGCTTAGATTAACTTGTTTGTGGTTTGCTTTTGTTTAATAGAAATTATGAATGATCCCCCTTGTAGACATATAAGCATTTCTAGAAGACCCATCGCTTTAGTAATACTGAGGTGTATGCAGTCATATACAGTGACCTTGCAGTTTTTTGTTGGTTTCCTTCTGACTATTTTGATGTGGGTTACTGATTACTGGAGATGGTCGAATTTTTCGACTAGCTGACTCTGTAGACTGTTTGTAAAGCCCCTGAGCATGGTATCATCACCAGAATTGCTGGAGATGTAGAAACGGGTTGTAGGAACATTGTAGGCACTTGTAGTTTTTGCATAAATTAAGTTCAAAATCAAAGTCGAAATTTAGATTTTTGAAATTTTTACTTAACTTTGAACTTAAATTATGCAAAAACTATTAGAGCCATACTTACTTTTTTTTGTAGTATACTCCCAACCCTTCTCTACATTTCACAGTTTGGTGATGATACCATGCTCAGGTGCTTTGAAATTAACTTGAAATCATTAAAATGGTAGAACTTTTGAAAAAAAAATGTGACCATATCAACTGATTACAATATAAACACCCCTGTTAATGTTACCCAAGCTGATAAACAATGATATACATTAGATATACCACAGTACAACTGTTAAGTAAGCATATAACATTGTATTTCCCATATGATACATTTATTAAAAGAAACATTTAAACTTCAGCTTTTTTAGCTTTAAAAAATCTTGCCCACTTTATATATTACTTTTGGAACCTGTTGGCCTCGCTTTTCTACCTTCTTCTAATATACAGTGCAGTGGCTGGCCATACAAGTTAATCATTTCTAACATATTTCTGTTTAGTGCTGTAATTGTAGGCCTGTGCCTGACAGTGAACACAGACAAACTAATGCTGCTTTGAATAATACCTGTTTTGTCAGCCTCTTATTTTTATGGGTATGACCGCAATCTTAAATCTTTGTATCCTTTTCCATACAGTTTTCTGTCTTAGCAGTTGCTGCATTTTCTTGTATAGTGTCAGTTCAATCACTAACCCTTTGAACCTGGTTGAATTCCCCTTTCGATTATCATGTCACCATAGTAACCCTAAAAATCTCATCTAGTCGGCTTGTACTATCAAATCGGAAGCATTACCATCCCGCTAACAGCAGTACTAAGGTAAATTACCCTCTCTCACCCCTCCAAACTTGTCTCATTTCATAGCTCACCTACTGGAAAAGCCCTCTG
This sequence comes from Ptychadena robeensis, assembly GCA_036250615.1. NCBI lineage: Eukaryota > Metazoa > Chordata > Amphibia > Anura > Ptychadenidae > Ptychadena > Ptychadena robeensis. Next base: position 88,327,700 of record CM070033.1, read on the forward strand.
TGCTTTAAAGCTTGACTAGTGTGACCTCTGGGCTGCTCAGATGAAAGCCTACTCTTCAGCTTGCAGTTTCACTCTGCTAATATTTCTCTGCAGGGCCATTACAAAGCACAGATGAGGGAAGATTGGCAGCTTTTCTTACTGGAGTTTATACTTGTAGTTCTAAGACATGCTAAGCTATCCATGGCTTCCCAGCTGTTGTGCTGAAACTCACAGCAGCAGTTACCGGTTGCCGAACTCTATTGAGAAAACCTATAGAAATGTAAATTTTTCTTAGCACATGCACTATTGGCACAGCTGTGCAGAGTATAAACATAATAGATGGACTCTATGGATCAGCAGCATTATGTATGACAAATGCACATTCATGCCAGCCCTGCAATATCTAGATGAACTGCATAGATGTGTACTGTTGAATAGGGCACTGACAAACTCAACGATTGTGCACTTTTAGGGGCCTTTGATTGCAACGGCTTTTACAAATGGATACCATTGAAACGTTTCAGGTGGTTGGTTGCCATCTCAATTTGAGGTATTCTAATTTCTACCATTGTATTTTATGGAAGTATATTCATGTAATCTGCTATCTCCTTTTCATCATCTCTTAATGTTGTCACCTCTTCAACCTTTTACTGCCTAACACTTGTGTCACATTCATATTACCATAACATGATCTGTTAAATGATATCTGCTTTTACTGTACACTACAATCAGAGGGTCTGACTCTACTAATCACCACTGAATCTGATTCTTCTACAAGAGGGTCACCAGAACTGAAACAGTGATCATTTTCCAAATGCAGTATATGTCATAAATAACTCATAGTGCAATAGAAACGCAAATATTATGATTTTCTGCTATATAATCATCAAAAAATCAGTCAAGTATAATGATGAAATATTTATTACATTTTCTGCTAAATGTATATTTTAGTTTGTTATGTGTGTGTATGTTTGTAGCAATATTTCTGCTTATAGTTTGCATTACCTTCTACTTGATAACCATAGTTGGAAATTGGACTAAACACTATAGTGGGCTAGGGCTACACTATTCTATTTTGGGGCATCATGGATGCATTGGCGTATTGTTTCCATTATGCCCCAACCCTGGATAGTCAGGAAGGTCACTGACAACGGGCTACACATAGTGTAGACAAGGCCTTATGTCCATGTCCCCAATCCATTGATTCTCACCATTCTAGTAATCCCTGCGCATATTTTTCTATGTTGTAGGTATGATTAAAATACCTTCTATTAGTGAGACCTCACCACCTCTGCTATGGTATAATGTCTAATGTAGGATCTCTGGTCTACCTGTGCTTATCCAAAATGTAAGAAACATATTACCTAACGCTATTGCCTAACGCTAGAGAACACAAGAGGATAATAATTGAATTTAATCTGAATTTAATCTTTCAGCTTGCAGTTTGTTGTAAACTTTACCTTATACAATAGTTTTTGCATACATCTGCTGAGTGAACATCTTTTAGAACTCACATTTCAATTTAAATAAATATTTAGAATATGAATTGTGCAAGCTTTCACAGCAAGCTACCTGTGTAATTAAAGCTAGAGGCTATTTTGGTGCAGGTACTGCCAGCACAAGCAAAATTCATATGCAAAAAAAGGCAAATGAACGTGAAAAAGTAAATCACAAATTAAAAATATACCAACCCCCCCCCCCCCCCCCCCCCCCCCCCCACCTAACCTTTTTTTTGCAACATCATGCTTTTGTATTGTGGTTGCTGCAGGTTAAGAGCTTGGCCACACCTGCGCGGCGCTGCGGCGAGTGCAGGTGGCCGCTTCTATTCAATTCAATAGCTTTGTCCCCACTCAGGCAGGGGGCCGCTGTCTGAAACACGGGTTCTCCACGAATGGCACTCATAGACATGAATGGACGCGGCCAAAAATCATGTGTGGACACGATTTTTAACCATGTCTATTCATTCTCTATGGACAAGAACAGGGGTAGCTGCATTCACTCTGCGGCGGAACCACCCCGCAGCCAGCCGCCAAAGTGGTAAAAAGCCCTAACATAACACTCTATTGTTTTTACATTGCTCTCCAGCACACAAATTTTGCAAGGTCCCAGCTAACCTGCCTTGCAGCACAAATTATGCACTCAGCACATTGTGCAAAAATGCTTAATCACCTGGGCGTTACGGGCTTTTCACACAATTTTTTATGGTGCAAAAAGCCGCTGCCCATGCAATTAAGTGAGGTTTTCTCCATTTCCCAACATCTTCATTTAACAAGTGGTCATAGAAGTTGGACAGATCTGAGTAGATTTGAACTTATACATCATGTCATTTTATATGTAGCCGTTATACAAAAAAAAATTTCGGGGGGTATTTTTAATGTCTTTCGTTTGATACATTCTGTGAAAGAAAATATTAAACTAGATTTCTCTACAACGTTCAAGGGTTTCTTCTTTACATGACAATTACTTATTTTTTTCATCACACTAAAAAGCTTTCATATCATATACCTCCTATTTGCCCACAAGGCCTTTTAGTTGAGAAAAACATTACATTGAACCTGTCATTGTTTAATTTATGTATTTATCCTAATAAACACTACACTTTTCTAAACAAAGGTTGACAGCTTTGTTCTTAGGCTCAGTGAATATCACAGTGCATAATGAAGTAATATGCCAATATTTCTGACATTCTTTTACTAATAATTTTAAAATAATTGTGTAAGATAAAAAAAATATTTAAACTGTACAAAATCCAATTTAATGTATCACCTTCGCATTCTGAGTCAAGCCACACCTTTATCCAGTTAATTTTAAATAGGTCTTTTTGTTATCCTTCTCTGATGTTAGAATGCATTGAATTGGTTCATAAATTTTTATCCTCCAATTCACTTGCTGCTAAGTACTAAGGGGTTAGTCTAGTTACATTAATAATGAATCCAAGTACATAATCATTATCACCTCCTCAGTATGAACAAATGTCTTGGTGCTGTGATTATGTATCTTAATATTTCTATAGTACTATTACAAACCTACCATAATTAACTTTTAGATATACCTTCAGTTCCCCCCATCCTATTCTTTCACTATGAACACCAACCTATCACATACATTGACTAATCCATCCATGGTCCCAGGAGCCCGGTAAAGTGAACACCTCCAATAGTCCATATTTCAGTTCTAATAGTGCCTCCTACAGTGTCTGCCTCCTCTCAGAGATGTCTAGTCTCTCAGTGACACCCAACTTTAAGTGTATTTTGTTCTAGAGGGCAAATTAGAGAGAACTCCCTAGAAAAGTCAAGTGCATTTTGCATTTTGCTAGGTGTAGATCAGTGGTGGACAACTGAGTTGATATGGAGGGTCACAAGTGCGGCCCTCAACATTTTCAATCTATACTGAGTTGTATAAGCATTTATAATATATATGATATTAACCTTCCTAGCGCACTGGCCGTTATAAACGGCGCGAAACGGGCAATCGAGGCAGTGTACAAAGTCAGTCTCTCCCTCCCTCCGGGGCTCTTCATGCAGCCGGTGTCATAATTGACACCGGCTGCGTGAATGGGAAAGCCGGCGCTCCTCCATTAACATGGAAATGCTGCAGCGATGAAGACAATCGCTACAGCTTTCCGGGGAGGCATAGGGTCTCCCCGCTGCCGGCTTCCCCTGCGGTTGAAAGGACCCTGTTCAGTGAACGAACAGGGTTCGTCTCAACCACAAGGGAGGTTAAGCATATATAATCACAAGTTGAATATAAGCATACAGTATATAATCAAAGGTTATGTGCTTCGTAGATATCATCAATGCCCTTGCCCCTTTTCTGAGGTTATGTGCCACAATATATATTATACAATCATACCACGTTTGTTGGTTAAATAGTGGGAGCAAGTCTCTCGCCTCCTCTCTTCTTCTCTAACAAGATTCCGAGCAAAGACTCATCAGGGAGGGTCAAGGGATAGGTTAGTTCCTTTCCCCTGTGTGGTAACAGTTAGGTTTCAGGGGTCGCAAGTGGAGAACTGAGGGGGGCCACCGATAATACATGTAGATAATACATGTCCTTGCCTCTTGTTCTATGGGTGAAATGTGTCATACTGACTTACATTTTCAGAGTGTTATTGAGACACTCAGATGTAATCACTAGCTGAATAATAAAGATAGTTGGGAAATGTTGACTAAATTATTAGGGGGTTCATTGCAAAGCCACTGAACAAGCTATTTTCATAACAAGTTCACTATTTTAACAAAATGTATGCAGGAAACTACAGGTGCTAGAGCAATACTCTCTTTTGTTCCCACAACTCATGTCTTGATGATGATACCATGTTCAGAATTTTTGCAATATATTCACAAAGTCAAATAGTTGATATTTTAAAATATAAAAATAATTCAACCTTCTCTACTGAATGGCATGTATTTTTCTACAGCATTATATAGAATAAGGATTTGCCATGTTTGCGTTCTTTAGAAATATATTAGAATTTTTTTCAATAAAAGCTTTAAATGTGAATTATTTGAAAGGAATATTTTAACTGACCTAAAAGACATAAAAATTGGTTTATATTTACTTGCGTATAGTTTCACACACGTATGATTTTGGAAATGATTTGATATTGTTTTACCTTACAACCACTGTGAATTTTGAGATGATACAACCTATAATAATTTTATTATGTTAAGCCATGTTATTATGCTAAGTATCCTCTATCAGTTAAACAAGAAACTACACGAATTGCAGAAGCCATCCTTCACAAACTGCTCTGTATTCCTGCCTGAGAGCGCACCGTTAAGCGATTGCCTTAAAAGAAAATAAAGAAATAACCAGATGTTTAAATTCATCACACTATATTTCCTTGTAAATTCCAGTCATTTTGCATAAATGCCTGCATTCCTGTCATTCACAATGCACTTCAAGCACCTCGTTCAGGAATAAAAAAGAGCAGCAATTTTTTGTGAAGTATTAAACTAATTTTCTCTTGTGAAGCTGCAATAATATTTAGGCATTTTGGCTGCTTCCTTCGTTTTGAAAAATTGCTCTGCTACCGACGTGTGGAAATTACAGTGTAGCTGATTTGATCTGCCTGTATTTTATAACTACTTGCCATTTTTTCCCCTAAAACACAAAGTGAACTTTAGACTTCATTCCCCGATGCGTATTTTTAAAGCCTTTTCATACTTTTGAGGTTACAGTTTGTTTTTTTCCTGACCTTCTAATATATAAGTGGCAGAATGTTAGAAAATATTAAAGGCCAAGTGGTTTAAAAATCACACAGCTGTGGCTGGAGAAAAGAGTTACAAAGCATGCCTGTGTTAAATTAAAGTTCCTAACCTTTGTGTGTCCTGCTGATTAAAAATTCTTTTCAGTAGACCCTGCCATTGAAATAATTCTTACAGAAATAATTCATACAGCTCTGGCCATTCAGATATGGTGATTAAAGGGTTTCTCCAGCTGAAGCTGCAGTTCACTTTTTCCCATCTGTATAGATTAATGCCAATGTAGTATGAGCCCATAATGATGGCTTTGTTTATATATTTCCTTCACATGATTTGGTATTTTGCAAACAGAATTTTGCACTCTACCATTGAAGTTAAAAGATAACACCTGATAATTTTATGTTACATTGGTTTAGCTTAGATTGGAGTTTGCTGATACGTTGCAGGTGATCAGTGGAAAGATGACAACAAATTAGTGTAGACTGGGAGAGTGTAGTGATTGTGAGATCCAGTGTATGCAGCACCATGCAGTCTGAGCCACATCAAGTCATTGATGTTACCAGTCTTGTCAATTGTAAATAGAATACTCAGTCCATCCAGTTGTCCAGTCATTGGTTTAGACATTGCATAAGCTCCTCCTGTTGTTTCACTTTCTTCACCTCTGAAGAAGCCAGATTAATAAAACCAAGACACTACTACAGCTAAAGCTGGGCATAGACACTTAGATGGGAGGGCAATCACACATGGCCAGTCATTCATTCTGAGAATCAGTCACGCACCCTCCACCATATACTTGGGGACCAAAGTAATGAGATTAGCCCAAAAAATAAGGACAATCAATTTGGCCGATCAATTTATGAACCGATCTATGGTGGGCATGTTGCTGTGAAATCTGCCGCAAATCTAACCATCTATGTCCAGTTTAAGCTGTTTTTAATATTTTCAATTTCTGACAATGTGGCATAGTTTATTATTCAAAAACGGAAATGTGCGTTGAGAAAGAAGATTAGATGTATTTTTATGAAAGATGATAGTAACAAGGTTCCAAAGAAGTTGTGGTTCACAATTTCCTGATTAGATCTTGCTTGCTCCATATCTCCAACAAGTACCAACACCTTGTTCTTGGCATAGTGTTAATTTACAATTTATATCACTCTAGTGGCCTAAGAGTAAGATTGATCGAGTTTAATTACAATAGTAATTAAACTCATAAAAAAAAGAAAAAATAGGGTACATTAGATAACCATATCTAGGCTCATTAGATAACCATATGTATATACAGTGGATAGAGAATAAGGAAATAATTTAACTTTTAAAAAATGTTACAACCATTGTGACCTATTACCTGTACAAATTAAATTAAAAACAAAACAATTTAATGAGTGGCTGTCTTTTCTTAGATAGGGGTCTATCACAATGGCATATCTTGACTTCCTGGCAAAGGCTCTTCAAATTGGTTTTATTTTAACTACGTCGGTGCACAGCCCCTTTTAGGTCACCCCTTTTCAGATTTTCATTTGAAATTTGAGTTTGGGCTTTTGCTAGGCCTTCCAAAACCTAAATTTATATATGGTTAAGCCATTATTTTGTTTATTTGGATGTGTTCTGAGGTCATTGTTTCTAGCAGAAACCTGAATATTGTGGACCAAAGGGGGTCATTATTTGGAAATGTTCATAATTACCTTCATATTGACTAATGCCCCAGATCCTGCTGAGAAAAAGCAAAAATAGGATGCTGTCAACACAATGCTTCACTTTGGGTGAAGTGTTGTTTTAGTAATTGTGGCCAAAAGTTTACCTAGTTTTAATCAGACCATAATGCATGTTCCCACATGCTTTAGGGAGACTTTATTTAGAGTTTATTTACAGTATTTTTTATTACTGTACACCCAATAAGAATTTATTCTAAATTACGTCAAATGGGATGTGGTATTGTAATTTTTTTTATATTATTCTCCTTACCAATTTGTTTGTTTTATTGAATTATATAGGTTATAGGTCACATCAAAGATGTGAAAAGTTTTGAAATCTTCTTCTTAAAAGAAAGAGGAGTCTTTTGAACATTGTCATGGGCCATTGTAGATGAACTACAGACCGGTCATAGTTTAAATTGTTTAGCCATAAGTGACTGTAGATGACTTAATTAGCAATTCACTGATGTCTGTTCTGCATTATTTCATGCAGAATGGAATTTGTCTAGGCTCTTTACAGTCACCTCACATTACCATAAAGATGTCATGTGAATGTGTGAAGCAGCTTCCCATCTACTCTATAAATAATAACACTGACTCATAAGACCTAAAAGTCAAGAGTCTAGACAATAAGTAGGCGGTTGCATTTTATAAGACGTGCTCAGGGTCTTGATATTTCGCTCTATAATTAAGGAATCTTATTTCAAGTTGAAACCCTAAACTAGGTTTGATTAACCTGACCTCGTTTCCATGTTCTACCTACATAGATAACTGTTACTAGCACAGAGTGGACATATCTGTTGCGTGTTCTTTTATGGGTTATACCATCTTTTATTCCTCAAATTCTAAAAACTTTATATGTTATATTTTTCCTCTAAGCCTATCTGAAATAAAATGCTTGTCTAACCTTCCTGTGACAATTCAATTCAGTGAATCAGCAGCACTGTTCACTGATCTTAGTAAATAAGGACAACAGTCATTAGCATCTAAAAACAATTTGAGATATGCAAAGAAAAGGTATATGTAAAATAGTCTGTGCTAGTGAAGCACAGCCATAGGTTTGCAGACGTGTTCCTAGATTCAAGTATACTTTCAAACTTCAAAGACTTCTTTCTGTCCTTTTTTTCTTCTACACATTTTCAAAGGGCACCATAAATATCTTCTAAATATGCATGTATTCCTGAGGTGACTTTCTAAAAAGGGAATCCCTCACCACAATTATTTTAAATGTACAACACTACAGAAAAAATATGTAAAAAATGTACAGAAGAGGAAGTGAAGGGAATTCTAATGAGACATTGATTGTAAAAAGTTGAGAACAGTTTTACCCCTCCTGTTGCCTAAGGCTATGTCTCCACTGCATTATCAGCTCTGTCCAGTCCCCCTGCGCTAAGCTTATTCCTTGGCGGAGATCTGAAGGAGCCAATCCACATTACCTGTCTCGAGCACCGGCTGTTCTCACTTCCTTCTGCATCTGCGGATTGGCTCAATGCCGTCTGAACAGAGGACCTGCCAGGCACGTGTGTATGTGCTCCGTCGGGACCCCCGTCAAGCACTGTGCTTAACACAAGGGGTCCCCACGGATCACACAACACAGTGGAGACATAGCCTTAGATATATTAAACTATAGATAGAAAGTGTTATTTGCCATATATACTTGAGTTTAAGACAACCAGAAATAAGCCAAGGTACCTAATTTTAGAAAAAAATCTGGAAAACTGAATGACTCGAGCATAAGCCTAGGTGGAAAATAAAGCAGCTTAAGGCACAGATACAAACAGCAAATGTGCTTTTGTTTTGAGATGTTATTATTTAATTCAGCAGATTTGTAAGTTAATTACAAAGCCCCTGGACATGGTATCATCACTAGAAGTGCTGGAGATATAGAGAAGGGTTGTTGGGACCATTGTAAAGAAAAAAGTATTGCTCTAGCATATCAAGTTTTTGCACAAAATGTTCAAAATTGACTTGACTTTGAACCTAATTTATGCAAAAACTACATATGCTAGAGCAATAATTTTTTTTCTAATGTTACCGCAACCCTTCTCTACATCTTCAGCAAGTTTGGTGATGATAGCATCTTCAGTGGCTTTGCCATTCACTCTTAAAGTCCACTTTCAAAATGCTGTGATTTAAATATCTTGATATAAGCCGAATTTTATTTTTTGAGCACATTGCAGGTGATGAAAAATTTGGCTTATATTTAAGTATATACGGTATATTAAATCAGTATTTTTTAAGATCAGTTACAGTTTTCCTGCAAGCATACCCCCTTGCCTTTTAGTCAATGTTCCCTTGTCTGCAATATCCTATTACCTACAAAATTAAGACGTTTGCAAATATTTTTATTTTAAAATAACAGTGGCATTTTAAAATCCTAACTTTACAGTTAATCTTATTTTTTTCGTTTAAGCTTTTTGATAATTGATAGTTTTATTACTAGGTTTCCATGTTTTTACTGTTTTTCTTTTATAGTTGATCATAGTATTGCTAATAGGCAATTCTCAGATGTAAGTTTTAGGAAAACAAATTAATTAACAAATAATTAATTCTACTTAGTGGATAATATGGTACTTAAGTAATTAAGGAAATAATGGAAAATAGATTTCTAATAATCTAACTCACATTTTTTTGCTAGCCCTTAAAATAATTACTGGCAGACAAGTACCCACATGACATAAAAAGGTGTCTTCCTAATCAACTAGCTGCTGTTTTCAGGATTTCAGTCCAGGCTTTAAGCTAGCCATACAGGGGTCAACTTTTGCATCGTCTTGTGCGATTTAAATATCGATAGTCAATCTAACATAGATTGATTGTATTACCACAAAGTGTGATCGATTCATTTACTTAGTCCTGTGCACATGCTCCATAGTGCCATTGCATACAAATCAACGAAACACCTAGAAACCCAAAACATTTCCCAACATGTCTGATCACTTTTCGATTGATTTGAAGTGAGATTTCAATCACTTTTGGACAATCATACCAGGTGTACGAGAATCGATTCATGCAGGATCTACAAAAATTTTGATTGTTTTAAATGTATCGAACATAAATATCGAACCATGTATGGCCATCTTTAGGCCATCCTAAATGCCAACCTTCATAGAGGTCCAGAGACAGACACCCAACTCAAATTTGATACACATAATAATGGAGACTCACTGTTCATAAAAAAAAATACAAATATTCGAATTGCATTCAAAATGTTTCTTTGTTGAGTATGTTGATAAGAAGATTTTGGATCACCTCTGTGCATTAATATTAAACTTAAAAGGAATGGTTTGGATTGCATCTCATAGAAACATTGAACTGAGTGTGGCTATCATTAGGTCAGGCCAAAACATGCAAAAGAAATGACTTTTGTTATACTTTTAGGTTTGATGGCCTCCCATCATTTTGCTATTCAGATTAACTGCACTGTAGCTAGAAGTAACAAAAATAATTCCCGACTTCTTGCATTGAATGAAGACATAAGGGATATACATAAATTCTCTGTGTCAACTATTATATATAACATTATATATATATATATATATATATATATATATATATATATATATATATATATATATATATATATATATATATATATATATTCAGACCCACACTTGTATTTAGTCTGTGTTTTGTGTAAAGCTCACATCTGTTTTCTTTCTTACTGTAGAATTTATCTGGATGCCCAGGCAAGACCGGGCGAAGTTTCTGAATGGTCCCATGTTGGGATGATGTCATCAGGCCTTGAGTACTACATTTTCCCTAGTACAGGATATATACACAGAAACACAACTGGAGAGATGGCACTCTGGGGACTGCAAATGTTTCAATCTCTTCATCTCATGAACCTGCTGTGCTATATAAAATCTACCGCTTTTTTCTTTACAAGAAAATTATGTGCAGACCTGTATTGCTTTTATTGTTGCTTTGTCATTATTTTTCCTTTTGCATTGGGATTGTGGGGCACATTTTTAGTTCACCTTCATGTTTCTTTTTATTTGTGTTTAGTTGAAGCTAACCATAGTAGAGGTATTAATGGTTGAATTTATAAGTATTTACTTTTGTTTTTATTATGGCTCAAAAGAGATTGAACGTATGATTAAGTGAAAAAACGTTTGGTACCTATGAGAAGAAAACAATTGTGGCTAATAACATTTTACGGACGGTAATATATATGGTTGGATTTTAGCACATGTTGAATGTTAAGGTAGGGTTTTATTTGGTACTGAAGTCAAGTAAATTTCATGATGTACATAATGTAAAAGAGCAGCTGACTAAGGTGATTATGTAGAATTTTTGTGATGTCTCCCTTTGTTAAACTGATTATATCTATTTTCGGCAATAACTTAAGGACGACAAATTTTTGAGTCCTCGGTTTTTATAAGTGCTTTTTTTTTCTTGTTAAAAGAGGTGATATTCTAAGGTTTTATGAAATTCATTCTTAAAACAAACAGAAGTGCTGTAAATAACCTTCCATAACTACATGTAAACTCTTAAGAGAAGAGAATATATATATATATTTTTTGTAAGGGCAAGCAGTCAGTAGCATCTCTAAACAATAAAGGGGATCGATAACAGCATTGTTAAAATTAAACCCTAAAGGAGTTGCCACAATGTGCCCTATTAGTTAGATTAACACTGTTAAATTTGTTGTGTAGTTGTTTAGACCTGATAACTGTACTAGCGTCATACCAGCATATTACCTATTTAAACTATGTGCACAGCTTACAAGTCTAGTTCTATTTTTGTTGGTTTGTGGATAAAGAAAAAAAATACACCCAAAATGAATATGAAGCTACAGTTTAATATTTAAAGTATTTAAAGATTGAAGAGCATCATTTTTTTCTATATTTAAAATAGGTCAAACAATTGTCCAGTCATTTCAGCTGCTCTGTATGTGTTCTTTTTCTTCCTGTTGTCTCCAGTTACTGACATATGCCATACAGGAAAGGCATCATTCACCCTACGTTCCATAATAGTTGGGGCTTTTTTTTTCTTCACTAATTAGGAATTCAAACCATTTGTTTTAATACCTCAGTGCTCTAACTATCACAATAGAGAAGATTTAAAAAAATTATTTATTAAAGAAAAAATAATAACAACAAGGGTATGGAACATCATTGCACTGTGACTGGTAGGGAAAACTGACAGTTTCCTATTTGCACAAACTTATTTTGGCTGTTTTATATTTGGTCCTCTCTGGGGATACTTATGAAGGATATTTTAATTTTATTTTCTAATATCAATTAAAAGTCCTACAACAGCAACCTAGAAGTATGACTTGGTGTATATGGCATTAACACCTTACTGTTGTATGATATTTTTTTTTATATATAAATATATATATATATACCAAGTTTTAATATTTTTTTTAACTGTTACATGTATAAAATTGGTACTTTTCTTTTAATACAGCCAGTACAAGACACTGAATGCTACATTTCTGAGACAAAAGCTGCTGCACTCCTATTTTTTATAAATATTAGTGAGACGTAGTGATACCATACGTAATCTAGAAAAGACATAGATATTACTGAGTAGGGGGCAAACATACTGACCTTAAAAACTTTCTTTTCCTTTCTTTAGTGTTTCTATGAGAATGTGGAAAGTCACTTTTTTGTTTTAATTTTGTTTCCACATAATGATTAAATGACTTTAAATAAATCAAACCAAACAGCTATATGTAATTAAAAAAGTAAAAAAAAAATATAAAAAGTGAACGTGTTTCCCCAAAGTTAAATCTTTAAAGTCAGGGGATTTTTTAAAAGCAAATATTTTGTTAATGTTGATAATGTACTGTACTTCCATATATTATATGAATATATATATATTTACATATATATAAATATTTTCTTTCCATTCCCAGTCACCTCATAGCATATTCTTTTTGTCCTTACCAGTATCTTAGCAGTGTAAATAGTGGCTGTTGTGTAAGTGTGCTTTCCTGTTGCTAACATACTAAATTCATTTTCTCTTCTAAATATTGGTAGATGTGTAGAAATTAAAGTAACAGACACAATTAGATGCATTTCTTCAGATTTAGGACCAGTAAGGATAGAACTTTCTTTAAGTTTTTTTTTAATGAAGTAAATATGATTTGTTATTTTATTGATCTGAAGTGGTTTCAACTAACCAAAGGTCTCACAATGTTAAAATGCTGGCAATCTCTAATAGGCATTTTGCAGATCTCCCTACCCTCCCTTGATTTTAAAAGGGGAATGCCATACTACCTTAAATGCTAATGCTATATATGCAAAACTGGATTTTTTTATTTATTTTTTAAAGAGGGAGGCATGGTATATAAAATGATTTTACTAAGATGAAACAAATATTTTTTTAAGAATGCTCAGATGAAACAGATAATCTGTGTGAATATGTTTTACATGTTTCTATATAAGAGTCCCATTGCCCCATAGATGAAATGTGGAACCCGCTTTTAATGTTTTTAAATGTGGCTACTTAGATCAAGGTTTGCTCTAGTTCCCTGCTCATCTAGTGCTTTCATGGTTGTGTATACTCTGCTAGCACAAAGCTTGTCTCTTTATTTTATTCAAGGGCAAAGGGTCGTGCCTCCAGAACACAATTATACAATTGTGTTTTCTCATTAGATCGCTACACCAGCATTCAATTGTTGATCCTTTTCTTGTAGAAGGCATACAAAAAAGTTATTATAATTATTAGGTTAATAGAAATCATTTAACACATGATTTCACTTTTTATTTAATGATTATACTCCCTTTACTTCATATTTTTACTTCTGACCACCAGCTGACCAGTGAATGTTTTAAGCAATACTAACCCTTTTCATGGTTGTGTAAGTTTCTCACCTGATTCTTATGGCAAGACTGCTTTTTATTAACTGGAAGTCATTTCAGGAGACAATCACACTACTATCTGCCAATTGTGAATATGTTATTCCCATTACATGTTCCAAACCTTCCACATAACAATATCCATCTGAATGGACTTTCAAAATGAGGTTCAAGGGATACTGAACAAGATTCTAAATGAATTTAAACATATTGAAGTTTTAGCCGTATTTCAGTTCATTAATAATAAAATGCCTGCTTAGGAAAACACAAAAACATTACCCCAAAGTCTATAAATTACACGTGATTAATTAGCATGATATTAATCAGTTTCTTTAGTGGAAGAAGCATTTTTTGTGCTACAGCACCAAATAGAATACATTTTTGTTTTACTGTGCGATTTTACTACAGTTAGTCATTTGTACCAGAGTATCAATTAATATCAGTATAGTGGGTAAAACTTTTTTAGAATAGTTGTGATATCTAATAGTATCATAGATCTTTTAGAAATTTGCTTATATTATGTTGGCTTGCTGCTAGGACAATAGGTGCTTTTTTAAATACCACAGACCTGACAGGTCTTATGTAAGGTTACCAACTACCCCATAAATACACACTTACCATAATTGTGATGTAATGCATAATTATATCAATGCTACCATCATTCAATCTAAAGTTAGACACTAATATTGTCTTGTTGTAGTTGATGACCTCAGTCTTTCCTCTATTTGTTAGTTGGTACAGTATGTATCATTGAAAACTCTCCTTCTCTGCTGGTTGGAGAACTAGATAAGAATCAAGTTATAGTAGTGTATCATTTTCTAAAAATTGTTAAGATACATGGCATGGAGTGTGAAGATAGATGCACTATGGCAGTCTTTTGGGTCTTGTATGTTTCATGATGCATTTTAGCTTAATGGAAAGAATGTGTCCTGCAGTTTGGGAATATAAGGCACAACCAACAATAAAAATACATTTTACTGTCAATGGTCCACAAAGAGATATGCCTATTTGAATATATAAGACTTGTATCAATGATTGTCTTCTTTTTGTTGTCTATATGGAATATACAGACTTGAAGCTCCTAAACTCTAAAATTAAGCTACCTTATGTCCTCACATAATTACATTGTCACTCCCGCCAGCATTGGCTGAATACATGGATAAAAATGAACATGATTGCTCTCTCAAAGAAGGAGGTCAGTAGCTGATTTATCCATCAGCTACTGACCTCCTTCTGCACCCCCATCATTTCCTATTGCCCAAGTTCCCTGTAGTGGCTCTCTGCAAAATCAGAAGCCTGTTTATTTCTGTGATCAGCAAATATCATGAGTATATTTCACCTCCATGACACAAAGGATATGGCTGGCTGGATTAAAAAAAAATAAGGTTAAAGGAACCTTTTCAATCTAGAGAGACACAGCAATGTTTTACCTATGGGATGTTTTTGTGAGTTTAGATCCACTTTAGAAAAAACAGCATCATGGGCTCCTCATCCATCATAGTTCCCTTATTAGAATGTGGTAAGCTTAAAAGATTGGTATTCTTATACTGATCTATATTTAGTTAACTTGACTCAATTTAAACTTAGATAATAATCAGAGCACAAAGCAGACATGCATGCATTTTATATGAATTTTATTCTGAGTATATGTATAGCTTACGATAAACAAAATTAAATTTGTGAATCCATACAATATACCCAATAACCACATATATGGTTATTTCCGATAAATATATTTGTTCTTTTGTGTCCATCTATAATTGGTTGATGATCTTTTTGTTTACATTTTTATTATTTGACTGAAAAAGATCCTCATTTGTTGTGGGGCCACCTTAAAGCAGACCTATACTAGCCAAACCCTTTGGAGGTCCCCAGGTCCATTTAAGTCAACACCTCATGATCCTGCTGGATCCCCCAAACATTTCTGACAAGTTGTGCAGAGCTCTTAATTTTCTGATCTGTTAAAACTTACCCCTAGTTCACCAGACTCAATCTTATTTGGCAAGATAATTAATGGGCAGGATCACTGGTCACGAAGAATGTGTGCAGGCATAGGTGAATTCAGAATGTGAGCATGAAAACAGTTGCATAATATAGCACCCTGTTTTTGTTACTCTCTTAATATCAAAATGTCAGGGAAGGCACCCGAATGTGGTTTAATAAACGTTAAGCCACTTAAGCAGGTGAGCAGATTTAGTTTAAAACGTTTCCCTTATGACCACCCTGCCATTTTGTAATAAAACAAAAAAGCCCTTTAATATTTACCTGTGCTACAGAAATGAGCATCATAATCTCAAGTAAATAAAGTATAAAAACGAACAACAATATAACTACTTATATGAAAATCCACTAGATGCAAACAGCACATAGCAGAGACCAACAAATGTAATATTTACATCTAGAGGTGCTTCATGTGTGTAGGTCTATAGTTGCTCTTTTAACTTTTTTGTGTGTACATCAGGAGCAGCCTCAGCCTTGAGTGTGTAAAGTGGTGCCCTTAACCATCAAACCAACAAACACTTGAGTTGTAAGTGTAAAATATGACATAACAACGTACATAAAAAATCCGAGTTTAGGTATTATATGTCATTATCCAAATCCATTCAGCTGAGATGATCAGACCAAATGGCAAAACAAAACGAACACCTTCAAGGGGTAAATATTGGAAAACATAATATGTGGATATATTATATAAAGCATATATAGGAAAAAGACAGGGTGGTTGGGAATAGGTGTTTTCCACCCATTTTATCTGTCATTCAATCTGTGGGTAAGAAAGTGGCCTCACAATAAATGTATGTTATGAACTCCGAATGAGAACGTATATGCACATTTTTCTCAATTCGGTAGAAAGAAAAACATCTCTGTCCCGGGGCTGATTCTTCATTTAAAGTTTGTGGGGCTTGTGACACACAAACTTGTGAAGCATGTAAACACAGAAGCAGTCTGAGTATTGCATACTGCCTGTGGCCACAGGGCTAGTATATAAAATAGCAACTGTAGGTATAATGTTAGGCTACAGTTAGGATGAATTATAGGTAAAGAAAACAAAAATCTGTAGTAAGTATTTTATTTTTAAAACTGTAACAATAGCTGGCCAGTCCAAACCTAGTTCTAATACTTTTCTTTTATTCTCACGTACCTTTATGAAATAACAATGCTCATTAATACAGAGCAAAATTCAGCTTTACTTACATAAAACTGTGATGGCAAAGCAAACTGGATGAGCCACGTAGTCGTCATTTGCTGCTTGACAAGCCTAAAAAAGATGGCTACATCTTGTAGCTTACAAATGACACTGGGTATGCCCATCAGCTTTTGTCAAGAGTGTGTCATCAATGAGTAGAAATCATGTTTGGGAACATTAGCTCACTTTCTGTTGCCTACATATTTTATATTAAGTAATGACTGAAACTACTGAAAACTACTGAAATCATTTCATGTCATGGTTTACTACCAATGGTAATGTTTTTTTGTAGACATCCACGAAAACAGTTCTTGAAAAAGATTGGCACAACCATGCTAATCAGTGCCTTTGTATAGTGGAACAAGTAATGTACAAGCAATACTGGACTTTAAGTGCACTGTTACCATTAAATACGAGTGAAGCGCCTTTATATTACACTGAGGTAAACCCCTATTAGAGTGGCTAGGCCTTCATTTGTCTGTTTTGTTCTGTTATATATATTTTTTTATTGTTTTTAAGACACTATTAGAAAGGTATCCAATGCTTTTTGTAACGTTGAGCTCAAGCACTTGATGAAACCCTAGTGCTAAAAATCTATCTAGCACTAAGAGTCCCTTACATAGAATGTAAAAAAAAGAAACAAAGACACAATTAAGTGTTTGAATTGGATTTCCACAAATAAAATAGTATGTATCTGTTATAACAGCAGACCTAAGCAAACTGTACAACCACAGTGCAGGGTATTCCGATGGCTACACCTTCCATAATAGGAGACAAGTACACCATCTTCTAAATGTCTAAATTGTTAGTGCAGATACCAGCCAATAAATGAGCACGATCCCCTTGGTTAAAATGAAGCTTGACTTATCTTTTTTCCCCTAGGTTTCATTTTGTTCACTTTAAGTTGAACTTGTAGCTTGGACTTTAAGGTAGCATGGCTCTATCACTGTCATCCTGTTTATCATTGTACAGCAGTTTACAGCTGATGAATGAGGCACATTGTACTAGACTAGTTCAACCGTTGGGTAATTGTTGGTTATGACGACCTGAAAGGTGTACTAATTTGTATTTTATTTTAGTTTTTCAGGAGTAAAATGCCATTTTTTATTCTTAAGTGTGAATGAGGGCTAGGGATGTAGCCACACAAATGTTTTAAATGTTTGCCATAACATAAGCAAGACTTAAGCAATATTATTTATTACATTGGTAATGTGTCATCCATTGTTCGATGTGTGATGTACAACTGTTTACAAAAAACACTAACTTGTATTTAACTTGAAAAATAAGTGTCTTGTATGGTATTCCTGAAGGTAATTGTACCATGTCTGTAACTTATGTAAAATGATTTTCTAAGGAACTTAATGAATCTGTGATAGCACCAATATCATTTTGCTTTACCAAGATATTCTGTACATACAATTCTGTTCATGAGTGTTCAGAAATCCAACGATTAACTTTTGTGTTAACACTAAGATTTCAGTATGTTAAGCAATACTTCTCTACACTGTAATGACTTTACCAAAAATAAACTGAAACGTAAAAACAGAATTACAAAGATTAAGTCACCCAAGTTGCCCATCCAAACGTATCACATATTACTGAACAATCAGGATGTACTGTTCTGTAGATTATTTACGTTTTTTGTTTTTTTTCTTGATCTAACAGGGTAGATAGGGAATAACAAGAAATACAAGAGTCTCCAATGCTTACTATAAACTGCACAAAGCACCCAGTGCAAGATGTGTGCCTCTATTGGAATAAAAGAATGCTGATAAATCTAGAAGCTTATGCAGTTTAAGCACTAGAATGGCAAACAATTCATTGGTGGTTCTACGTATAACACAGATTAACGTTAATGGCACTGTGGCAGACCTAGCCCTTACTTTTATACTTTAGTATGAACTGATGAGAACTTTGGTAGTGACTATTTTTTTTATATATATACATATTTATGTATCTATATATATATATATATATCCATCTCTATAGATAGATATATATATCTATCTCTCAAGCATCGCATCTTTCAGGTCTTTGTGTATGGCTTCTCGAAGCCTTGTTGTAAAATACTATGTGGATGGGGGTCTCTCACATCATAGATGTGGAAAGTATAATTTTATATTTGTATTTTCAAATAAATAAGTTTGTGAAAGGTTTCCATCCTCTACTGTGGTCCAGAAATCAATGTGTTTGTCTGACAACAAAAAAAAAGAATAAATAAAATAATCTGTTTTGAAATGTGTTCTCTGTCTTTTTTCAAAGGTATTACTTTAAAAGTGTGTTATTGCTGTAATTTAAATGAAAGCTGTGATGACATAAAAAAATTCCTTAAAATGGTAAAAATGTATTGCTGTTTTCAATTTTGTTTTGGTTTTGCCAATTTAACATTGTCAAGACCTTCCTTGGGTATACTTTATATATACATCTCTTTCTCTGCTGTGGTCATTCAGTTGGACAGCTCAGGCCTCTCTGTTGCTATGTGTTTCAAGAGTACACATATCCTGTGCAAAGGAGGAGTTTTTTTTTTTATTATTATATGTCTATTTCATAAAATATTTGTTAACCATAAATATATTCAACCATTTTCCCTTATGTGGCGAATTTGATGCCAACATCCCAATAATTAATCTAACAAACAAAATCCACATCTCCCGCTACATACAGGTGATTCCCAAAAAATGTAATATTGTCCTGTATTTCAGTATTTCAACTTGTACAGCAAGTTTGGACATCTAAGTGATACCGTTTATTGGCTAACTGAAGTCATTAGAGAAGCAAGCTTTGGGGACATCCAGAAAGCTTGCTTCTCTAATGACTTCAGTTAGCCAAAAAAGGTATCACTTGAACTCCAAACTTGCTGTATTTAGCGATGGCTAACATGGTACAACACTTTACTAGTATTTCAACTTAAAAGGGGAAACTAATATATGAAATAGACTGATTGCAATGCCCACACTGCAAAGTACCAAAACCTGGTTCAATGACCATGAGATTAATGTGTTTGATTGACCAGAACACACGCTTGACTTGAACCCCATAGAGAATTTCTGGGGCATTGCCAAGAGAAAGATGAGAGACACCTCAGCAGTGCCACGGGATGATCATCCATGCCACGCCGCATTGAGCCAGTAGTTGATGCAAAAGCGTCCCAAACCAAGTACTGAGTACATATGCATGATTATGTTTTTCAAAGGTCTGACATTTTTCAAATTAAAGTCTTTATTTTATAAATTTCATGTAATATTCTTATTTTGATGTGAAGGTTTTTATAAGCGGTAAGCCATAATCTTCAAAATTATAACAAAGGCTTGAAATATTTCATTTAGCATGTAATCAGTATATTTCATACATTAGTTTCACCTTTTAATTACTGAAATACAGGAACCTTTGGACGATATAATTTTTTTTTCAAATCACCTGTAGGTAGTCTTCTAGCCCATCCTTCACCAGCCCTATGTTTAGAACCCAAATCACAGTAAGCGACAGCTGGTGGATCATCACTGCCTCTTGTTGTTCCTTGTCTAAGGTCCTCTGCATTAAGTCATTTATTGTGTAGTCACAATTATTTTGGTGACTCCTAGCCACATTTCAGGGTCATGGGCAGATTTAAAGAAAAGGAGTAGAAAAGAATAGTTGAGAATAGCGACTACAGCATCCAGTGTAGGGCCAGAGTAACACATGCAATTTGGTATTGCGATATCTGTGTCCTAGTTTTATAAAACCCCAGAATTTGTCTTGGGTTAGAGTTCCCTTGCATAAGTTCTAGTGAAAATGTAATTACTCTAAACAAATATAAATCTATGTACACCTTTTATAATACACCTTATGATATCATTCTATTACCTAACTTTTTACTATAAATTTTATATTGGCAGTTTTGCAAGCTTAATGAATCATCACAAAATTATGAAGAAACCAAAAGGGAAATTGACAGCTATTTTATCGCTCAATAGTGCTGAAAAAATCCTATTTCTAATACACTTCAAAGCTTATTTTACATTACAATGGTGTTGCTCATGCTTCATATGAAATTACATTTAGCTAAACTTCCAAACAGAATTATTTCTTTTTTCCCACTCACTCATTAATTATACTAATTTGAAATACCAATGGGATGTAATTGCATAATCTAAAATTGCATTCTTCAGTTTATGAACAAGTTTGGCTACTAGTTAACTAGTTCTTTTAGGATAATTTCTCCCTGGGCAAAACATAGCAGCGTTTTAAATATTATTGAAGGTCCAGATTTTCCTTGTAGAATACAATGTAGTAATGTGTTTCATCCAACACTGCTTGTTGTGCCCTGAATTCAAACACATAATAAAAAAAAGAGAAGCCACAGTGAGAAACTGAGATGCTGGAAGGAAGAAGTGCGAGAAGATAAGTAAGGAGAGAGGAGATGTTCTCAGCTGGGAATATACCTGTGCGGGTTCTGGACAGATCTTGTAGAATAATCAAACTCTGTGTTAATGGAAATGTAGAAAAGAAATGTTTTTTCATGTTGTAGAATTCACACATTTGCAGGATGATGTGTTGCTACCTGTTTTTCTAATTTAAAAAACAAATAAGTATGTTAAGAAGGAAGAGGGAG
Organism: Ptychadena robeensis; assembly: GCA_036250615.1. Lineage (NCBI taxonomy): Eukaryota > Metazoa > Chordata > Amphibia > Anura > Ptychadenidae > Ptychadena > Ptychadena robeensis. Next base: position 88,349,161 of record CM070033.1, read on the forward strand.
GGAGCAAAATCCATCCCCCATGCCATACATGCTGCTGCCTCCCCACACGAATGGCTTAAAAATAAAATAAGGAAAAATATACTTCGGCCCAGGCATCTGACATTTCAGGGAAGGATAGGGTGTTGTCCGTCCTTCTGAAGAATTAGGCCCCTTTCACACTAGCCACCCTCCACTTGCAGTTGCATTAGTGCATTTTTGCTGCACTTACGTCTCCAATACAAGTGTATGAGAGATGCTTGTGCTGTGCCTGCAAAAATGCCTGCTGCAGGTTGTTTTTGGTAATGTGCGGCATTGCGCTTTACAAACGCAAGTGCAGCTCTAGTGTGAAAGGTACACAGGTTTCCATGACCCTTGCTGCCCTGCACTGCAGTACTATACCACACCGCAGCTGCAATGCAGCTATAGTGTGAACAAGAATTAAAAATCCTGTCAGACTATATTCTGTTCCTCCTTGCTCCTTAGGCTTGTTGTTATGAAGTTATCTACAGTCTTTCCCTCGGCATTGTGTTTTCATGTACCTGTTATACAATATCTCATCAAAAGGCGTAAACTTCTGACATTGCGGTAAATCGTTTGCAAAATCTTTTCCTGGGACAACACTGAAGATAATACAAAGAATATGCATTTTTCTAAGTGGGGGCCGACATCCCAAATATACATATATAGAAAACAAACTACACATGGTGCGATAAGCATCCATGGGCAGCAGGAGATTCCCCCCAAAGCAATTCAGGGGCTAGGGAACTTTTAAGGCCACAATTCGGAATCAAAGTAACTATCAATGGACAGAATGTAAAAAATAAAGATATGTTTATTGTAAAATCATAATAACAATACAGCATGGCATAGCTCGGTTGGCTGACATCAATACATAAAATAAATACATAGAGTAAATACGATCACAAGGTACAAATAAATAGACAGTAGGTAAATACATGGGTCATGATTGTAAACAGTGCTAGGATAGGGAGCCTATCACATAGGATCCCCTTCACCCCAACGTGCGTTTCGTGTATATCCTTCATCAGGGGGTTTATATCTATCCAATACAATTCCATGTTTATGATTATGTGTATGGTGCCAAGTCAATGGAGCACAGCAGCCATAGCCCCCCATTTGGGGCTATCCCAGGCCAAGAACGAGGGGCCAAAGAAAGGGAGTAAGGCAGCCGACAGGACCATGTGCAGCAAGGGTCGACCTGAGCGGTCTATGGAGGAATCACGTTCTCACAGTCGATAAGTTAACCAAGTATTTAGTATTTGAGAGTAATCCAAGTTCAAAGGTATGGTTGTACTAGTAATCAAAAGTAAGGAGATGTGGATGTTGTGGAGAGCCTCGACCGCCTTGTGCATCTGGACAACAAGACAACTAGACAACACTGAAGATATGACACTTTGATACAATGTAAAGCAGTCACTACTGCTTGTATAACAGTGTGCAAATGTGCTGTCCCCTCAAAATACCACAACACACAGCTATTCATGTCTAAACCTCTGGCAACATAAGGGAGTACACCACTACATGAAAAATACGGGGATAATGGGGAGCAGGAGTGTTAAAATTAGTGTTTACACACTCTCACACTGGTCAGCATGGTAAACTTTGTGGTAACGAACTCTCTTCTGAAAAAAAGAACTGCTCTACATAAAGATGGCCTAGGATATAAGAAGATTATCAATACTCTAAAGGTAGCCATAGACGTGCAGATTCTCCCTCGATAGATGAGGGATCTTCAGAGGATCAGCCAGCACCCTTTGTGTGCTGGACATTACTTAACATTACTAAAGTAATGCTTAATTAAGTAATGGGATCGGCTGGGAATCTACCAACATGTCAGATGCACCGTGCTCCCATGCCGGAGATTCCTGGACGATCTCACCAGGTGGGCACCCAATTTCCGGCCGAGCAACTGCTGGGCGATTGGCGGGAACACACACGGCAGCAGAATCTGCCTGTGTATGGCTACCTTCAAGCTGAGCAGCAGATTTGGCAGAGATGCTAGTCCACCAATTACTTTACTACAACAATATCAAGATTCTTTCTGTTTCACCCTTCACTACCAAACAATATGACATCCCTGATGGTTCACCCATGGAGGGTATATAAGCGTGTTTCATTTTGAAAAAATTCATACATCCTATCACTGAACCATTGTAGTTTCCTCTTGGATGAACAAGAAGTCTCCTCATCTTGTTCTCTATAGAAGCCTATGGAACTATATTGTTAACATTGAAACCCATTCTATAACACTATCTAGTGGCCATACACATCAATGCAGTTCTACAATCCCCAGGTAAATGGCATCTACAGAGGAATAAAACATGGTGACTATTTAAGAGCACAGCAGGTATGTATATCTATCAGGAAACAACAACAATTAAGATGCCATTGCTAACCTTATGCAAAATATACTACTAAAGGTCGAAGGTCGAATATTTAGCAATTCGATCATCCATTTGATCATATTGAACAATAAAAAATCGATTGCCAGTCTAACATCAATTGATTGTATCACACAGTGTTATCGATTCACAACCAATCGATTCCTTTCCTGAGTTTGATGCACATGTGCCATGGTACAATATTATACAAATCGATCAAAATACTTAGAAAACTTGTGATCTATAATATTGCAAGAATCCACCACAAACGAATGCTCTATGCAGATTACACCTAGTGCTCCACAGTGGATGAAAACAAAACATCTGATTCCCTATTATTTATTTATCTGCAACACAATACCAACTTTTGTTAAAAGAACATTAGTGATCCTCTGACAATTTACTCCAGTGGTGGGCAACTGAGTTGATATGTAGGGCCACAAGTGCGGCCCTCGGCATCACTAAAGGGCCGCATATAACATCGATCCAGATCCTCCCACTGTCAACATATCTCAGCAGGCGGTGGACCAGATCCCGATGGCAGTGAAAACCCAACAGCACTCACCCTCCCCCTCCTGCCCCTGGGTGCAGTGGTCATATGTATACCTGGTTTCCCGATCAACATTGACAATGTTACTGATGTAGGACCCCCAAAGCTGATAAGGAAAGCTGGGTCAGTGTGTGACCGCTTCACAGGTGGGTTGCTATGCCCTATGCATTAACAGTTAGGTTTTGGGGGAAGACCAAGGGGGGCCGCCGAACAATGCCCAAAGGGCCGCATGCGGCCCCCGGGCCTCAGGTTGGGCACCTAGGATTTACTCCCTCTTACATTTTGAGTTCCAGTTTTCTATAATAATGAGTATATTTTTGCTTAGGGAACTATTATTTAACATCAATGAATATCTTAAATCAGTGGTGGTCAACCTATTTGATTTAAGAATCCCTACAAATCCCTAAAGAACCATACATGTTTTATACTAAATATGTATAAATAATAACTAAATAAAAGTCCTTCACTAAACTAAAGCACTGAAACAGCCCATAGATTGCAAGTGTTTGAAGGGCTGTAAAGAAAATGCCAATGGGGCACATGCAACCTCCGAGGTGCAGATTGAGCACTAGGGACTCGAGGCTAGTTATCTTATATGTTATTATACTAAATAGATTTGTATGAAACCTAAATCAGCATAGAGATGGACGAATTTGTCGACTAGCTGACTTTGTTAGCTGACTGCAAAGCCTCTGAAAATGGTATCATCACCAAAATTGCTGGAGATGTAGAGAAGCTAACATTTGAAATGCCCAACCTGTGGCCCTTTGGGCGGTGTTCGGCAGCCCTCCTTGGTCAACCACTTGTGGCCCCCAAAAACTGTTAATGCATAGGGAATAGGAACTCACCTGTCTGCTGATCCCACACCAACGTGTCCTTGCCAGGGATCTTTTAGAGCAGAAAGAGGAGGAGAGGTGAGGGACTCGCTCAGGAACCGACTAAGCACGCTGATTGGAGTACGTGAAAGCCACATGACACAAAATGGGCATTACCATACTCCAGTGTTCCCTAATGCTTAAAATATAAATTAAAACAAGTTTTGTTATTCAAAAAATAGAAATAATGTCTTCTAGCTATACCTGCTGTCATTTCTTATACAAGTCAGTATAGATGGACGATGTTATGTCCCTTTAATGATGCCAGGGGCTGCACTTGTGGCCCACCACTGCTCTAGCACATGGAATTTTTGCATCAATTTTGACTTAACTTTGAACTAAATTTATGCACAAACTATGTGTATTAGAGTATACCCCAACCATTCTCTACATCTCTAGCAAGTTTAGTGATGTTACCATACTTAGGGGCTTTGTAATTAACTGGAAATCATCAAAATGGTTGAATTTTCAAATAACAATTTGACCATCTCTAAATCAGCATAGAATCTGGCTTTGATGTTTAACTTTAATAGAGGAACAAATGAAAGTTGTATCTGCTGCCAGTTTTTTAATAACATTTTGTTATTAAATTCTTACAATTATTGGCATATTTTATCTTTGGATTCTTATTGCACAAAATAAGTCCCCTTTTGAGTTCCCCAGGCTTACTGTAAAGTGCAAAAAGCAATTATTTTTGCGTGCTAAACAAGTGGCACATCAAATAGTTTTCTCCAACAACCTAAAGGTTCATAACTCATCTCATCCCCTTTGTGGCACACAGTGTATCCTTTCACTGGACAATTATTATATTTTCAGTATTAATTTCCCTGTGATCATTATTTCTCATTTGTGCTCCAGACTCTGAAGCACCATTTCAGATAATACGACATGACGCACTGCGCATTTCGAGTCAAAGATTAGGAAACTCTGACCTATTGAATTTTGTGACTGAAGCCCACTTATAAGGATGACAGTAATCCCCATGTCCTGCTATAATAGCTCGAAGTTTCATGGAGACTTAAATGCATGTAAGATATTTAGACCTGGCTTTTCTATAAATAAAATATCTGATTGCAATAGAATCTTGCTATGGCCTCGTTTTCTTTTTTCACTTCATTTACACATTGTACCTCAAACTGAGCAAAAACATGAGATTTGTGGTGTGGGTTTGAATTGGATATTGCACATAGTATTAACCATAATAAGTTAGTATTTATAGTGTCCAAACTAATGTTTTTGTGAACACAACATTGTTGCACAGAAATGTCTCATTGTGAAATTGTGGAAATATTCCAGGTGCAGTTTGTGTATGTTTCATCTAATCATTTTAGGCATAGAAGTGAGTAAGTGAAAATCTTTCTAAAGGTAGCCATACAGGGTTATTTATTATTTGGTGTTAAACATTCCCTCTAACTTGCTCATTAGAAACATAAATGCGTTTTTAGTTTTTTAAGGGTCTTGAAATATTTGATAGAGTCCGAGCTGAATAAGCTAGAGAATGCATCAGGGTCACATGATATGTAAAACCAGTTCTAATTTTTGTTCTAAATTAACATTTTGATTTGATCTTACTGGGCTTAATTTGGTAGATAATACAAGTTATCCCTTCTTACCATGGCTCACCACAATTTCTCTAGATATAGCAATCAAAGGCCACCAGTCACCCCCAAGATATACAGTGGGTACAGAAAGTATTCAGACCCCCTTAAATTTTTCACTCTTTGTTATATTGAAGCCATTTGCTAAAATCTCTTTGTTCTTTGTTTCCCTCATTATTGTACACACATTACACACTACTGACAGAAAAACACAGAATTGTAGACATTTGTGCAGATTTCTTAAAAACTGAGATGTCACATGGTCCTAAGTATTCAGACCCTTTGCTCAGTATTTAGTAGAAGCACTTTTGATTGAATACAGCCATGAGTGTTTTTGGGAAAGAAACAACAAGTATTTCACACCTGGATGGGGATCCTCTGTCATTTCTCCGTGCAGATCCTCTCCAGTTCTGTCAGGCTGGATGGTAAACGTTGGTGGACAGACATTTTTAGCATTTTTATCTGTGTACTCAGGGTATACTTTTGTTGGAAAGTAAACCTTCGGCCCAGTCTGAGGTCCTGAGCACTCTGGAGAAATTTTTCCTCCAGGATATCCCTGTACTTTACTGCATTTATCATTCCCTCGATTGCAACCAGTCGCCCCCCCCCCCCACACACACAAAGCATGATGCTGCCACCACTATGCTTTACTGTTGGGACTGTATTGGACAGATGATGAGCAGTGCCTGGTTTTCTCCACACATGCCGCTAAGAATTAAGGCCAAAAAGTTCTATCTAGGGGGGACGGGAGGTCTCGGGGAGTGACACCGAGCCTCAGAGGGACCAATTGGAGAACCCTTTGACCCGACCACCTAGTGATAAGGGTGACCCTCACGTGGGAGGTGGCTCCTCCTCCAGCAACACACCCCCTCACAGCTGATCTGGATCTTCCCGATGGGGTATTTAGGCAAGGTGATTGGGATTGAGGCACGCCTCTGCTGCCTTGAATGGTACTCCGGTCACCTGTTTGGTAAGAGCTATCCAGGTTATTTTCTTCCCCCCTTCTGTTGGTCAACGGCCTGGTAGACTTTAGTTTGGTTACTAATTTTTTCTCCCCCCAGGGCATCACCCCCTGGTACCATCTATGTGAATAGGCTCTGAAGGAAGTATACACTTTCCTAATAAGTTGGGTAACTAGAGGGGTATTCCTGGGTTCATTGGAGGGGCAAGTGGTGACCACTGTCCCTTTACTCTGATTTAGACCCTGTTGGGGAATTGAGTGGAACCCCAGAGGGTGGGGTTAGGGTGGACACTACTACCCCAACCCACTGGGAGGACATTACCCAGGACTTGACCAGCTTGCAGGGGAACAACCCCCCCCCCCCCCCCGGGACTGAACACCCCAACAGGTGTACCCTCTGCACGTGCGGACTTCAGACGCGGACGCAGCAGTGTCGTCTTTGGGCAATGGGACACTAGCCTGTTAGTGCTGTATGATGTATATTGATATGTGAGATGCAATGTATAGATATAGATATATATGTTGTAGAACCATCCTCTCCAAAGAAGCCCAAGGGGGCGAAACATGTAGGAGGACTGTGGACATCATCTTTTATCATCATCAAGCAATTTATGGACTACGTGACATCCCTTGAAGCCATAACTGTACATGTATCAATACGTTTTTATTGTTTTGGTCGATAACACTTTTTAACAAATGGTCCTAATCAAGTTGTAATAAAGACTTTTTAAAATGCAAGTGATAGATTGTACTCGATATATCAATGCCAGTAAACCTTGTTAGGGTGTAGGATCAAAGGTTTCTTTGATTAGTGACGACGTTTATTCATTTGATATTTCAGTTTTTCTTTTTTAATAAATCTGCAAAAATGTCTACAATTATGTGTCTTTCCGTCAGTATGGGGTGTGTACATTCATGAGGAAAAATGAAGAACTTTGGCTGCAATATAACAAAGAGTAAAACATTTATGGGGGTCTGAATACTTTCCCTACCCACTGTATACTCTACCTTTTATATGACTTGCCCTGAACTCCTCGCACCTTAGTATGCAAAGGTGTATGCATGGAAACTGAAGCACAAATGCATGTGAAGAGTAGAGGTGGTCGAATTTATCGACTTGCTAACTTTCAGAGCTGATTGCAAAGCCCCTGAACATGGTATCATCACCAAACTTGCTGGAGATGTAGAGAAGGGTTGGGGAAATATTGGAAAGAAAAAAAGTATGTCTCTAACACAAATAGTTTTTGAATAAATTAAGTTCAAAATTAAAGTCGAATTTCCGAATTTTCGACATTTTGACTTGATTTGAACTTAATTTGTGCAAAAACTATTTGTGTTAGAGACATACTTTTTCCTTCAAATGTTCCTCCAACCCTTCTCTACATCTCCAGCAAGCTTGGTGATGATACCAATTTCAGGGGCTTTGCAATTAACTCGAAATTTTTGAATTTCTGAAAAACAGTTCGACCATCTCTAGAGCAGAGTGTTTTTTACATTTCTTTTTTAGTTAAGTAAATCTGTGTTTTGGGAATCTCAAGCTATTTTTTTCTAACATAAAAATTGTATACATAAAGGTTACCAGCCTATACACATAAAAAAAACTTAAAAATAGAATTGACCACATAACATTACAAACAACAAACCTTATTATTTTTTTAAAGCACCATACGTGTTCTGTATATCTGTATCTATAATAGCTGCTTTGCTACTGTTGCTACAAAAATTGTGCTCATTTTTTTCTTTGCATAGCAAATTTATTCAAGTACGTGTAATGACGTGACAGTTCATGTTATCTTGTGATTATCTTGTATTTATATAGCGCTGACATGTTACACAGTGCTTTACAGAGAAAATATAGTCATATCACTAACTCACAATTTAATGTCCCTACCATAGTCATGTATACACTTTTCAATCTTACCAATCCAATTTTCTTCTACCAAAACCATGTAATATGAGGACCTTTCTAAACCTTCCAATCACTGTATTCTATCAGATAGAACACTATACTACATAGTTGTTGGTAGATCTAAAGGAAATTGTATGGAGTGATCTAAAGGTGTATGGGAGGCTTAACTAATACAATCGTATGTCACATGCATTGTTTATACATAAAAAAACACACCACAGCTGATGGGTGTAAATGTTACTCTAAAGTTTCTTTTCAACCATTTTCAAAATAAAAAAAAAGAAAGACATCTAGCTTATTTAAGGTCAATTCGGATGACAAACAATAAAAGTATATTCCATGCACCCAGCATTTATTGATGACTTCTGTAGCTTGATGCTAACGCGTGTAACAATATAAGTCCTTGTTTGTACATTATTACCCATAATCACTGTGTGCCTTTGAAACAATGATTGTTCCTCAATTTTGTGGATTTTTTCATACTTGTCTTAGACATGAAAATGTGCTTATAATTGCCATTTTTCTTGTCAGTTGCACAAAAGAAGCCTAAATTATTTTAGGCAATGTATTTCAGAATGCATTGTGTCACAAGTATAATCTTGCTTCAGGGCTATTTTGAGACAAAACTGATGTAAAAGGTTTAATTTTCATTGTATATGTGTTGGCACCATTGTATTGCACACCAGTTGAAATAGGTTTTGTCATAATGCAAACATTGTAGGTGAGACGTCTACTGCTTCAAATAATCCTGTAATGTTTGTACAATAATTTCAAAGTTAGTAAACTTTGAGTTTCCTTCACATTTTAGTGGAGTGATGTGTGATTTGAGGCCATTAGAAATGACACCGAACAAAAACCCTAGAGTGAAGGTTATGTACAGTAACTCTCACATTTTATGGGGTATTGCATTGTATTAATGCTGCAAACACGCTTATGCATTTTTGTTTAATGCAATTAACCATACATGTCAACTTGAATGTCCAAGAATAAGGGAACAGTACATATAGTGATGTCTCTGATGTCACTTCTGGTATTTGGAATGTGGCTCATCCGTGTTACAAATGCAGGAAATGATGTCACTGACGTCCCTTCCAGTATTGGGAGGCCTCCTTTCCATTCAGTTGTCAGATAATTTAGAAGGGAGGGGGCTTTACTCTCCCTGCTAATGTCCCCGCACATCATCAGCACAAGCGGGGTGGGAACTTGGAAGGGAGTGTAACATCCCCTCCCTCCTTAATTACCCTGATTGAAAATAAGGCATTTACTGAAATTGGGATTTGGTCGCAAAAGCCACATATAAAACGTAGTTTTACTGCCCAAATGGGATAGTTGACAGGTATGCAATTAACTGATAAGTCAGTATTGTAGACAAATAATGCCAGTAATAAGGAGACTGCTTTATTAAAGTATATATAAATTATAGTTATTTTTAGTTACAAAATCTGAACTTCTTCTTAAAGAGACAGCTGCTTTGGGCTCTACAGTGGGGGTGCCATGGCAGGGACCACATCTAGTAGCACTCACTTCTATGCTGTATTATTTGGATCTTAAATCCTGATTATGTTCAAGACAGCATTTATAAATATATTATACAAGCACTATACACATTATAGTACACATTATAATAAAGACACTTATATATGAACACCCATCCCCCCTTTTTAAACTTATGTGAGCCTACGGCAGTGGTCATTGTCCTACTTTTTAAAGACAAGCCCAAGAAAATGATGAAATGGCAAATATGTATTCCATTATGTTGGTTTTTAGAGTAGTATGTACAATTGATTCAGCTAAATATTTACATGAAGCTTAGTTTCTTGTAAAAGCTGGATGTGCAGAAAATGTGCTTTAACATGCATTTACATTAATACTGAGTAGGTACACTGACTGTACTGCCTGTGAATATACAACTTCATAAAATAAATTCTGTACCTTCAGGGATTCCCTAATATAAAATACTTATGCTTTACACTGATAACCAATTGACATATATATTGTAGGTTATAACTTCATTTAACAGTAAATCAATGGTACATGCTCATAAAATAACATTTATGAGACGTTTGATTTGTCCCTGCTGTAACTTAACCTCCAGTCCCTAGCACACTGCTAAGGTCTGTACCAAAAGCGCACCATAGACTTTAATGGATTTTTTTATGTTGTAACATTCATAAAATATTTCCTACAAGGGTCTAGTAGACAACCAGAATATAATAATGTTGGAAACAAACAATTATGTAAAAAACATTATGTTTAAATAAAAAATTCATAAAAGGTATTATTTGAATGATAAGATATCTTAAATACTTCTTTTGTATGATATGTGTAGACAGTATGTATTTATATTTGTTTTTTGTTTATAATAAAAAATTCCCTCTGAAACCCTCTCTCACCAGGTCCATAACACCAGGGGAGAAAGGGTTAACTTCAAAGTGGCACATCTGGGGAATCACACTGAAAACTGTTTTCTCCATAGAATAGAATTTTCTCTCCTGCAGTAGCCTCCTCTTTAGATCGTAGCCGGCCATAGCAGCACGGAATGGTAAGATTGAGCTGCCGGGTGTCAGATCTCCTGGGGGTCACGGGTGGACAAAGGGTCTCCCAACGGCTCAAGAAGGAGTCTAAGCCCCGGCTAGGTCTTCACCCAGAGTCCCCCTAATGGGAGATAGGCCAGACACCCTAGTGGTGGCTGTTGGTTCCTGCGGCTAGCC
>CM070033.1:88365498-88375851 GCA_036250615.1 Ptychadena robeensis
CTGTAGTATGTCTGCAGTAACTGACCATTTCCTGTAGTATGTCAGCAGTAACTGACCATTCCCTGTAGTATGTCTGCAGTAACTGACCATCCCCTGTAAAATGTCTGCAGTAACTGACCATCCCCTGTAGTATGTCTGCAGTAACTGACCATTTCCTGTAGTATGTCAGCAGTAACAGGCCATTTCCTGTAGTATGTCTGCAGTAACTGACCATTTCCTGTAGTATGTCAGCAGTAACAGGCCATTTCCTGTAATATGTCTGCAGTAACTGACCATTTCCTGTAGTATTTCAGCAGTAAAAGGCCAGTTCCTGTAGTAGGTCTGCAGTGAGTTGGTATGAGGTCCTTTTCCTCAAATGCCTCCATTGTGCATAATCCTGTCTAATAAACTTTGTGTTTAGCACCTTGCAAGGCAGTGATTCATTTTTGAAATACAACTTTAAGATTGAAAAGTGTATTAAATTTAATTTCAAATCTGAAAAAAATATTTGGGTTGGGGTCACTGTCGAGATATATATTTTGAGTGAGTGATAGAGTACTCAGTAACATCTAATATATACAATTAAAAACATTTTCTGTTTGTAAAAGTAAAGCAACTTTGTCTTTGTAAAAACAATACCTGGAATGATTACACCAATGAAAAGAATATTATGTTTAAGTAACAGTGTGTAATGGGATGATAAATACCCATACAAAATATTTGACAGTTTAGCTGTTTTGACACTTGTAACAGTCTAAGCTGCATACTTCTCTGCCAATTTTGGGGATGTTTGTGTTACAAAAAAGTTCATTCATTACCTGGACTGAAGCCATACAAATCATTTTTGCTCTAAATGATCTACAAAATGCTGTGCCTGTTTCACAGCTCATCAAACCTCTTCCAGCTAGAGCAATCAGGACAAAAGAATAAGTGACAGAAGACAAACAATAATCCCGCTATACAATATTAGCCAAGGCTTTATCACTCTTCCACAAAGCCATGTTCACTAGCAATCTGGTATGAATCTTACCTGCGACCTGTGAAATGTGGGATTGTGTCACATGATTTAACGCTCAAACATAATAAATTTATCTAGCTTGTCTAATGTTTTGTTTTACATTTGTTAGTGGATATGGTGGTTTGACCCTGCACTGGGACATGTTACATGTATCATGTTAAACATGTTACATGACTCTCAAAAAAGATGGCACCAACTTTTCTGTCAAGGATTGTGTAAGTTGCCATAGTTGACCTGGGTAGCACATGTAGTTAAAAAATTGTACTTCAATTTGAACTTAATTTATATAAATTCTGCATGTTCTACAGCAACACTTCTTTTTTTTTACATGCTTCTCAAACTCTCCAACCTTTTTAAAGATGATGCATTAGTAGGGGGTTTTGCAACTCAATAATCAGCTAGTTTTATATACCCAGGTCAACAATGGCAAGTTGCACAATCCTTTACAGATAAATCAGTGTCATCTTTTTTGAAGGCCATGGAACATGTTTGACCTCCCTACCACGTCATTGGGCAATCAAAGCAGAGTACATTGTACTTCCCCATCCTCCCTCTTCCACTCTTCACATCCCCAGTGTCATCGATGACGTCGGGGATGTGGGGTGGGAAACCAATGCAGGCTCCCTAACATGAAAGTCATTGGTGACATCTTCTTACACTAGCAAATGTAGGAGTGGGGGCTACCTTTATTTATTTATTATTTCTGCAGGATTTGTACCCACAATCACTGCCCCACCCACCCGAGGAAAATTATGATGGCACCTATAAACCCTTCACACATCCTCCCACAACCACAGCCACCATCCCCTCCCAACCTGACCTATAACTAATTTAAATAATAAAGCCGTGGTCACCAACCTTTCTGATAGCTGTGCTATGTAACTCTCAGAGTTCAGCAACGATGTAAACCCCCAGATCTTATACCTTAGTAGTGGAACCCTTAAATTTGCTGGGTTAGTAACTTACCCCTGAGACTACCTGCAGTCCTAATTTCAACCTTTCATAGTCATATTCCAGCTGTCAAACAGCACCTACATACACTCTTAGAAGTTCAACCTTTTTTTTTTGGATTAGAAATTTACCACTGAGATTACTAATCTTCCCAATTTCGCACCCCTAATTACAACCTTTCCTAGTTATATTACAGTTTCCCTGCGGTGGTCTAAAAAGGTAAACTTTAACAGTAGTGTCTACATGATCAAGTCAAGTTGTTTGTACAACAATTTAAAGTGTTTAAGCTTTAATCTCAATAGGAAAAATCCCCCTGCAATACCATATTTAGCCACAAGATGCCCCTAGTAAACACTTGCTGTCAATGTACAGATCATATCACCAGCTTCTTTCTGACACATCAGGGAAGATTAGGGGGGGGGGGCCGGAGGGAGCAAGTGACAGCAATCGGAGGGCTCCAAGTGCAACATCGGAGACTTATACTGGTACTTTTATATTGATTTAAGATTTGTTATATGTTTAGTATTAATCCATGATTTTCCCTAAAGTCATATTGTACCATTGTAATTTTTTTCTTTGAAAATAAACAGCTGTGTTGGTTAACGAATATCAGACTGGGTTTTGGTAAGCTTAAGGTGTCTGCTTTTGTTCGTGTTCTCATTTAGATATTTTGCTCTGTTACATACCCGTAAGTGAAGTTAAGAATCAAATGTGACCAGAAATGTCACTAAATGAAGATTTGTGCTATCCATCACAGAACATCTTGTTGCAATTGCCAGATGTGAACATAAATACACTTAAACGTTTTATTGTAGGGTGGTCCAAGCCAAGCCATAGAGCTTACAAGTGTTTGATGATGATTTGTATTAAATAGGCACTTTGAAAATAAAATCATGAAGTGATGTCAAGTGACTATAGTTGGACATACACGGGTAGATTCCCATGCAATCGACTGGCGATCAGTCACAGCGTGGTGACACCACCAAACTGTGATTGATTGTGGGTCAATGGAACAGTAATCAATGTGCACCACATGGGCACATCAATTCCCGTTTGATGAGGTCCCGGTTTCCCAGTGGTCCCCGGGTCTCTGCTTCTCCCCAGCCAGTGACTGGCAGAAGCCCCCATTCAAAGTAATGGATTTCGACCAAGGTTTTCCAACATGTTGAAAACCTGTTTGGTCGAGTTCCTTTGAGCAGGATCCATTGATCTTGGTCGAAGGAACCATGGATGGCGCAAATCTTGTAACAGATTAGAGCAACATCAGGTGTTGTGAGCGCGCACAATGCCCGATGTTGCTATAATCTGTTTCTTCATTGAGCCGTGTATGCCCGGCTTAAGAAACAAAAGTCCAACTGGTTTCAGGATCCTTACATGGAAAAGAAGACCTGCTATTGCATGTTATATATTGGGGGGGGGGGACTGAAATTTGAATTAAAAAAACCCCAGCCATACATATAGATCTAGTTATGGTGCCACATGTCAAATATTTGGTTCATCACACTGACAGAATTTTACTGCATGGCTTAAGTTTTTATAACCAATATACTGTTAATGAGTTGTATACAAACTTGTTATGTCCTGTTTGTTAATTTGTCAACACGCTTTTTCTATCACTCTAATGGAGCACATTTAATGAGCAAGGTATGTGTAGAAAATCAATGTTGATCAAAATCCAGCCTGCATTTGGTCCTCAATTACTGGCATTGGACAACCCTGAACTATAGTCTATAATAGCTCTATTACATCAACATTACAAGGACATTTTAAGAAGTACCAAAAATGGATCCCAGTAACGCTTACAATGAAGTATTTATGACCACATGTAACGTGCACCAGGTCTAAGAACTACATATAAATACATTTATTTAAGCCCTGCTTGCTCTAAAACTAAACCAAGTTTTAAATACTTCATGTTTCTGCTTAAAATAAATGTTCTTGTTTTACGTAAAAGAATCGGTTTAAACATAATGTGCTCTAATAACGTACTACCAGGAAAACCCAGAGCAATCAATATGTTGAATATTCCATGAAAGAAACAACGAATTGCCGTAACATCCAGAGGTATTTATCAAGCTCAAGAGCTAAAATAATGTGTTTCTTCATCCCATTCACTTTCTGTTGGCTATTTATCAATTGCATTTGTGTCACAATTAGGGGATTTGCATTGATAAACAATAACTAAGCCACAAATGTGATAAATGGACAACACAAGAATGCCACTTAATACCGTGCTGCTAGCTTGATAACTTTAACCTCCAGAGAGTGGAGTTCATTTCAAGTCTGCAGCTTCCATACTATCGATTGTTTTATAAGCACGTTCTTCAGGAGGATGATGTCATTTCATCAGTGATCGAAAATAATAGCGGGTGATCCTGACTGTCAATATCTGCATGGGTAAAGACTTACTAAGAGATTCCATATGCAGTCATATGGTAGCTTAGTGTCAGCCTTACTTAATGTACATTATAAGAATTGCTGTAATTATAGAACCAATAACCCATAAGAACCCATACATGAAAATGGACCAGGACTCCAGTGAAATTGTTATCTTTACATTTATGAGTGTAGATATCATTTTATTTAATATCTTTTGTTTTTTTAATTAAATATGTTAGGGTGATTACAAGGATAACACTTCACTAAAGGCCCCCATACACATTACAATCTTTCCATACAATTTCTGTACAATCAAATTTTGTTCTACCAAAACCATGTAATATTAGAACCTTTCTAACCCTACCAATCACTATGTATTCTATCAGGGAGGCCCCTTTACTACACAGTTGTTGGTAGATCTAATGGAGATTATATGGTTCGATCTTAAGGTGTGTGGGGGGCTAAAGGCTTAACATATCACATAGAAGATGATTGATTATCGGCAGACCCAGTACACCGTCCCCCCCCAAGGAAGGAACAGCCAAGGAATGAAGAGGAACGGAGGGCCACCCCTAAGGGCCGCTGGAGATTCCTAGGTCAAGGTATGTAGATAAAACTGGTAAAATGAAAAGTGAGTAGTGCATAGACAAGGGTAAGAACAAGCTGCGCTGTGGCTAATATTAGAAGGCAATAAAAGTGTGGGCGTGAGTTAAGATGGTAGTCCACCATACATTGGAAATGGTGAAGTGCACGTGCAAAGGTGTGGGTATTCCTGTAAGGAAGGCCCATAGTAGGTGAAATAGATATATCGACCTCAAATGGTCGTACAACACTACAGAACCAAAGTCAAATTGACTCAAAGCAGGGTTAAAATCAACCCTCACACACAGGGAAGAGTACTGGGTAAGGTGATGTGATAAGTGATAAGGGAAGGTGTAAGGTGCTGGATAAAAAAAGGGTTGCCCGATAAAATGGTTAAAAGTCATACCTGATAGTACCAAATGTAAAATAAGTGTTCCAGCTACTGGTGTGGACAAAAAAGAGGTCCATTTAGGGCAGGGGTAACAATGGAGAGAAAGAGCCAAAATGCATGAGAGTAAATGGTAACTTACTGTGAGTAGATAGGTAATGAGGTGGCTCTCCTCGTACTCCCGAGTGCCCAGCAGCTAGCCCTCCCCGTCAAAGACAGGGATTTATATGGAGGGCCCTCCGCCGTCACGCCGGCCGGCGCGACGTAGGGACGCAATAGAAGCGCGACCGTCACCAGGGCAACCCAGCCCAAGCCCGGACGCCGAGGGGAGGAGAGCCGGAGAGCAAGAGGGGTGGATCATCGCCTCCTCAATGCCTCCCCACCTCCACCCCGTCCCGCACAGGGCCCGGAGGCCGGCGCGGCACCGGCCCCTAAGGAGACCGCCCACTGAAAGTCCCCAGATGAAGATGGACGACGGGACAGTCTCTCCCACTTACGTGGGATCCTTTGCGTCCGCAACCCCCCCCCCCAAGTCCAGGGCGCCCCCCTACACTGTTGGAAAGCGGTGGATCAGGCTCCGCCAGTAACCAGCAATGCACCAAAACGAGCATGGAGGGGAGCACGCAAGGGAGATTAACATCCATGGGTCAGTTCAAGTTAAACTGGTGTATCCCGACAGGGAAGGAATAAAGGATTAGCGCAAACCCCGTTTTTTACCCTGGGGAAGGGAAAAAATTTATGGGAAAAACTTATGGTGGAACCCTACATAATCCTGAGTAGATTTGTAGAAGGTGGAAAGGCACTAAGGTGTCCACCATGCATCTCCATTCAAAGGGCAAGTTCCTAACAGAGGGTATAGCTCAAACATTAATAAAACAAAACAGATGATAATACATAGTGTCTAAAATCTAGCCAATATTTAAACATCCTTGAAGAAATGTCATGACAATAAAATAACCCCACTGTGGCCTGAGTAATAAAGTGCAAGTATCCTGTAGACATGTAGGTTCTATAAAGGTATAGTCACGGGTATCTAAATACATAGTCACGGATAAAAGGAGCAGGGGTGATATTAAAAATCCTGAGTCTAAACTGCGCATGATGGAATACACTGGATATAAATTTATAAAAAACATTTAAAACTATGTTGCTCATTAAGTCCTGGGGATTTATAGGACTTCATGTCAAAGATCCACTTGGCCTCTTTCTGTAGCAGCATTTTGTTTAGGTCCCCCCCTCGGATGTGATTATGGACCCGATCGAGCACAGTTACAGATAGGTTACTGCAGTCAAATTTGTGTTTCAAGGCAATATGCCTTCCAATGGGTTTCGTGATGTCGCAGATGGTCGCGTACCTAATGTGGTCAGAGATTCTTTGGTGTAATTGGCGTTTGGTCTTTCCAATGTAGAATGCTCCACAGGTGCAGTGTATGAAATACACCACACCTGTGGTTCTACAATTGGCGAAGTGTTTCGGATGGTGAATCCTCCCATTGGGTAAAACGATCTGAGAGCTGGGGTTTATGAACTTGCAGCAAGGGCACTTCCAGGTATTACACCTGAAAGTGCCCAACCTTCTGCAGATGTCACCTCTCCGGGTGCGTCTTTGTGTAAGAATGTCCCGGAGTGACCTCGATCTACGGTACGTGATCTGGGGGAACTTCTGAATATGTGGGCTAATTTTGGGATCCTCAGAAATAATAGGCCAATATTTGGATAGAATGGCTTTGAACTTTGGTTGAGAAGTATAGGTTGTGATTAGCCTAGTGGTCGACAGGGATCGTTCTTTTTTAGGGCCAAAAAGGAGAGCGTGGCGGTTGTGTGCTTTAGCTTTTTGGTATGCTTTTTTCAGCATCTTATTACTGTTACCACGTTGGAGAAGTGGGTTCTTAAGTTCCATAGCTTCCTTTTCAAAATCCTCCAGTGATGAACAGTTTCTTCGCAAACGAATATACTGTCCATAAGGGATACTCTTTAGGAGCGGTGTCAGGTGGGAACTAGAAGCGTGTAAGATAGTGTTCCCCGAGGTTTCCTTGCGAAATAGAGTCGTCGTCAGTTTATGGTCAGGGCTCCTACGGATCATAAGATCCAGGAATGAGAGTTGGTTCTTGTCACTGGTAAAAGTGAATTTCAAGTTGAATGTATTTACCTGTAGTTTGTCCACAAACTGGTTGAGTAATTGCGATGACCCTTCCCAAATGACAAAAATGTAATCTATGTAGCGGTACCAAATGCTCACATGTTGCATGTAAATTTCGAACTCCTCAGTGAAAACAGATATCGTTCCCAGGCTCCCAGATACAGATTGGCGTAGCTAGGGGCACACGTGGTGCCCATAGCCACGCCCTGTATCTGGAGAAAGACCTCCTCCCCGAACAGAAAGAAATTATGGTTCAAAATGAATTCCAACAGGTCCAGTATAAAGTAGCTGTACATGCGTTGCTCTGTACCTCTTTCCAAGAGAAAGGTGCGTATTTCCTGAATACCTCTGGAGTGGGGGATAGAACTGTACAAAGATTCAACGTCCAATCCCACCATCAGAGCGTCTTCCTTGATGTCCATATTGTTCAACAGTTGAAGCATATGCTTAGTATCTTTAAGATACGTTGGAAGGCTAGTGACATGCGGTCTAAGGTAGATGTCTACTAGGGTACTAGCTCTTTCAGTAAAGCTTTCATTGCCTGATATTATAGGTCTACCGGGGGGGGGGGGGCAGTGGTACTTTTATGGACTTTTGGCAAGCTATAGAAGGTAGGAATTTTTAAGTTTGGAATTTGCAAATATTTAAATGTTGACCTATCAATGATGTCACTGGAATAGGCAAGGCCTATCAGTTTTTTAAGGTCTTCTACACTCCTTTGTAGTCTAGTCAAGGTGGATTTTTTATACCAATCTTGGTTATTTAGAATCTTTCTGCACATCTTCTCATAGTTTATAGTGTCCATAATGACCACATTGCCACCCTTGTCGGCCATCTTAATGGTGGTGGTATGATCATCACGCAGGTCATTGAGGGCTTTTTGTTATTTCTTGGTAAGGTTGGATCTGGACGGTTTACTTGTCATCAGTTCGACCTCTCTTGTGACCATGTCGACAAAAATCTGTAGAGATGGATTTTGGTTTAGAGCTGGAAAATTTTCTGATTTTGACTTGACCCGTGGTATATCGTAGGATGTGCTCGCCTCAGAGCGGTCATCTGGTGGAGTGGGGTTCTCATCCAGGTTATCATTACATTCATCCCAAAGCTCCATCAGAATTCGAAGTGTTTTGTAGTCCTCGGTTTTCCAACCTGAGAATGAGTTATAGTAAATTTTATCTGAGGTAGTATCTTTAGCATGGATGGATTTTAACAGCAAATGTCTTGCAAAGAGTTGGAGATCTTTAATAAGCTTGAATTTAACCATTGGTTTATCGGGGCAGAAACTAAGGCCTAAGGTAAGAATTTCCTGTTCGTCTTCTGTTAGTATTCTAGACGAAAGGTTGATGATCTGTAAACCCATATTTACTTTTTGTTGGTTTTCGCGGCCTGGTCCACTTTTTTTGTCTTTTGTTGATGTTTTTTGGATTCCGTGTTTCTGGTTTTTATTTTTACTGGCGCGTGATCCAAACGCCTGTCTAAAAAAGGAACCGATGTATCAATAGTGGTATCGTCTTCGTCCTCATCTGAATCATCATTGCCGGCATCGTCTTGTGTCTCCGGGGATCTTGAGGAGATTTCCGCATTTGTCTGTGTGGTCGTATTCGTCTCAGTTGATGTATTAGTAGTTGTTGGTCTGGTCTGACGATGTCGTCGATTGGGATTTCTTCCTCTTGAGGACTGTGAGGACAATGACGACTGCGAGGGCCATGTTGTTAAATTATCCTGAGGATCAGTTGACCTTTTTCCAAACGGTCGCCTAGTTTGAGGTGTCCATCTGTATGCTAGGTTTTTCTTAAAAGTTGTTAAATCCCTAGAGAATTTCTTGGATTTTCTTTGCATTAAGTCCATATTAAATTTTTCCAACTCTTCATAAATTTTAACTTCTCTGGTAACAGTGGTCTCAAAATTCATGATATGGTTGTATTGGCTATTGAGTTCTTCCAATTCTATATCAAAATTGATTAGATCTTTTTTGTATTCGTCTATCAACAATTGCATCAGTTTAGATGAGCACTCATTTAAAATGTTCTCCCACCTCGATTTAAACGTGGGGTCAGCTGTGAGGCGCTGGGGGAACAGCTGTATACGCAGGCCGAAAGGGTTTATGTTAGCAGTAACATATTTTTGTAAGTATTTGACATGCCAACAAACGTTGGTCTTTTTCTCCAGTAATTTGCGTAATTCAAATATATAAACCTCAATCTCGGTCTGTGATTTACTGCTCCCCTCATATTTAGACTCAAAATCTAAAATCATATCATCCCAGTTGCTTCCTGCATATTTGGACATGGTGATTACCAATCTATCGTCAGTGAAATCCACCTCACGATAGTAGAAGGTATGGTTTATACACTTTATATACGGGCAAACGGAATGATCCGGATACCGATAGGGATTGGGTATTTTCTACCCCGGAAAATTATTTTATAAAGAAGGATCAGAAATGTTTATTCCATCAAGGGGCCAACCAACATCCCAATATAAATATCTCATCAAGGCCTAGAGGTCTTGGACCTTATGGAAGTGGGCCTAGGCCCTATTCCTAGGTGCAGAGACCACAGGCCAGCCAAATTCCCTTACCTAAGTAGGGGACTAGGGGACTTTAACGGTTAGCTCCAGATGTAATAGCAGCAGAGGTAAGTGTGTATAGATGACAATATATCAACACATAGCAGGTGATAAAGCACATAAGCATGAATAATCAACAAGGAAAGAAAAAACAAAAACAGGCACAGTGGGTAAGTCCTTTTCAAAGGTATGTATTGGGCTTCAGAGTGGTTTCCAGTACAGGTGGAGCATAGAACTGTCCTCGTCACTCAATGGTGGAACATGGATGGGCACCGGATGAAGTTCATGTGCATAGCATGTGGGGAGACCTCGACATATGTTTCGGAAAACAAATTCCTTCTTCAGGAG
>CM070033.1:88413985-88436384 GCA_036250615.1 Ptychadena robeensis
AATAATAATAATAATAATAATAATAATAATAATAACCACTAACAACTGTGTGAACTAAAGTGAAGTTATGTCAATATATCTGCAAATAATACAGTATAAATATGAACGTAACTTCTATTCATTCTGTTATTCATGTGAATTGTGTTTGTTTGTGTTTTTTTGCATATTTTAAAGAATAAAACATTAAAGAAACATTCTTTGATGTTGATGCCAAAAAGTTCCCTAAAGCTCAGCGTACATGACTCGATTTTCTGTTCTATTGCTCTAAAAAAAGATTGTTTTGGAACACATAATGTGATCAATTCACAACCGGCTGATTCCTTTCCTTAGCCTTGTACCATGCTTCACAGTATGATCAGATACACTTTTCGATAGATTTTTTTCGATTTTGATCACTTTGGGATGATTGATTCAGCCAAAAAGGAAATGATTTTCAAGCGATCAACTTGAAAAATAAACTCAATCGAACTGAAAAATCAAATAGTATATAGTCATTTACGTGTAGACTACTTTGTTGTATGTGAAGGTGAAATAAAGGTGGCCTAGCAACAATCCAAAACCAAGAGAATGTGGCAGTGGTGTCCTTGTCCATCGTTTTTGGACTAGGTCAACTCAATAGCTCATGTTAGCATAGACTTCCTAATGCAGTATGTGCTGCAAGTCTAGGCAAAGGGGGAAATGAAGAAGAATTGACTTGACTTGAAGAATTGAAGAATCCTTTTTTAAAATAGAAATCTTTTGAGCCGAGCCAGTACCTACAATTACGCCTAAAACAAAGTCTTGTGCCCCCCCCCCCTCCCAAAAAAGGAAGATAGAATAAATTAAAGAGTCATAGAAATGTTTATCCTTGGATCGTGTCTCCAGTTAGATTGTCCATATCACGAATTCTTAAGAGTAGCCCCTATTGTAGGGAAAGATAACAATATTTCTCCAAAAGTAGAAATGTATTTTTTTTTTTTAGGTGCATGGCAACAGATTTTCTGGCATAGACTAATAATGTATTCACATGAGAGTTTGGAAAAAAAGTTGAAAATAGAAATACTTGTTGTGTTAAAGGAACAGGTTCAGCAGCATTGTCTTTCATGTAGATAGGGATGTATTGCCCAAAGGGAAATATGAAGATGAAGGATGAGGGGTGAACAAGTACAGCAGATGAAAAAAGTCATCATTGGTATGTCCCAAACTCAACATATTATTACAATGATGTTGTAGTTTAAATTAGACTAATATATAGTCGAGCCCATAATTATTCATACACCTGGGAAATTTTGACTTAAAGTTACTTTTATTCAACCAGCAAATTATTTTTTGATGGGAAAATACATCTGTGTCTCCCAAAAGATAATAAGATGACGTACAAGAGGAATTTTTGTGGAATTTTTTTCTCAGCTTTTATTTACATTTGAGCAAAAAGTGTCCAGTCCAAAATGATTCATACCCTTCTCAGTAATCAATAGAAAAGCCTTTATCAGCTATTACAGCAATCAAATGCTTCATATAATTACAGACCAGCTTTTGCACAGGTATTTTTGCCCATTCATCTTTAGCAATGAGCTCCAAATATTTCAGTTAGGAGGGTCTTCTTGCCATCACCCTGATCTTTAGCTGCCTCCACAGATTCTCAATTGGATTCAAGTCAGGATTCTGGCTGGGCCACTCCAAAACATTAATGTTGTCTGCTAACCATTTCTTCACCACTTTTGCTGTGTGTTTTGGGTCATTGTATACTTTGAATGTAAAGCAGTGATATTCCATTATATTAATTAAAGTTACAAAAACTAGTGACATGTTCTATCTTGTACATTGCTTGCTGAGATACCCATAACATTGTTATTGTACATTGCTTGCTGAGATACCCAAGACATTGTTATACCTGTAAATGATCATCCTGTAAAATACTTTTTGTTTATTTTCAACCATGGTTTCTACTTTCCCCCATAAAAGCCCCAATTTCTTTTTTAAATTAAACCATTTTGTATTACATCATTTTATACCTAGTGCTATCATTACTGTCATTCAGCAAGATTGTGGTGGGAGGAGCCAGAAGATTCCTGTACCTTGCTTCATAAATGCAGAAAATTTTGTTTACACCCAAATTCAATGTAAAGCCTCAGTAACTGAAATCTAATTAATACAGTTGGTGGGCCAGACACAGCAAGACTGGGACAGAACAGACTAGATCATGCTGACATAAGCATCTAAATACTCCTCAAGATAAAAGATGAGGTTGGAGTCCAGCTTTAGGCAATTAAATAAGGCTGCCCACCCATAGCAAGAAATTCAAGATCACCCTATCTCTCCAAACTGCCATGAATTGTATACACTTTTGCTGGGAGATTCCTTTTTCCTGCATCTGCAATCAAAATGTCGGTTCTGTAGCAATTTACAAACTTCCCATCTTGCAATCACTTGGTTGGTTGCTTATTGCTGATCTGTGCTGACTTATAAATAGATAAGTGTTGGTGGGGAAATCACTTGAAAACACTTGACTTAAAAAGAGCACATATATTTCTAGTATTGTGGGACATATTTCTTACACATAAATGTCATGTATGAAGCACCTGCTTGTATTTGTATTTTTGTGGATGTTCACAGATGACCAAGCTTCTGTCATCTGCTACCCATTAAAAACATAGATGGCAGATATTCCCATTGCAATTGGCTGAACAAGTCTTATAGAAAATGCTGAAGGGTATGGATGTGTTATACCACAGTTTGAGCAGAAATGGATGGATAAAACGACAATGTTTATTTGTGTAAAGAGGATTGCAAAGAATTACAGCACAACATCTGAAAAGCAAAATAATCATGGCTCCATTAGTCAAGTGAAACCATTAGAACGGCTGTTAATTTGCATTTTAAAGCTGTATGTTTTTCTTATCTTGTAAATTTGTTATCTTATGTGGGGGACCATCTGCAAAGGCCAGAAGGAGCTTTTCCTCTTGTGTTGATAGATACATTGCTATAAACAGCTCACAGGAGCTATTTGTCAAGTGCATAAATTCTGTTACTCAGAGATGGCAGTTATATTGCCATACATTCTGTGGTGATGCTGAGTGCCAAAAAAGGGTGTAGAAATGTTTATAGTGAGAATCATTAATGGGAATCAATTAACTAATGCCAGTTAAGCCCCCCATACACCACATACAATTACCATGCAATTTATGTACAACCAACTTTTCTTCTACCAAAACCATGTAATAGGAGGACCTTTCTACACCTTCCAATCACTATGTGTTCTATCAGGGAGGCCACTATACTACATAGTTGTTGGTAGGTCTCATGGAAATTGTATGGAGGAATCTAAAGGTGTATGGGGGGCTTTAGGTTACATATTGGTTTCATGTTTTTATTTCAGTTAAATGCCTTGTTAATACAAGTCAATCTGACTTTGTTATTGATAAGCTCACTGTCCTCTATTAAATAGACATGAATCCATACTGAAGGCCACATTTTATGATACAAAAATGAATAGATAGAATAGCAATATCCACTCTTTATTTAAAACAGACCTGTTGGGTCTGAGCGATCAATGATCAATCGAGGAATATGTAATGGTGGCCATACAAATATAGATGTCCCATAGAAAAGATAGGGGGAAGAGAGCAGGTGCTAAAGAAACAGCAAGCATTATAGCGGACAAAATGACTGGCTGTTGGAGCGGCTGCAGCGTGTTCTCCTCCTTGTAAAGCAAACAAAAATCACTACTGCAGCCAGCAAATAAATCCACCAAAAACATTCAGAGCTCATTATCACTGGCGGTTCTTAACCACCAGGTAAACAACCCATAAACGTAACCGACTGGGGAACGCAATATTAGCCGTCCGCCTGTCAGTTTTTGGACTTTAGCCCGATAGGACCTCCATGGGGTCCTATTCTAGATGACTTTGCAAACGCCTGCACTATTTTGCGCATATTGGATATTTAGCCTATAGCTTGCCAATTAGGCTTAGTTTGGCAGTAGGTAAAAAAAGTCCTCCAAGCCTTCCTAGGCTTTCCATGAGTTGGACTCCATACAGGTTACACAACTGACCACAACTCCTTCTCCTGCAACTGACTACACTCCTACTCCTCTGATCACCTGAGCTTCCTGTCTGGCTGAAAGTCAAAAATCTTGGAGTATACCCCAGGTGGAGTGTAAAGACCCACCCAGTTCCTTCCCTCCTACTCCATTGTCCTGGGACCCTGAACACACTAAACAAATGGCAACATTGCCCATAATATGGGGTGGCATTCTTGACATCCAGGACTCACCCTTTGTATAGAAAAGGAAGTCATAAGAGAGGTGCCCATAGTTTTTATGTTCATCAGGGTAACAGGATTGATACAGTCTCTTCCAGTAGGGTGCTGTCCATAAAACTGAAGACTCACCCTTGGGATCCTCCTATATATATATATATATATATATATATATATATATATACAAAATAACTTTTAAATATCTTCACTTTATAAAGCCAAAAAAATGCAAGATGAAAAAGATAAGTATCTAGCAATATACCTTTACCCACTTCTAGAAATGGCACCAACCCACGCACCACAAACTAATTGACATGACATATTGACTGGCACTGTTCCGGCGATCGTAGAACGGGAGTATGCATACCATTGCAACTCAGCAATAATTACTGATTAAAAGCTAGTTAAAAGGCAATGAAGACTGAAACATAGATTAACCAAACGACCCTCATCTACAGCAAAGCCATAGATAGATGGGAAGCCATTATGAAATCATCACTTAAAGTGTCTACAAACATTAATAGCTCTTTGAGAGCCTGGAAGATTTATAGCACTGCTACTGTACTCAGCCGTTGATGCTGCGTATTATGAACCTTCTGCATAAAAATGCCTTCATTTGGCTTCGTTTTTATTGGCTGCAAGTGCTGCCAAGGGAGTTCCAAGACACCACCAGTGGAGCTATTTTTAACCTTCATAACGGAGTCCTTTGTTTCCTATTTGGGAAATGGGAAACAGCGGTATTTAGTATTATTAATAGTTTATAAAATACAGCAAGGCCAATATGTTTTCAATGCTTTTATGCTGTGTAAAATGTTCATTAGAGCTCAGGTTATAATAACTGTTTTTCTTGCTCTATAATTTTGAGGGTTTTAGTGTTCATATGGATATTGTTTAGCTAATTTGCGGCTATTATCTCTGCAGTCACTTAGGGGCACCTTTATAGATGGATTTCAAGCAAGCGGCTAATCTGTTTTTTTTTCTACTTCTCTGCTAATTTATAGCACTATGCTAGATGAATCACAAACAGCCAAGACTAAGAAAGTACATAATCATATTTAATTTCAGTGCTTGGTTACTGTAAACATGCTTTTTACACAATATTAATCAGAGTGTGCTGTGCTACTTAGTTCTCTCCACATTTACACAAAACTATTTTGCTTAATTAATTATTAGCTGTATCTTGTATACCTACAGGCAATGGTAAACTATGATGAATTGTTTTATGCTGTTAATTTTAGTACTTAACCAATTTATTAAAGATTTAAATAATGCCGTATCCATGGTTTTATGACACATGTACACACTGTGCACGTTTCCTGAGGCTGTTCAAATGATGTTTGAGGCGACAGAAAAGGGTATAGGGTTAAAAAAACAAACAAACATGTATGTTAAATGTCAATCAGTTACATTTTATAATGCCTATTATAATTCAAGCTCTGAGAAAGTAAACTTTCCTTATTTGTGTTTGTATTTCTGGACCATTTTTGAGAAATGTAATATTTATTTTCCTTTGTCGCCCTGTACTTTTCAACTTACTATCTTTACACCATAAGGCAGTGGTTCCCAAACTTTCCCTGCAGGTCCCCCGTTTTCCACATATTTGAGCCCCCCCTCCCTATTCAGTATTAGGGCCTGTGCCCCCCCCATGGAATACCTTTGCGCCCCCCAGTTCAGGAACCACTCCCATAAGGTAAGGCTCCACTGAGGCTTTTTAGGAGCGGATGTGGCATGTTATTTTAGCCACGGCCAAACCGCTCCCATTACCCCCAGTCAGCTGGACTCCAATTCGTGGCTCAAATCCGTGGCCACGCCGGCAACGTCCATTGATTTCAGCCGTGGTTTCACCATGGGTTTGGACAAAAAAAAAAAAACATGGTGAAATCCTTCTTCTGTCCTCCAGTGTGGAGCCGTAGCCTAAAGATGTAATAATACAGAAATGCAGGGAGATACATTACTACTTAACCCCTGCTGAGATCGGGTCCTTTTAACTCATCTTGGGGTTAATGGCTCTTTCACACTATATGCGCTGCAGTCTCCTGCTGTCAAAACAGGCATTATGCTCTATGTATTGCAGCTGCTGCAGGAGTTACAGAAATCAAAAGTGCCTATCCACAGTGCTCAGTGAGTCCATTGCAAGGTATTTTAAGGACTAAATACAAAGAAAAGCAATATCCAACACGTTTTGGATATTATAGCATAGCAGAAATACTGGCTCAAAAAAAACAATGACTAAAGTCAGTCATGGATTGAGGCTTGTAGTAGACTCCTCACAGTGTCATGTTGTGTAGTCGTGGGCGACCATTATGCGGTGGGAGTGCACACACTGGACGATTCCCTGCAACTATGGCTGGCAATTGGCACTTCTATGGCCGATTTAAGGTTGCATCTTGGATTTCTGGTTTGCTGTGTAGAAATATGAGGTTTTCGCAATATAAAGGGCGGTGAAAAGAAAAAGGGAATTTTGAACCTAATTTATTAAATAATTATAAAATGTATATATATAAAAGAATAATACTTTTGTAGCACTCCCCGGCCAGAGTGTCTGGTTTTGGCTCGGATTTCTCCCACTGTACCAGTGACTACCCACAACAGGTTGTAGAGCCCACACTGACACACCATAAACACTTAGTTCATACCTTTGTTATAGGTATAAGCTGAATAGAACACACAAAAAGTATGAGAACTGTCACTATATCGACTTACCGATAAGCATCAACCTCTGAATATGCATGCGTGCACTGGACAGTGACAGATAGAGTTTGGAATGCTGGCATTGGGGCCGGTAACCTTCTGGGCATTCTGTTTTTCAAAAGAGTGGTACAGATAATGAAAACAAGTTACATAGTAATCTGTTTAAATTAACCTACCCTTTACTTCATTTCATTTATATGCAGGTCAATGGCGTGGGTTCCCCCACCTCGTTAGCATCATTGATGATGTCAAGGAGGTGGAACGGCAAGGAAGCTTGCCTTGGGCTCCCTAATTAACCCTGAGTATAGTTTGAGGTAAGTAATGTTTGTGAACAAACTCACTCCAATCTAACTCAGGGCAACTGCCCAGAAGTTTAATGATATAATTGTAGCACTCTATCTCAAAATGGAGTATTTGTAATCCACATGGTAGGGTAAGGAATCTCTGGAACTCTGGAAAATGCAGCAGTACAGTATATAGGAAGAGAAAATGTCCACTAGCCAGCTTCTCATATTCTTATCTTGTATGTTGCTGGATGCAGTCTCTACAAAAACCATCAGGCACCCTCACTGGATGGATCTCTTTCAGGCAAAGGTTCTCCTGCAGGTAAACAGGGTAAAATCCTTCCAAACGTCAGATCATGTAGGTCAGACAGCTCTTTCTGCAACTGTGGCATAATTCCCTCCGTGGAAACTCTGACCCCCTCTCCCCTCTTTACTCTGGCTCAGACCCGCCATGGAGCATATGACTTGAGAAATAGTTCCACCATCTCTCTGGATTGACAGCCAAATAAAAGGCACAGATAACTTTTTGTATCTAAACATTGTCCATGGCATGCCTTTTTTGTTCTGCAACTCTTCTCTACATTTCCATCAATTGTGGTAATGATACAATGTTTAGGGGCTTTGCAATTAACACAGTATATAGTAAAAAAAAAATCAGCCGCCTCTACTACAAGGTCAAACATGAGGAAAAGTTTGACATTCAGAATTTTGATATTTGAAACCAAAACAACTATAATTTACCAAAGCTGAATATTGATTGATCTTCCTTTAGCTGTAACAGCTGTACTTCATGCCTGCTGACCTTGTAAGTGAATGCATATCAGTTACTCCTTTTATCCCTTACAGTCATACTCATCATTACAATAATTAGCAGAATAGTACAATATGGGCATAATAAGACACTGCTCAAAATAATGAAGGGAGCACTTAAACAAGACAATGTGAAATCTAACATTGCATTGATTCAATTGAATTGAACACTTCAAATATTTTGTTTCTGGTTTTCCTGCTCTTAAAACTGTGTGCGTCTTATGGTCAGGTGCGTCTTATGGCCTGAAAAATATGACATGTAAAGAACAAAGTATTTAATAAGAATATTTAATTAATTTAGATCTAGGATGTCTTGTGTTTGTGTTCCCTTTAAACAGTGAATTAAGCTACATACACGTGTTTAATGCATGCTATTTTATGTGAGCATTCAGCTGAAGGAAAGAGCCACTACCCTGCCTTATTTAAGCACATCAGTTCCTTGTATCTCCATTTCATAGTACTATAGGGATGATTTAATCTAACTGGCAGTATTTCAAGCAGTGGGTTGAACTGTCAAACTTTAAAATGTAATGATAGACACCATTGCTCTTTGTTTTGTTTACAAAAGCATACTGATGACATTTACCACCTGGGTCTTGTGTTTGCCTTCAAATGGGAGATATAGTTTGCCCATTGACAGGTACTGTTCAAAAAATGTGTCTTCCAGTGATAACTACCAAAGTCAAAAGATAGAGTAGATTCACCAGAGATGTTATGTGCGATACAAAAGAGTATGAAACCAGCTTTCCCTTTGAACTGCTGAATGTCTGCAAATAACTTTCTACAAGTCTTTGTCAGAAAGTAAAATGCATTTATTTATTTAGTACATAGAAAAATAAGTTGAAGATAATGTCATGTGTAGAAAAGAATGTGACAGAAATCCTTTTGGTTTAGGTTTGCGATTTGCTTTTCAGACATACTAAGTAAAGTGCAGTGAAAAAATCCAGGAGCCCATATATTGCACATATATCTTGTTTATTTTCATTGTCTGTTAAGCTAGCCATACACAGTCGGATTCCATGGCCGCTCGATCACCTATCCGATCGATTCCGGCGATTCTGGCGGGAATCGCAGGTGTGATCGATCGGCCAATTAAGAGAATCCGATCGCTGCATACCACCTTGTCCAACGGATTCCGGGACGATTCTGTGTCCGATTGTCCACCTCACAAATGGCAACTCCCCCTGATCTGTGCAGAATCGGATCAAAAAGACCAACATGTTGGTTCTCTGTCGGATCCGATTCTGGGCCCCTGAACGATCGGACGTGATCGATCGGACAAGGTGGGCTGCACACGATTCCGGCACGATCGTTTCGCGTGCACGCGCCCAGAATCGATCGGCCCGGAATCCGGCCGGAATCCGACCCATGTATGGGGGCCTTTATATTTATGACTAAGAACACAATCCAAAGATGTTTAAGACATAAAACTTTGCATAGTACATAGTAACCTTTAAGGTTACTTTTCCACATTTCCCATTCACATTGGATATGGAGGACAGTATAAAATGAGTGGCTAAAGCTCTTATAACTGACACTTTGATACATCAGGCCTTTAGTATGGCCCATCTGTGTTATATGCGTGCTTAATGTCTTGCGTCATTTTATAACACAGATGATTTGCTAGTCTGATATATTACATCTTATGTTAAACATGGCATATTGGGTGATATTAACACATAATACTATCGCTTAACGTTTAAATGCTCACTTAATCAGAGGTAAAAGATCCCAGCGTCATAAGGCCTTTACTTTTTCCTTAATCTTTAAGCATCTGACTTTAATGTGTATTATTTCTGGTTTCTGGTGACACACTGCCCCTGTTATATGTTGTATTTGTTTATTTCATTTTGTATTTTGGGATTTGCATAAGAATGGTGTATGTAAATGTGAATTTATTTAAGCTGATATGCTTACTTCTCCTTGGTATGGAAGTACCAGCCAATTAAGAAGCATCTTTAGAATCAGATCTGTACCCTTCACACAACTATTTAATTTATGATTACTTTTACCAGGGAAAGCTAAGCATGCAAGCATCTGACACCAAGGTGCCCAACCTGCATATGGCCTTTTGAGCTTTCTTCGGCGCCCCCCCCCCCTCAGTCTTTCACTTGCGGCCCCCGAAACTGTTAATGCATAGGGCATAGGAACTCACCTGTCTGCTGATCTGCTGACAGGTACTCGTCCAGGATCTTCATAGAGTGGATAGAGGAGGAGAGGCAATAAACTTACGTGATAAGAGTACCTAGAAAGCCAATCAGCGACCCAGATGGCATCTGAGCAAGTTCCTCGTCTCTCCTCTAGGATCAGCAGTTCGGTGAGTGCCTATGCTCTCACTATTCCACCAATGAAGGAGGGGGGGGGGGATTTTATAATATATATTGAGGAACATAACCTAAGAACAGGGGCACATAACCTTTGAATCAAAGGTTATGACTTTTGATGATGTATAGGACACAAAATGTGCATTACCACACTACAGTGTTCCCTAATGCTTGAAGTATAATATAAAACAAGTTTTATTTAGAAATATTGTCTTCTAGCTATGTCTGCTGTAATTGTTTATAAAATGCTTATACAAGTCAGTATAGATTGAAAGAACCGCACTTGTGGCCCTCCATATCAACTAAGTTGGACATCACTGATGTAACATCTACTTATCAAACTATCACATAATCCTATTTAGGAGCATCGCTACACTTATCTTGTAACTGTCCCACTACAGTAACATTATACATTACATGGCATAGTATATGGTAAGAAATATTGTTCTCAGTGGACTTTCCAATGTCTGCTGATTTAAAATTTTGTAGTGCATATAAGAAGTCCTTTATAGTAGGGTAACTGGATATTATTTTAATAAACGATACAGATGCAATAATTAAATATTGGAGAAAAATACTACATAGCAATGCCAGGTAAGCATGCAGGGCATTGCCATTTCAGACAGAGAGGCAAGGGTTGCTTCTGAATAATGGCAGTTTTGGACTTTTCTAGCTCTCAGACTTATTGGTAGATGAATCCATTGAACTTACCTATCAGGGATCTTAAAAGCCACCTTGGCATTGGCCAATGTTTACACATAGGATTTTGCCTCATGGGAATCTTTGCCCTTAAATTCATAATTTGCCTGAACTACTCACAGTTCCTTTTTTGTGTGATCTACCTTTAACATCTCTTGCTTGTTCCTTGTATTGACCTCATGTTGTTTTATGTGCCTGCTTTATCCTTTGGATAATCTGTTAAGCTGTCTGATCTTCCTTGCAGTAAAGGAAATGAGTATTTGATGCTTATTTTGTAAGTTTGGTAGTCTTTAATTGTTATTGTAGGTTCATTGTAGTTGTGTGTCACAGATCGCAGTGTCACCCAGCGATCTGTAACTGCAGATGTGCCATCTATCAGCTTTGCTGCTTCACTTCCCAAACTTCAGAGGACCAGGACCTTTTGTAGATCAGCTCCTTCTGCTGGTGGAAGTGATGGTGGCACTTGATGCAACTCCTGCTTCCTCTCCTGGCTGATATCTTATTAGCACTCCTTATCACTCACCCTCTCCAATCGGACCACCTGACCATGTACTTAAGGAAGTCACCAGCAAAAGGAACTTGCCTGAACAAAGAGCTCTCTCTGTCTCTGTTCCACAGTCTCTGATTGCTTCCGTCTGCTATCTTGTTATTGACCCTTGGACGTTTTTGACTACCCTGCTTGCCGCCTGCCCTGACTATCGCCTGACAAGTCTCCGCCTGCCGGTTCTGTATCTCATCTTGGATATTCTGCTGTCAGCCGTTGTCAGTAAATGTAGCTAGGGACCGCAATCTGGGGGCTTCCCGCAGGAAAATTCATCACTCCTTGGGGGGTGCTCTGGTGAAAACCAGGGGCTCCTTAGACTCTGTGCCCTCATTTATACTTGTCTGGTGGCACAATGGCTCCACCGCTTTCGTGTTTCATCCGTGATAGTGTGAGAGTCAGAATAACAACAAAAATAACTGACAAACCCAGTACAGTAAAGATAATCAGAGGATAATGTGCATTGTAATGAGAGAAATAAGTATCTAATGGAGGAAGATGTGAATTGAAATCAGAGAAATAATTATCTCATGGAGGAAGATGTGCAGTATAATGAGAGAAAAAAATATCTTATCCCAGAAGATGTTTTTTGGAGCTCGCCACCAGGTTTGTACATATCTCAGAAGGGATTTTGTCCTGCTTTTCTTTGCTGTTGTCCAAGTCAGTAAGGTTTTGAGGCTGTTGTTTTGCAACCTGAATGTGCAAAAATGTTTTCTTTGACCAGGTGTTTTGAGACATTTCATACTGAAATACCCATCCAGGACCCGTTTTTAATGTCCTGGCTGAAGAAAGGAGGTGCATGATAATCCCTTTGATGCAGTTAAGGTGTTCTATATCCTTAGCAGAAAAACGCCCCAAGGCAAAATATGTTTGACAATTAGGATGGTGTTCTTGGGGTAATAGTTAGCATTCCACTTCCTTCATACATACCTCATTGAGTTAATGTCAAATAACAAACATTTTCACCTGGTTCTCTTCTGGATCATTCACTGGCAAACTGGAGATGGGCCTGTACACATGCAGACAGACCTTGGTAGTGCTACAACATTTCAGTCAAATACAATACACCTGCTATAGACCGGTCAGTGTGAGGGCAAACAAACAAAATCAGCAGGGAATCAAATACTAATTTTCCTCACTGTAAATGACATTGGCTTTGTTTTTGTTCTTGTTTAGTTCTGGTACTCTCCATGGTCCTAGGGTTATATGCAGCCATGTATATTGTCATTTTACATTTTATTGTTTCATTTGATTTTTTTGTCAGGTTTATGACATATTTTGATGCATTTTCATAATTAGATAAAGTAATAATAATACTAATACATAATTATTAAAATTGTGCAATAAGATATTCTTAAATAGGTATACTTGGCGTAGAATAGAATAATTCTAGGAGTTACCAAAGCAGTAACTTTTTGCCCCTATTGTCTTTGGTCATTTAGAAAGCCTTTGCAGCAGTCTGAGATGGTAAACAACAAATGCGTCCAAGAATGGATAGTTATTGACTTTGCAGTTAAGGCCAATGATGTATATTTCAGCCATAAAATCTTAGCTTAGTAGGCTGCAGATCTAGAATTAAAGGTGGGTTTACACGTTAAGATTTTTTCTTTAATCAACTGCCAATTCGATTTTTTTGTTCAATGTCGTTGTCGAACATCGTTCGTTCATTTATCTAATGTAACATTAGATTTTTTTATTCGGCCATCCCGATATGGAATTAAAATACATTCAAAATTATAACAACAGATAAAAATTTACCAACATGTTTGATTCAATTTTTTGTTCGAGATGGAACAAAATGTATTCATCGAACAAATTGGCCATTCTAGATTTTTGTTCAATCAATCAAGAAATCGTTCATTTCATCAAAAATCTACACGTATAAACCCACCTTTAGGCAAGCTTGTATCTGGGGTGGGTTATTTTAATCTGAAGGGCAAGACAGGAAGGGTAATTGACCTTTATAAAAGAAAGTCAATTTATCCTTTAATAATTATGTATGTTTCTAGGGTTTATTTTCAGAAAGAAAACATTCAATTGCCTGAGATTGTTAAGTTACAAAAACCGTTTTGAAATTTGTAATCAAAAGTTTAAGTATTTTTTCTCCCCCTCTAAGGTATACTAGCACAGCACTGATAGATGATATTTGTACATCTGCATTTATTGATAAGAGCGAAGGCTGGCAGATTTTCCACTGATGTAAATAAACCTTCATGAACAGCAATATTCTTACACTAAAGCAATTTATAGAAGGACTCTTATTTTCTTTTTTGTCACTTTGCTAAGGCATCTAAAAGTCTGCAAGGCATTGAGTGACAGATGTACCATGTCATTCAAAGTGACATAGATTTTAAAATCTATGTTTTCTTTTCATATTATTTCTGAAGAAAAACACCAAAACACATCTTTCATTTTATCACCTAACATCAAAATGTAAAACCCCTTTCATTTAAAAAGAAATAGAGATATCTGTTGGTTCCTTTAAGTGAACCATTTCTATTTTATCCTCTTTATATTCTGTTGGGCTCCATATTGGGTTCTGAGCTATGAAAGCATCAAACGTAATCCAGCCTAAAATCAACATTTAATATCGATCTTAAAAACGACAACCAAACTAAGGGCATGACTGAGTCTAAATTCCAAGGCTACATTTTAGTAAAAATCCATTCGATTTTGTTTTCGAATCTGTTTGGCTGTTTATTACACTGCTTTTTATAGTGTTGTTCTTGTGTATGAAGCTTCGCATAGTGCTTAAATGGCAATTGTAATCAGAATTCTGGACACATCTATGCAAATTAGTGCATTCTCAGTCAATTCTTTAGCATCTGCCCTTTGCAGGGATATCTCAAAGCATTAGCTCTCTGAATTAAGCAGTTTGGATAGTTAAACCTGGGTTAAGGACATACACAGACAAAGAGGCACTTGGGAATGTCAAAGACACCCCACTGGAGCTCATCAGTCTAATTTCAAAACAGTGCAATGTGTAATAGATTTTCTGCTGCATTTATTGTTTTGACTTTAGGACTTTCTTCAATTATGCACAGTTATCTGTGAAGGCAGATTTTAAACATCTGGCAATTCCACGTTTTATTTACAGACTTTGATGTTTAAAGTGGCATAGCACAGAATATTTCTGTAAGTTTTTCAGTGTGATTGCCAAGGGTGCAAAATGTGTCCTACCCTGGTAAATTCTTGGTAATTGACATGGCTAAAGGGTAAAGTAAATACCAATATGCAAAGTCTAATAACAAACAACAACCTTTAAAATATTTATTGTAAACTTAGATTGTATTGGTCACTATGAGTAAATGTACATAGGCCCAAGGTAGACTTTGCCTAATTTTTTTTACCTCACTTGCACTCTCCCTGCCTGGCACACAACATAAAAAATGTTCAGCCATTTTCTCTTGACCATGTGAACTGGAAGAAAATTGGTTGCTTTGAGTATTTAGAGCTTTAGCACATTTAGGACCTGTAATCCTTTCCAAGTGCAACTATGTGGCCATTTTGGTTCATGTATGTGTGAATGCTATCCAATTATTTCCGTAAGTACCTAATGCTGAAAGGTTTGGCAAATATTAAGGTAGTTTTTGCATAAATTTATGTTCTCCAAAACAAATAGTTCTCAGTGAATGAGCATTATTTCTAAAGATGGACATAGACGTCTCGATTTCCCGGCCGGTTTTAGCATGATCGAACGCCATGGACACTCGCATCAATTGGCCATAAATCGAAGCTGCCCATTTGGAGCAACTGATCCAAGTTACCCAAAATCTCAGCCAGAGAATGGACATGTCCCGATTGGACATGTCCCCATCCAAGGTATCGGTCGGCGCATTGCACACCTAAATTGTGCACTTTCATTCACCGAACAATCGACTGCAGCGTGATGAAGTCCTCACACTGTGGTCATATGTTGATGTGTTGTCTGCACTGACTAGTGGTGATGGATGAACATTGGCTTAGGCCGTTTGCGAACCAGTGAATCAAACTTCCGAAAATGCATGCGGTTAGCATGTTAACAGTGCACCATTATGACTTTAATGGCAAAATTCTCAAACCTTCAGGTCATATTTGTAGCCACAATACCAATAAAAAAGTGTCAAAAGGGTGCAACCACCTGGACAGCGTTATGCCAGAGGGGATTGATCAATGGTAAACATAAAAAAATACAGGGTTTTTTTTTCAGTGGGTTTTTTTTTTTGCAGAAATGAAAAATTTAAAAATAAAGTGTGGTCTACCCCAGAGCATACCAGACCCTCTGTTGGCATAGGGTCTGATATGTGCTGGAAAAGGGGACCGCGAACAGCGTGGGATTACCCCCCAGAGCATATCAGACCCTCTGCTGGCATAAGATCTGGTATGCTTTGGAAAATGAGGACACCAAACAGCATGGGGTCTCCACCCAGAGCAAGCTTGACTCTGTAGCTCCACTGCTCTCCCTGCATCTTTCTCAGATTTCGGGTGTCCTATTACACATTCATTATCCTTCTGCTACGCTTCGAGACTCCTGAGCCAGCTAGCTGTCCAATGGTGAACGGCCAAATCGAGCGCCTGCACAACTCCGCTCTTCTTGGGGCCTGCAAATCTACTTTAGGCCGTGGCAAATCTACTTCCTAGTCCGTTAGAGGCCATCAACAGCTTAGCATTTTTTGGGACCCATGCACACCGACATGTCAGTGCCCATGCACACCGACATGTCAGTGTAAGCTTCTACCACTAGTGGTAGAAGTTATCGCCACATCTGTATCACCCCAACACCATGGGTAAAATAGGAAAGCAACAACCATCGCAAAGCACTTCACAACGTTCAGCATCTCAATCGAACAAGAATATACCAGAGCTATTGATGGTAAAAATGGCACACCAAAAATGCCTCACAAAAATATAACCTCCTATGGCCTTACCGACAAAAGAGTCGGATAGTGTGAGTGATGTCGATTCTGTCAAATCAGATGCTGAATACTACTCTAGAG
Organism: Ptychadena robeensis; assembly: GCA_036250615.1. Taxonomy (NCBI): domain Eukaryota; kingdom Metazoa; phylum Chordata; class Amphibia; order Anura; family Ptychadenidae; genus Ptychadena; species Ptychadena robeensis. The sequence goes on from CM070033.1 coordinate 88,430,550, forward strand.
ATAGGTTGAAACACTTGCCCACCAGAGAGGACATTGCCTCAGTCGCTGCAGATATTAAAGCATCACTACAATCAGCTATCGTGGACCTCCACCTTGACATAAAAGATTTGAACTGTAGTAAATGATCTTTTCCTTATCATGATTATCAGTCAGAACAAAACTTCCTTTCTGGATTTGAAAATTTTCAATGATATGACGGTGGTTGTAAAGAGCATTTTACAGATTTCACTTATTGCTATGGATGCTCTCCTATAGATTGCTTCAGTCATGCAGTCTTATGAAATTGATACTAAAACACATGTAAATTAAGTTTAGAACTCCCTCCATACTCCATTTGATTGTCATTATTCCTTTGAGTATGTCACAAACTGGGAGATTGATCTGGAACCTGATTTTTAGGATGAACAATAGCAGCAAATATGAGATGTTGCAGCTCAAAGCCAGATCAACTCTTCTTTCTCTCAAACTAATTCTAAAATGTTGTTGAGATGATATCTTACTATCTTGTGCCTTGTGACTTGTATAGATTAATATGACATAACTCTTTGAAGCCTTTCGTCTGATGATCTGCTACACAGGTAAAAACAGTGGCCTGCTATATGTTAATAAGAAGATGGCAGCTCTACTGAATGACTACTTTCCTACTAATTTCCCACTTCCTTCTTAGCCTTACTACAACTTGACTTGTGTAGATATAACAACAGGGTGATTCTGTCTTATCCTTACCACTAATTAAGTAGAGCCACTGCCTTTTCTTTTCACTGTGTCCATTATGTCCTTAATCATTGAACGTGCCACAAATCTCGGTAGGTTAACAACCATATTATTTTTTCTTTTGCAATATTGAATAAATCCAATTTATCTTATAAACATATTTGTGTGTCACTGGAAATGCACTCTTACTTAAGGCCCCCATACACGTGTCGGATTCCCACCGGATTCCGGCACGATCGATTCCGGGCGCGTGCACGCCAAGCGATCGTGCCGGAATCGCATGCAGCCCACCTTGTCCAATCGATCAGGTCCGATCGTTCAGGGGCCCAGAATCGGATCCGACAGAGAACCAACATGTTGGTTCCATCAGATTGATTCTGCCCAGATCAGGGGGAGTTGCCATTTGTGAGGTGGACAATCGGACACGGAATCGTCCCGGAATCCGTTGGACAAGGTGGTATGCAGCGATGGATACTCTTAATTGGCCGATTGATCACACCTGCGATTCCCGGCAGAATCGCCGGAATCGATCGGATGATGAATCGATCGGACATGGAATCCGACACGTGTATGGCTAGCTTTATATTATTAAATTGCTTTGAGCATTATTTAATAAAAATAACCAAAACTCCACAACTACAAATGTACAAACCCAGTTATTGGAAACATGCTTTTGGAAGGAAATCTAAAACTGCTAGCTGCAAAAACTCAACTGAGCTGAACAAACCCACTGGAAAAACCCAATCTTTCTATTTCAAATAATAGATATTGGTCAAGTCATGGTCGAGTCATGACATCATCACACAGGCATCACCTCACCGCAAATACTGACAGAGAAGCAGAGACAGCATACAAGCAGGTCAGTGCGCAGAGAGAGAGAGGAGATCTTGTGCTGTAGTTTTGGCGGGGAGAGGAGACAATTTTTCTTTTAGGCAGTGTATTTTCAAGATGTATAGAAACAAATACATTTTTAATTCAAGATAGAAAAAAACTGCTGGAATTGGCAGGTAGGAGAGAAACAGGGGGGTAAAAAAATCGTCTCCTGTTCCCTCAAGGCCAATCAGAGGCAGAGTTTGCATGCAGCCAGTCAGTGAGTACATAGAGAGAAAAGGCCCTGGAACAATTTAGTTGTGGCATCTGGGTACCAATAAATAATGAATAAACATTAGGGCATTAACAGACTAGGACCACCCACAGAGAGGTGACTCCTCTCAGAAGGCTTTGACTCCAAAATTTACTAATCAACTAGTTATAGATAATGTTCTAGTACACAATGTGTGTAATTACATTTTTTGGGTGTGAATTTGCACAGGGACAAATGTTTATTTTCAGAACATGTAAAGCAACAAAGCAATAAAAAAGAGCCATTGTTGAAATCTAGAGTACCTTGCCCTCGTTGGTGCCTATGTTCACTCGGTGTCATCTTATCACTCAGATGACAGCAATGTTATTAATATCATTTAACTTGATTAGCAACAACTACAGAGTGAATTAAAACCCCACCCTTTCATACATTAAAAGAAAACATGTTTTATGTTGCATAGACAACAAAGAACATTATAATGACATTAACACAAGGCTTTTTACCCTTTTGATACAATTGGGGCTTCCTTAGGACAAATCTGAGCTTTAAACAAAACAAACAAAACAACAAACAAAAAGTGTAAAGCTAGCCATACATGGTTCAATTGACATCAAATCGATCATCAATTCGATCGAAGTTTTCGATCATTAAATCGTATGTCGATTGTAATTGAATCGAAGTACACACCACATTGAGTATGCAATCAAAGCCCAACTTCGATTGAATTTAATTGTTTTTAAACGTAGAGTAATCAAAAAGCGATTGTCACAGAGTGATCAAAAAGGGATCATTGATGTTCACAGAGTGATCAAAAACCCATAGGTCATATCTTTGCATTTTAATCCAGTACATTATAATCGTGGCAAAAGGACACTGGGGGACACACATTACATTAGGAGATGTATTCACAGAGATCGCCATTTGCATGCTTGTGAGTCAGTGAACAGACACACAAGCCATTACAATGCATGCTTGCATGTTTTAAATGACTGTTTTGCATTTCCCTCCTCCCTCCTCCCAGAAGTTACAGTATGCTCATTGATTGAATTGAATCTCAATTGGACAGGTCAAACAACAGTACAAAAAATGAGACACAATGTGGGGACAATCAATCAAAATTTTCCAACTGGTCCGATCAAATTTCGATCGAGCAAAATGACAATTAAAATCGAATTTCAATGATCGTACCATGTGGACATGCTCCAATTTTCAATCGACCGACTAAAAAAATTGATCAAATTACATTGATTGTACAGTCAATTGAACCATGTGTGGCTAGCTTAAGGGTGCAAGACACCCTGGAAGATGGAAACCTCATTAATGCCTGGCATAAACTGGATAGTTATTCAAGAACACCACAGATAGTTAGGGGAGCGTCTGCCAGCTTTCCCTTCCACAACAGGTTGATTGCTTCCTATATATGGAGCTTGGGCAAAATCTTAAGCCATATTAGGGCCTTTGTACATCCAATGTATGTCTCAATTTTATAAAATATTTTTGACCATCTCTATACACACAAAATTTACTTTAAATCAACTATTTTTACATGCTTATGATCAATAATCAGTATTGATAAGTTGGAATAACTATTTATTATTATTGCTATTTTTTTTTTCTCAAGAGACAGATATAGCAGATCAAACTTTATCTTTTTTCACACCTTTCTGACAATTTTACTCTTACCTTCTGTGGTGACAAAACTGACATGACAGCATGAAGTTGCTATCATTATAGAAAGTTATTATTACTAGTAGCAGTAATTGATGTGTTTTATACTTGTGGACAGTTACTTTGTGGAACAGTTTTAGTAATAAACTATATCTGAGCTGTAGAAAACTCAGTTTAAACTCTATTTACACTACAGGAGGTTGTTCTTAAAACGTCACCATTACTGTAAATGTCTACAATTTAATCCATGCGCAACTTGACACCAAAAAGACACAATAAAGTTAAAAAAGGTCATCTGACTTATTGTATTCAAAGTTAGTTTTTCATGCTATGTAGAAGTCAAGAATGACTCATACAATATCATATAATATAGTTTATTAAACTGAAAGTGGTAAAAATGTAGTCTGAAAGTGGTAAATATGCTATGTACATGCTAGCTAAATATAGAAGATGATCTACTATTTATTGCACTATTAAAAGACGTTGAAAGGAGGCACCCACAGGGCAGCCGTTAGCATTCATGGGGCTCCATACTAAACAAGTTTTTCTACAGGCTGGAGCTAGCATTTATGGAGAGGCTTTTTTCACATGACCCCTTTTATAGAGCAATACATGTTAAAGCCTATATATGACTCTACTAATTGGGGTTATATCTATTTTATGCAACATATATGTATAGTGCAATATTAGATTATACACATTTTCTTTACAAAACATGTATTTATAATGCCCAATTCTGTGCAGGATGTAAGTTTAGGGGTACTGACAGGGTCACTGCAATTGTGTTAGGATACTGCATATCAGTGGTTCCCAAACATGGAAGGGTATGAAAGTATTCCAGGGGGAGCGTGGGCCCTCATTCTTAACCTGTTTTTGAATAGGGTGGGGGTTCGATAATGTTCCTAATTGAAAAGGGGGGACCCTGAGTGGAAAGCTTGGGAACCACTGCTGTATATGGAGGCACAAGAAAGGCAATAGCAGTAAATCTATTATGTGCCATGCTTTCAATACTTCAATAAAAATCTCTAAATACCTTTAGTTTCCTTTTATCAAAAATTTCCAGCTACCATATAAGATATTGCATATTTTTTCTTTGTTCCCAAGCCAAAGAGATAGTTAACTGCTGCATAGTTCAGACCCATGCCCACAACCCAAGTAAGCCTTCTCAAATAGATTGTCAATAAGTCTGTGGAAAAAAGTAATCTTGCTGGAATATTCCCTGTTATATATATTGATCAGAAATACTGGTTTAGAATCTTGCCGCATTATACGATTAGGGACGTATGTGTACAGAGAGGACAAAAGAAATCCGCATCACTCTGCACAGATAGGGAAGTGTGACATAGAACAAAGTTACCTTAGGGATTTGTTGTACAATGTAGCTATTCACGAAGAGCTATCTGAAAGTTATCACTTGTATCAGCCCAAGATGCCATTATCTGAAAGCATTTCCCCAGTGAAGCAGGGCAGAAAATGCTTGTTGGAGTTGAGCTAGCTGAAACTTTTTAGCTCTTTCAAAGTTATTCACAACCTTTCCACTTGGAAAAATAATACAGTTATCTGATAAGAGTGAGTATTTGCAGCAAACGTAAAAAAGATTAATTCCACCAAGTATCCTTAAGTACCTGTATTTTAAAGATGTAGTTTATCACCCCTACAAAGCAATATGTTATTCACATACAGTATAGTAACTGCTCTTGATAAATGCATTTGATATTTGAATAAATACCTATAGTAATAGTTTTAAAATGTACACTATCAGTCAATATTTTAGAACACCTTAATTTCACAAATTTTATTGCAAAATACAAGCAGTTCAATAGGTCATGGAACGTATAGACCAAAAAAAGTGTGTAGGTTTATTCTAAGTATTCTAAAACTAACTCATCAAAATAGCCACTCTTGGTAGATAAAACAGCTGAACACACCTGTGACATTTTTTTCTACAATGGAAATACATTTTTAGCTAAATAGCTAAAACATTTTAAACATAATTATCTTTGATGGCAAAATAATTTACTAAATGAGGTTGGGTTTTATATTATTATTTAGGACTCTATAGGAGGATTAATATTTAGGACTCTATAGGAGGATGATCTGTTGGAGTCTGGGTCATATGTAGGGAGGAAGACCAATGGGAAAACCAATAGAAGGGATGTCTTAATGCCACAGTACAGTGGACCCCTGACTTTCAACCATTCCTTGAGAACAAATTAAGTTTGTAAGTAAAGTAAAATAATATAAAAATACCCATAACGGGTAGTGAATTGCGCCTTCGTGAACGGCGAACGCGAACTAGCGCAAAAGTTCGCGAACCCGCCATTGACTTTAATGGGAGGCGAATTTTAAAAAACAAAGGGACCCTTTCT